>CATIWC010000415.1:0-337889 GCA_948472305.1 Vicia faba
AAGAATTAGTTATAGGTTGATGAGGTGGCTAAAAAAACTAGAAGTTGGAGTTAGTTTGGTCTATTGTAGGTAGTTAGAAAACAATCAGGTATTGTACCAGGTTGTTAGGCAGTTAGAGATTTGGATCAGCAGCTGCAATAGATTTTAGAGTCGTCAGATTGAAAACACAGTTAGGAATATCGATGGTCAGCCTTGAATTTTATCATGTTTTGAGTTTGCCTCTCATCATCTGATTCTGAGTCAGCTTCAGACGAGTCAGAGTTATCCCATGTAGCCATGAGACTTTTCTTCTTTTCTCTTCCAAACTTCTTTTTGGGCTTTTCCCTCTGAAGCTTTGGGCAGTCACTCTTGTAGTGTCCTTGCTCATTGCACTCATAGCAGATGATGTCCTTGGTGTTTGGCTTTCTGCTTCCTGAGGAGCCTTCAGATCTTCTGTATCCAGAGGAAGAATCTGTCCTTCTGTATCTGGAAGAAGACTCATTCTGATCAGATCTTCTGGGATTCCTAAACTTCCTTTGCCCCTGCTTCCACAGTTGGTTCACTCTTCTGGAGAGGAGAGAAAGTTCGTCTTCTTCTGATGAGGATCCATCAGATGTTTCTTCAACTGCCTGCAACACTTTAGACTCAGATTTTTTGTTAGATTTTAATGTTAAAGGCTTACCTTGCTTCTGAGGTTCATCAGCTTCTAGCTCTATCTCATGACTTCTGAGGGAGCTGATAAGTTCCTCCAGAGAAATTTTGTTGAGATCTTTTGCTAGCTTCAGAGCTGTAACCATTGGCTTCCACTGCTTTGGTAAGCTTCTGATGATCTTCTTGACGTGATCAGCAGTAGAGTATCCTTTGTCCAGAACCTTGAGACCAGCCACCAGAATCTGGAATCTTGAGAACATTGTTTCAATGGATTCACTTTCTTCCATTTTGAATGCCTCATACTTCTGAATAAGCGCAAGAGCTTTAGTTTCTTTGACCTGAACGTTGCCCTCACGCGTCATTCTGAGTGAGTCAAACATGTTCTTTGTTGTGTCTCTGTTAGAGATCTTTTCATATTCAGCATAAGAGATGGCGCTGAGAAGGATGGTTTTGGCCTTGTGGTGATTTTGAAGTCACGCTTTTGTTGGTCAGACATTGCTTTCCTATCAATCTTCTGACCGCTTGCATTCACAGGGTGCGTGTATCCATCTGTCACCATGTCCCACAGATCAGCATCATGTGCCAGAAAGAAGCTTTCAATTCTGTCTTTCCAGTAATCAAAATTTTCTCCATCAAAGACTGGAGGTTTGCCGCTGAATCTGTCTCTGTATTCATTGTTGTCATTGCTGGTGTGTTGATAAGTTCCTTCCATTGTGTTTTTCTGACGCTGGATCTTGTACTGACACGGTTAAGTGTTTTTAGCTCAGAACCAGGCGCTCTGATGCCAATTGAAGAAGTGAAAAACACAAGAAGGGGGGTTGAATTGTAAAAACTGGAAATCAATTGCAATGAACACGATATTTTTATCCTGGTTCGTTTGATCTCAAACTACTCCAGTCCATCCGTCAAGATGATTTCGCCTCTCTCCAACGAGGTCTTAATCCACTATATTCAACTGAATATTACAATCTGCTTTAACAACTGCTAAAGCCTTCTTGATGCAAACCACAAACCGGTTTGTCAAGGAATTACTTTCTTACAAAGAATTGAAATCTAGGTGTGTGAATGTTTTCTACAAAACTGTTTATCACAACTGTGATACTACACAATTTAAGCTTATGAAAAACTAGAGTGCTAAAATAGTTGAGTAAGGAATTTTGGAGCTTTTAGCAAACTGAGAGTGAGGAAGATGATGAATAGCTTTTAGGCGTGTAGATTGGTGTAGAGCATTAGCCAATTCAATCTTCATTGACTTGTTTATATAGCATTGGAAATAGTGTATGTTGGAGCAATAATTCTGTTTCAATGCCAATAACATTCTTTCCTTATTAAGCAGATCTTGTCTGGAATGATGCCGTTTGTAATAACTCATCTTGAATGCACAATATCGTTGCCACTTGAGCGTGTTATGGCTTTGGCTCATTCTAACGCTGCTTAAGTGCTGATGAACTGTTGTTGTCTTTATCAGAGTTCAGAGTGTTGAGCACAAATCTGTTCATCAAGCTTCGGCATAAGCGCAAGTTGATCTTCTGATTCTGGTATCTGATATAAAATCTTCTGATGCTGATATCCAATTTTCTGATGCTGATGAGGATGTTCTCTTGCTGATACCCATTAGAGTTTCTGTAAAATAGAATGTAATTTTTAGATAGCATATGTGTCTTACATGAATCATACAATTAATGTATCTTAGCATTTTGTTATCATCAAAACTTAAACTTAGGGTAGTAGTAGATTCAAACTTTGTTCTAACAATCTCCCCCTTTTTGATGATGACAAAAAAATAGATATTTTTTAATTGAAAATAGCGTGAAAAGTATCAGAGATGACTAAATAATAAGTTGTATCAGATTTAATTAGGAAGTTATCAAAGATAAGGGATAAAGAGATATCATAGTTTAGATCGGAGATACTCCCCCTGAATTTATTACTTCCCTTTTTAATTCCAAGAGTTCTTCAGGATCAGATCTTTATTGACTTTCTTTGAACATCAGAATATCAGAGCTTCAGATCAGAATATCAGAGCTTCGAGCTTTAGTGTATCAGAGGTGATTAACTTCTTGTACCTGTAGACTTATGCAAAAACAGAAAACATTCAAGTATATAGAGTGTTAGAATGTTTGAGACTATTTTGTCTCAGTAATCCGTTATTGAAAAATATCATTCTTGTTCTCCCCCTTTTTGTCAGCAATCAAAAAGTGTAAGTGATGTGCTAAAACGATCAGAGCAGAAAAACTTGTTATATTAAATTCAGAGCCAGACAAACAATACAGATGATATGCAAAGAAAACATTGAAAATATCATGAATGAAAAAACTAAGGTTGGGGTGGAAAGCGTGTGAACAAAGTCTCCAGCATTGACTTAATCTGATCAGCAGTCTCATTCTGCTTGTGCACCATGCTGACTACTGTATTTATCTTGCTGTCTTGCACATCCATCCTTTCCTTCATCTTCTGGTCATTTTCATCCATTCTTTGCCGCAGACGAATATCATTCAGCTTCAGCTCTTCCAGAGTCTGCCTGTCCAAGGAAGCTTGAGAAACGTCAGAAGCAGGAAGCTTCTGAGAGCTTTCTGCAACATCTTCAGCTTGACTGACCTCTTCAGCTTGAATAGTCTGATCTTCTGCTTGCTGAACTTTTGAAGCTGGACGCTTCTCAGACCATGGCTCGCTATCCAGAAAGAGCACTTCTTCCTGTGGCAGCTGACTTTCAACTTCCTTCAGCAGCTTGCTGAAGTTCTGTTGTGCCTGCTCATAATTGATATCTTGCAATTTGAGGGCTTCAGCACGTACCCATATTCTGAATCGTGTCCAGAGTTGGTCTGAGGCAGCAGGATCGATCATTCCAGGACAAACTTGCTTTATAGAAGCAATCCACAGCTGCAAGCCTGTTTCAAAATTCACAATGCTAGAGCCAACATCTGGCTGTTTCGGTTTGGGAATGGCTATTTTGTGTTTGAGATCAGCAAGACGGTCAAGGATTGTTAAATCGATGAAGGTCCTGCTGTGGTCTTCTATGGTTTGTTTGGGAGATGGAGTGGGAGAATCAGAAATAATAATTGGACTGTTTGGAGTATTTGGAGGGGTAGTTTCTGGTGAGGATGGCAGTTGGGCCTTGGTTACAGTTGTTCCACATGGCAGCTGAATTGCCAAGGGTTATGGCTCAGAGGATTGAGGAGAATGAGGTTCAGGTGATGGAGTTTCAGAGTGATGAAACTCAGGTTGTGGAGGTGATGGTTAAGGTGAAAGTGGATGAGGTTCTGGTTGTGGAGAGGGGGGAGGAATTGCTGGTTGTGGAGAAGGAGGAGGAATTGCTGGTTGTGGAGAGGGAGGTGGAATTTCTGGTTGTTCTGGTATTTGTGGTTCTTCTAGTATGGGTGAGAGAGTATGTTCTGGTTGAGGAGAGTGGGCAATCTCTGGTTGAGTGTTTGGATTATCTGAGAGGTGAGCGGAGATACGTTCATCAATTTCAGACATAACTTTGTCAAGTTCTGATGTTGTTGATGTCGTGGGTTTTGGAGTTTGGGATTTGGTGCGGGGTCTCCTGAGAGTCAGTGACTCAGAAGGGTCATCTTCTGGTTCGGTTTCATTAATAGTTGGTATGGGGATTGGAAGTTCATGTGAAGCTGGGGTTGGGATTGATGTTGGAATAGCAGAAGAATTTAAAACAGAAGCAGCAGATAGATTACCTCTTTTCTTAGGGGTCTGCTGGGATGGTCCTTCTGAAGTGGCCTTTCTTTTCTTCGTCTTCCTCATAGTAACTTCTGGTTGTTGTTGGTGCAGATCTTTAATATTCAGTTTGGGGTCTGTACCATCAGCCTTGCAAGCGTCCAAGTATCTGAGAACCACAACTGGTTTTGATTCAATCTCAAAAAATAATGGAAAGTCGTTCAGTGGAACTCTTCTGCTGGTGATGTCAGCAAGAGGAGTAATGCTGGGCTCCTTTCTGATATTCTCTATTAGTTTCATTTTCTTCAGATTCTTGGCATTCAGAGGCTTGCCAACAGTGGGTTCAATAGAACTTAATTCCTGAGCTTCTGTAAGGTGTTCTATTAGCCTATTCTCAGTCAGAATATCTGATATTAACCTGCCAAAGGGTATCCAATCCCTCTTTGTCCTTTCTTCTTCCCTTGTCTCATTGACGCTGGTTCTGAGGTGATTAAATAGAAGATGAGCCAAGTTGATTTTTACCTTCTGATTAAAAAAATAGATCAGAAACTGCTGATCTATATTTATATAATCAGGAGAGCTTGTTGGCTTCCTGTGATTAAAGCACCCCAGAATAATCTTCGCCCATATTCTGTCCTGATCCTTTAAGTCTCTGATTTTGCTGCTGGGAACCCCATGGGTGAAAATCTGCCTTGCAATGACAGCAACATCAGAGCATCTTTCCGCCATGTCGATACAGCGGATACCACCACCACTGTATCCAATCAATCTTGCAATGTGATCCTCTGTGATCACAATCTTCTTTCCCATTATGTAGGAGGTAACTTGATGTGTTGATGAGTACGCATGAATCCAGAACTCCTTGACCAAGAATGGGAACGTTGGTCCAACCAACCTATCAAAATATTTCTCCCATCCTTGTGCCCTAACTTCGTCTGTCAAGTCAAATCCATTTTCTTTCAGACTGGAGAAATCAACAATTAGTTCAGACAACACTTCCAAATTCTTCACTAGTGTAAGGAGTGTTCTGAAGGGAACTTGGTATTGTTCAGAAGAAGCCTCCTTCTGAGAACTTGCAGAAACATTGCTGGAGGTTGCCATGTTCACACTTAGGGTTTTTCTGAGAAAACTGAAAAATGGGTTTCTTTTGAGAGAGATGAACACACAAGGAAAATGCATAAAAATATTTGTAAGATTGTAAGAAACGGTAAAGGATTAATGTGAGATGTTAATGTGCTTAAATAGATTTCAAAATAATTTTTGAAAACATAAACGGTTTCAAGAAAGAGAAATAATTCATGATTACGTTTTAAAACATGATTACTTTCATTTAATGCTTGCTGATTTTGGGGGATTTGAGAAAGATACTTGAAACGGTTACCAGACATGTGTCTCAATGCACCCAATCAGCGTTTTGCCTTCTCAGAAGCGTGCACGCGTTCTGCTTCAGAGATTTGCTGATGATTGGATGACACTTGTTTGATTTAGTGAGCAGCACGTCTATCCTTGAGCTGAAACGCTCAGATCTTTAAGAATAGCATCTGATACAATCTGCATGTCTATCTTTCTGAAAAGAGATTGATCAGAAGTTCACAGTAAAACAAATACATTCTGAAAGTTAATATATAAACTTAAAACATTTTCACTCTGGGCAGAGTTTCATGCTGAGATGTTTCAGAATGAAATTGAACCTATCTTCAGAAAGGGGTTTAGTGAAGATATCAGCCCATTGATGGTCTGTATCAATAAATTTTAAGTTCAAAATTCCTTTCTGAATATAGTCCCTAATGAAATGATGTATTATTTCTATATGCTTAGCCCTAGAATGTAAAATAGGATTCTTACTTAAGCAAATAGCAGAAGTATTGTCACAGAGTATAAGGATGTTACTCTCAAAAATCTGGAAGTCTTCAAGCTGACTTTTCATCCAGAGCATTTGTGTGCTACATCCTGCTGCTGCTATGTACTCAGCTTCTGCTGTTGATAGCGCAATTGTGGATTGCCTTTTGCTGGACCAAGAGATCAGATTTTCTCCCAGAAACTGGCAGCTTCCAGAGGTACTTTTACGTTCTACTCTGTCTCCAGCAAAGTCAGCATCGCAGTAGCCTACTAAGCTGTAATCACTAGATTTTCTATAAAATAAACCCAGATTAGTAGTACCTTTCAGATACTTGAAAATTCGCTTAACAACTGTTAAGTGAGATTCTCTAGGGTCTGATTGGAATCTAGCACAAATACATACGCCGAATAAGATATCAGGCCTTGAAGCTGTCAGATAAAGGAGAGAACCAATCATACCTCTGTAGACCTTCTGTTCTACCTTTTTGCTTACCTCTTCTCTTTCCAGAATGCACGTGGGATGCATTGGAATCTTTGATGGCTTACATTCTGAGAGGTCAAATTTCTTCAGAAGATCTCTGACATATTTGCTCTGATGAATGTAAGTTCCCTCTGGAGTTTGATTGATCTGAATTCCTAGAAAGAATTTCAGTTCCCCCATGAGGCTCATCTCAAATTCTGCCTGCATACACTTAGCAAATTTTCTTCCAAGAAAAGGATTAGTAGATCCAAAATAATATCATCAACATAAATTTGACAGACTAAGATGTCATTCTTAACTGACTTACAGAATAAGGTAGTGTCCACCTTCCCTCTGGTGAATTCATTTTTTAACAGAAAGTTACTTAGTCTTTCATACCAAGCTCTGGGAGCTTGTTTCAGACCATATAGTGACTTCTTTAGTTTGAAAACATGTTCTGGATGTTTTGTATTTTCAAAACCAGGGGGTTGGTGCACATAAACCTCTTCTTCTATATAACCATTTAAGAATGCACTCTTGACATCCATCTGATACAGAGTGATGCCTCTATTGACAGCAAATGAAATTAAAAGTCTGATAGATTCTAACCTGGCGACTGGAGCAAAGGTTTCTGTATAGTATATCCCCTCTTGCTGACTATAACCTTGTGCTACCAGTCGTGCTTTGTTTCTGACATCTTCACCTTGTTCATTAAGCTTGTTTCTGAACACCCATCTTGTTCCAATGACGTTGAATCCTTTTGGTCTGGGAACAAGATCCCATACGTCATTTCTGGTGAATTGATTCAGCTCTTCTTGCATTGCTAGAATCCAGTCATTATTCAGAAGTGCTTCATCAATAGAAGAAGGTTCAATCAGAGACACAAGTCCCATGAGGGATTCTTCAGAGTTTCTGAAGCTTGCTCTTGTTCTGATTGGATCTTCCTTTCTTCCTAGGATAGTTTCTTCTGGGTGATCCACGCTGCTTCTGGGTAGTCTCTTCTGAGGTTGATCAGCAGCTGTTGTAGGATTGCTAGCAGTGCTCCTTTCAGATGTTGAAGGAGTGTCTTTGTTGAGAGCTTCTGATGACTTGTCTTCAGAACCTGTAAATTCAATTTCCATACCTGCAAAAACTTCATTCTGCTTTGACTTTTTAGAGTCAAGCTTATCATCAAAACAAACACTGATTGATTCTTCCATAATCTGTGTTTCTGTATTGTATACTATGTACCCTCTTGAGCGTTCAGAGTATCCTAACATAATACACTTCTGTGCTTTAGAGTCAAACTTGTTCAAATAATTCTTTGTATTTAACATAAAACAAGTACATCCAAATGGATGAAAATATGAAATGTTGGGCTTTCTCTTCTTCCACAATTCATATGGAGTCTTTTCCAGAATAGGTCTTATTGAGATTCTATTCTGAATGTAGCACGCTGTGTTTATTGCCTCTACTCAGAAGATCTTAGCAACGTTTGTCTCATTGATCATGGTTCTGGCCATTTCTTGGAATGTTCTGTTCTTTCTTTCTACAACTCCATTTTGTTGGGGAGTTCTAGGACAAGAGAAATCATGCAGAATGCCTCTGTCATTAAAGAATGACTCAAAATCTTTGTTTTCAAACTCTCCACCATGATCACTTCTGACTTTAACGATTCTAAGATCCTTTTCATTCTGAACTTGGTTACAGAAGGTAACAAACACAGAGTGTGACTCGTCCTTGTGTCTTAAGAACTTTACCCATGTCCATCTGCTATAGTCATCTACGATTACTAACCCATACTTCTTGCCACTGACTGAAGCAGTTTTAACTAGTCCAAATAAGTCAATGTGCAGAAGTTCTAATGGCTTAGAGGTAGAAACAACATTTTTAGATTTGAAAGAAGGTTTTGCAAACTTGCCTTTCTGACATGCTTCACACAGAGCATCTGAATTGAACTTCAAATTAGGAAGTCCTCTGACCAGATTGAGTTTGTTAATCTGAGATATTCTTCTCATACTAACATGCCCCAATCTTCTGTGCCAGATCCACTGCTCGTTGTTAACAGACAGAAGACACTTTACATTCTGACTTTTCAGTTCAGAAAGTTTGATTTTATAGATGTTGTTTTTCCTCTTTCCATTAAACAGGATAGTCCCATCTTTTTGACTAACAACTTTACATGATTTTTGATTAAAGATTATATCATAACCGTTATCACTTAATTGACTTATGGATAACAGATTATGCATTAATCCATCTACTAGCATAACATTGTTTATAGAGGGAAGATTTCCATTACCTACAGTTCTAGAGCCAATGATCTTTCCCCTCTGATTGCCTCCAAAGCCAATGTGGCCTCCAGGCTTAAGTTCCAGGCTTTGGAACATATGCCTTCTTCCCGTCATATGTCGCGAGCAGCCAGAGTCCAGGTACCATGACTGGTATTTCTGATTTGCTGCTAAAGATATCTGCAACATGTATTATTTTATCCTTAGGTACCCAGATTTTCTTGGGTCCTGATTTGTTAGATTTACCAAAACTCTGGTTGAATTTTGGTTTCACAGAATACTTACTGCTAGTGTATTTAATATCATGTGTGTGACCATACACAAAATGTGAGTTCAGAGGAGTGTGTTTAATGTTTAAATCCATGACATTCTTTGGTGTAGGAACCTTACCTTGGTATCCTATTCCCTTCCTGCAGTTTCTGCTAACTCCATAGATCATTGAAGCCATTTTGCTTCTATCTATGCTTTTAGCAAGGAACTTCTGGAAACTGCGATCATACTCCTTGATGATCTCATCAGCGCTGCTGGGAGTTTCAGAAATTGGTTCCTTCTGAGAGTTTTGTAAAACATTTTCTAATTTTGAAATTTTATTTCTCAGCTCAGAATTTTCCAATTTAAGACTCTCAGTCTTATCAGAGTCAGATTCAAGATTCCTTTTCAGGTTTCTGAATTTAACTCTAATCTGCTGGTACCTTTCCAGAATTTCATTAAGGCTTTCAGCAAGTTCAGCCTTAGTAAAATTAATTGCAAAGTCAGGAAATACCTCTTCAGTATCTGATTCTGAGTCAGAAGCTTCACTGTCTTCTGAAATGTTGGCCATGAGAGTTATGTTTGCTCTCTCATCATCTGATTCTGAGTCAGCTTCAGACGATTCAGAGTCATCCCATGTAGCCATGAGACTTTTCTTCTTTTCTCTTCCAAACTTCTTTTTGGGCTTTTCCCTCTGAAGCTTTGGGCAGTCACTCTTGTAGTGTCCTTGCTCATTGCACTCATAGCAGATGATGTCCTTGGTGTTTGGCTTTCTGCTTCCTGAGGAGCCTTCAGATCTTCTGTATCCAGAGGAAGAATCTGTCCTTCTGTATCTGGAAGAAGACTCGTTCTGATCAGATCTTCTGGGATTCCTGAACTTCCTTTGCCTCTGTTTCCACAGTTGGTTCACTCTTCTGGAGAGGAGAGAAAGTTCGTCTTCTTCTGATGAGGATCCATCAGATGTTTCTTCAACTGCCTGCAACACTTTAGACTCATATTTTTGTTAGATTTTAATGCTAAAGGCTTACCTTGCTTCTGAGGTTCATCAACTTCTAGCTCTATCTCATGACTTATGAGGGAGCTGATAACTTCCTCCAGAGAAATTTTGTTGAGATCTTTTGCTAGCTTCAGAGCTGTAACCATTGGCTTCCACTGCTTTGGTAAGCTTCTGATGATCTTCTTGACGTGATCAGCAGTAGAGTATCCTTTGTCCAGAACCTTGAGACCAGCCACCAGAATCTGGAATCTTGAGAACATTGTTTCAATGGATTCACTTTCTTCCATTTTGAATGCCTCATACTTCTGAATAAGCGCAAGAGCTTTAGTTTCTTTGACCTGAACGTTGCCCTCACACGTTATTCTGAGTGAGTCAAACATGTTCTTTGATGTGTCTCTGTTAGAGATCTTTTCATATTCAGCATAAGAGATGGCGCTGAGAAGGATGGTTCTGGCCTTGTGGTGATTTTTGAAGTCACACTTTTGTTGGTCAGACATTGCTTTCCTATCAATCTTCTGACCGCTTGCATTCACAGGGTGCGTGTATCCATCTGTCACCATGTCCCACAGATCAGCATCATGTGCCAGAAAGAAGCTTTCAATTCTGTCTTTCCAGTAATCAAAATTTTCTCCATCAAAGACTGGAGGTTTGCCGCTGAATCTGTCTCTGTCTTCATTGTTGTCATTGCTGGTGTGTTGATAAGTTCCTGCCATTGTGTTTTTCTGAAGCTGGATCTTGTACTGACACGGTTAAGTGTTTTAGCTCAGAACCAGGCGCTCTGATGCCAATTGAAGAAGTGAAAAACACAAGAAGGGGGGTTGAATTGTAAAAACTGGAAATCAATTGCAATGAACACGATATTTTTATCCTGGTTCGTTTGATCTCAAACTACTCCAGTCCACCCGTCAAGGTGATTTCGCCTCTCTCCAACGAGGTCTTAATCCACTATATTCAACTGAATATTACAATCTGCTTTAACAACTGCTAAAACCTTCTTGATGCAAACCACAGACCGGTTTGTCAAGGAATTACTCTCTTACAAAGAATTGAAATCTAGGTGTGTGAATGTTTTCTACAAAACTGTTTATCACAACTGTGATACTACACAATTTAAGCTTATGAAAAACTAGAGTGCTAAAATAGTTGAGTAAGGAATTTTGGAGCTTTTAGCAAACTGAGAGCGAGGAAGATGATGAATAGCTTTTAGGCGTGTAGATTGGTGTAGAGCATTAGCCAATTCAATCTTCATTGACTTGTTTATATAACATTGGAAATAGTGTACGTTGGAGCAATAATTTTGTTTCAATGCCAATAACATTCTTTCCTTATTAAGCAGATCTTGTCTGGAATGATGCTGTTGGTAATAACTCATCTTGAATGCACAGTACCGTTGCCACTTGAGCGTGTTCTGGCTTTGGCTCATTCTGACGCTGCTTAAGTGCTGATGAACTGTTGTTGTCTTTATCAGAGTTCAGAGTGTTGAGCGCAGATCTGTTCATCAAGTTTCAGCATAAGTGCAAGTTGATCTTCTGATTCTGGTATCTGATATAACATCTTCTGATGCTGATGTTGATATCCAATTTTCTGATGCTGATGAGGATGTTCTCTTGCTGATACCCATCAGAGTTTCTGTAAAATAGAATGTAATTTTTAGATAGAATATGTGTCTTACATGAATCATACAATTAATGTATCTTAGCATTTTGTTATCATCAAAACTTAAACTTAGGGTAGTAGTAGATTCAAACTTTGTTCTAACAGTTATGACAGTTATATGATCTGTCATCTTTGTTATGAGCTTCTGAACTGAGATTTTTTTGCTGACTGTTAGTTAGTTTGGGCTAAGATTCAGGTTTTGACTTCTATAAACAAAAGTTTTACAAAATGCTAATAGTTTCTGGTTTGAAAATGATGGCAGGGCTGAACATGTTCGAATAGCTCATGAATCATTTGTTTGGTTGAATGCAGGTTTTTATAGCCAAGTCTAATATCAAGCAAATTGCACTATGTTGGAAGCTAGCTTTGATGTCGCCAAGCTGCACCTTTCTTCTATAGCTTTGTTGTTTTTATTTTGTCTCGATACTGTAACATGATGTAATGATTGAGTATGTGATGAATCTCCCAACTGGGATAGATTTATTAATTCGTATTGCATTTGGTAACTTGTAACATGACATTGTATCCAAAACCTTGAGTGCAACTTTGTATGATGATAAAGATTTTAAGTTTTCAATTTTCAAAGGATGCCATTTAAATAAAGACATGATGAACCTTGAATAACATGAACCTATATAAATTTGGATGATCTTGAAAGGATTTTGTTTGATTTTTTTTTTAAATTCGACATCTTGAACGAGGCCTTGTAATTCAAGTCCCACACTTTGTACTAGCTGTTTGCATTTCGAAAAACCACATGAGTGATTCTACCTTTTGAATCGATTCTTGAGAAAATTGAAATACGCTTGAGCTAGCACTTTGGTATTCCACACAAATTATAATCATGAACTCTCTCGAACCAACCTTAAGAGGAATATTTCACCCTAATGAACTAATTCCATAATTCAATATTCAAATCCAAGTTAGCTTGCAAACAATCAAGGAATTGAAAAGATAACAAAGGTCTTGATCATAAAGAATCCTCAAACTCCTACCATGCTGTATATTCACTCTTTAGTCAACAAAGTATCTTGATGAAAATCCAAAGAAGCGCTTACTTATCTGAAAGTATTATCATAAGAAGAGAAACCTGACTCAATCCTCTAGCCCTCTTGAGAAGAATTGACTTGTGATGTAAGAAATTAGGAGGAACCCCAATTTTCTTGATTTGGAGGTACAATGATGAGGAGATGACTTGAAGTATAAATAGGAATCAAAACTCTAGCTCATAGCCTGCTTAAATGCAAGGCATGATGAATCCTAAGCACGCAAAGTTAAAGCCCTAATCCACTTGTTCTTGAGGAACTTTTGATGAAGAAAACCTTATGTCTCTAGGAAACCTATTAATGAAGAAGTCTATGATGCTTGTGATCCAAAACCCTAATCTCATACCAAGAATAATGAGAGCACTAGTTGAATCAATTTTGAGTAAGACAACAACCTCAATTCATAGAGAGAAACCCTAATGCCAAAGCTCTTCAATCTTATAACCATGAGACCAATGCTATGTGTGAGATGTACAGAGTATGGTGAGGGATCTTAGGGTAAAAAATTAGGGTATAATAACTGCCCTTATTTAAGTGTCTTCTATCTGGAGATACGAAGATTAAGATCTTCGTTTCGACGCGATTGAAGATACTTAAATACAAAACAAGCACTATTTTTGGCCCTAAGATGCCATGTGATGCTTATGATTATGGATGTAACATATAAACTTCATGCAGATGGGCAAGACACACACTGGAGAAGCAAAAGTAAAATCAACAAATTAACACAAGAATTCAACTAGGATAATAAATCTCTGGAGAAAAAAACAACTACAGGGATAGAAATTTGAATCTATTGGAGATAAATCGGCTTCACTGGGGAAAAGAGGACTCAACTTTACTAGGGTAAGGTCCAGACAGGAGACAAAATAAACTAAACTAAAAAACTGAGGGAAAAGTAATGGATGACAACAATTAACCGATAGCTGTGAACTATCCACTCATAGAGGAGATAGAAAAAAGAGAGTAACATCAACATAGGGGATCAGCAACCGCTAACCTGAAGGGTACTGTTGTACCCCAAAATTTTCCCTCCCATATTTCTCAACACATGGCAAGTGAGGTCCCCAAATTGCTCAAGGAAGTTCAAAAGTTGACCAGACAAACTCTCTCCTAAGGCAGTCTACCTCAAATTAGGGTTTCATTTTTCATCAAGATGCTTGAGTCCAAAGGATCCCAAATGATCACCATTGTCCTAATATGTTCTAAAGATCATCCATGTCAAGTTTCAAGCCTTGCAGAAAAATTTTGCTCAGTCAACTGCTCAAATACCTAAAAATCGACTGTGCTAGGTCAAAAGTCAACTATGGCCCACATACAGTCAAACCTCAAGATTTTTGTTAAACATCCTCATTTTGAAATATTATTCATCATTTGATAAAGGGTTGATCATGATTCGTCAAGGATTGCTCACAATTCACCAAAACCCAAAAGTTGCTAAATTAGGGTTTTGTAGGAAAAGTCAACTCAACTTTGACCAAGCATAAATTTCTCATACTTTATCAGAAATGACCCATCCAAAGCTCATTTTGAATAGGATTCAATTACCAACAATTCATCTTCATCTCCGAAGTTCATAATATTCACTCACAAAAAGATATGAATTTTGACATTATAGGTCATTTTGAAAAGTCAACAAAAACACCTTTTGGGTCAAAGCTACATAAATGAACATGGAAGACTCAATTGAGATGAGACAAAAAGGTTTGATTAGAGAACATCCTAAGATTTCTAAAAAGTCCAAGAACACCTCTCTAGGGTCAAAATTGAGAGAGTTATGCATTGGCCAAGTTAACCTTTTTTGCAAAATTACCAAGAGTCAAATGTGCTCAAATTTGCATTTTTTGCTAAATCAGCCCAACTTTTTATGCTTCCACTTCAATGATAACATAGTCCACGACCTATGGGACTCTCCATGCTTTATTTATTCATTTATTTAATTTATTTTTTTATTCATTTAAAATTCAAATAAAATCAAATAAATCTAAATAAATCATATATTGTGTTTTAGGTATGATTTTTGCATTGAAGGAATATCTTATATGTTGTCAAGAGAGAATCACTTCGTGCAAGGCTAATTTGGTTTGAAAAAGATTGAATTGAAGCAAATTTGGAAAGATATCATAAGCCATGAAAGACCAAATCAAATCTTCATAATGGGCAAGATTGAATTCGTTTTTGTTGACCTAACATGTTGTATTACATATACAGAAGAGATCCAAGGCGTGAAAAGAAGAAGAGTAGCAGAGAGAACGTGTGAAACAAAGGAAACAGGGGAGTACTATATCACACCAAGCTCCAACCTCCGCATCAAATCTCTTGGTCGAGGATGACCCCTTTACCGTTAATTACGACTTCGTCCCTCTCTTTGAGATTTAATCAAAGACCTTTGTTGATGTCAACAAATGGACTCGAGTCAAGGCTCTTGACGATTCAATAGCGAAAAACCTGTCAAAATCCAGGACTCCCAAGAACCACCGCTCTCATCAGAAGCGCAAAGCAAAAAGACCGCAAAGCAGAACCAGCTGCCGCACACTACCGAATCTAACCACGAATCCGCATCTTCCACCTACACCGAAGCAACTCCTCTGCTCAGCCACCAGTAGTCCCTTCCCGACCGATCACACCTCTGATTACACACCACCACAGGGTTAAATGCTCTGCCACCACTATTACCAGAAATGAAAGATGAAAAAAGAAGAGAGTTTGAATGTTGAGAGAGAAAGTAGAAGATGGCGTTGTTATGTGAAAAGGGATCTGGAAAGAGGATGGAGTTTTGAGGATTAAGGTTTGGTATTATTTTTATCCCTTTCTCAACGTGCTTCTATATTGTATGGTTCTGTTTTTTTTAATTAAACTAAAGAAACAGGTGTTGGATTGTAGCTGGTTATGCAGTTATATATATAAAAACTAGAAAGAGAAACTTAGAATACACAGGCAGTACCCCCTCAAATAAATAAAAATACAAAAATAGTTTTTTTTAGAATGAATTAATTTATTTTTCTTAATTTAAAATTAATTAGAACTAGGATTTTCTTTTTAGTTTAATTGTTTCTTTATTTTCCTACAAAACAAAAACATTTTTTTAATCAATCACGAATAGATCTAGTCAAGGGTCAAAACCCTAGTTGTTTCGTACTGGATTCCTCGCACGCGTGTTATTTATTTTTGCCAATATTTTGTAACTGCTCATGGTTTGTAATAGTTTAACCTAGGACTTTTTTTACTTATCGCTTTTCCCCGGGTTTTTGGCTATGTAATTAATCCCCCTCCCCAAATCCTTGTAATAGCGTAGATTTACTTTCTCGCATTTTAATTCCCGCAAATATTTGACTGTTTAGATGTATGCTAATAGGTTTGTATGGCAAGAATGCATGACAAATTAATACGGTTAGAAAACCCTAATGTGCAAAGATTAAATAACTTAAACAAATCACTCGCACATATCACTCTTAGGGTATACTCTCACTTCAGTTGCCTTCGGTAAACGATCATTGAGCATAGGGTGTCTTAGTGGTTTCCCTCCTGTCTAAAAAGATCAAAGGTCCCGTTCGAATGTTGCCTCGAAAATGTTGCCTCGGAAATGTTGCTTCAGAAATGTTGCCTCGAATATGATCTTAAGACTTTAGGTTTATTACTAAGGTATCCTAACATTTCTTTAGTGATCGTACGTCCCTTTCGAATTGACCCTTACAACTCCAACGACGGTGCTACCTATTTCTCAGTAGTAGGATAGCGCTGTCTAAAGGAAACAAGAATATAAACGATCTTTTTTCGAGTAGGTAGATGCTAGTAGGTACTTGCTCAAATCAAAACTTTTCACACTTACACTTTTCAAACAAATTTTCAAAACCTTCGTCACACCTTTGAGGACTGATACAAAGGTTATATCGAAGTCAAACTTTTTCAAAACAAAGCACATACATAAGAAATTTAAAAAGATGAGCAAGTACCTAAGAGCCCATGGAAAACCATGGATAGAAAGGGTGCTAACACCTCCCCTTTCTATAATCTACCCCCCGTACTCAGAAACATCTCGAAAAAGGATTTTTTCTATACTTTTCTCCTTTCCGATTGGATGAAATAAAAGCCAGTGGCGACTCTTGCTTACCGCGACCTTTTGCAAACAAAAAACGCAAAACACAAACCAGCATTCAAAACAGTCGGTTCTGCCACCGTATCACAGAACTGGCGACTCTGCTGGGGAATAAATAAGTGGGGTATACCTTAGGATCTAGTTCATCATAATTGCTTCTCTTGATTGCTTTGTTTGCTTTAATTTTAAGGGTTTTTGTTTGGGGTTACTATAGATCCTAACCCGGATCTGGGGATACCTTTTAGGTAAGTAGCAATAGACTGTGAGGGAACTGTACAACATAGACCGATACGGTTGAAGCAGTAGCTACATTGATGTGGCACATTGGTTGGTACCAGTATCCCTTGTGGAGACACGAGGAGAATACGGGGCCGCTGCGTGGTGTCATTAAGCATCAACTGACCTTAGAACCTTTAATCTCCCAACTTGGCCATTAGAAAGTAGTGAGATAGCCAGCCTCGGTGTAGAGCTGAGAACTAGTTGATACTCGATGCTACACTCATTGAGACCATACTCTCGAGATAGTTTTGGCCGCAAGAAAAGATTGCGTGAGCTAAAACCATGACCGATGGAGGATGGTCAGTGATATTGAGATCCTCTAGAACCCGATTACTTTTTATAGGACAGGTTGAAACCAACTTAACTTCAAGAGGGTACTACCATTGACCTCATGCAAGCCTTAAACCTAAGGGCTTTATGTGATTTGACTGTGTTTGAAAATACCTGTTGTTTGCTATACCTATGGTTTATCATGACATCATGCATCATAACATGGCATTCATGCTTCATTATACTAACCATTTCAAAGACCAATGGAATTTATCTTTGCTCTGTTTTGCAGATCATGGCTTCTATGCGTAGAAATACCATTTGAGTCAACTTTGTGCAAATACTTGCCCAACTTAAAGAGCTAGCCTCAAGAGTTTCTGAGACTTTTATGTTCATTAAGAGACACGGTCAACTTCTCAGCCTGGTTACTTCAAATCTTGGTGAGCAGATGATGATCATACTATTTCAGTTCTTCGATCCCGTGCATCATTGCTTCACCTTTCCAGATTACCAGCTGGTACCCACCTTGGAAGAGTTTTCTCATCTATTGGGCATATCTATTCTTAAACAGGTAGCCTTCATCGGTATGGAAGAAGTTCCTAGACTAGAAGACGTCGCCTCAGCTCTGCATTTAAAACGGGCCGATGTGGTATCCAATTGGGAAACACGAAGCGGGGTCAAAGGTTTTCTAGCCAAGTTTCTGATAGACCAGGCTCAATTATTCTGGGAGGATTTGGATTTTCAAGCTTTTGAAGATGTCTTGGCTCTCCTTATCTATGGTTTGATTCTCTTCCTGAATCCGGATTCCTTTGTAGATGTGAATGCTGTCAAGATTTTCCTCTCTCGCAACCCTGTGCCTACCTTGCTAGGAGATATCTTACATGCTCTCTATACTCGTACTACGAGGAGAAGGGGAACTCTTATGTGTTGCATGCCATTGCTGTCAAGGTGGTTTATTTCTCACCTCCCTAAGTCGGTGCTGAAGAACGAAGAAGGTTTGGGTTAGTTATACAGAATAATGTCACTTGCTCATACAAATATTCTTTGGTGTTCCCGGGCTATGGAAGACACCACTGTTATTGATCGCTGTGGGGGATACCCTAATGTCCCATTGCTTAGAATCAGAGGGGGTATAACTTACAATCCTTGTCTAGCTTTGCGACAATTTGGTCGTGCTCGGAGAGATGGTCCCTATGACCTATTTCTTGAGGACATTGTGTTTGACTATAAGGAGGATGTTAAGGAGAACCGCCAGAGGTATATAGGAGCTTGGGGCATGGTGAACAGATATGACCCCCAAGAGTTGGGACCAAAGACTTCCCTTCCTATGCAGCCTTACCTCCAGTGGGTCCGAGCTCGTGCCCAGAAGCTTGGGATGCCTTATGAGGCCGTGTTACCAGTGATTGTGGAGCCCACTAATGAAGACGAAATTCCTTACACGGTTCTCTACCCTTACATGTCCACTGATCCTGGGGAGTTGCAGAGGTCTTGGATTCAGCTGAAGAATGAGCAGGATACTTACTGGGAACAGTACCATGAGCAAGAAAGGAATATTTTGAAGCTCACCAGGAAGCTCGAGGAGGAAAGAGTGATCAATGACTACATCAGCACAAAGAGGAAGCAAACATGGGACTTTTGATTTTGCTTTTTATAGTTTTAGATTTTGTTTTATTTACTTCTTTGTAAACGCCTTAAAGGCATTGTTGAACCTTTCAAAGTTTAAGCTAATAAAGTTTTGTTTATTTTTGGTTTACAAATTTAAATCTCCCAAAGTCTTTGAAATCATTACATGCGCATCCAATTATCATGCACATCATTACATGTACCCTTATAGGTTTCTCATCTTCTTCGTTGTTTATTTCAGCAGAAATGTCTTCGATCAAGCCATCAAAGATCTTCAGGCACAAAACGCCCAATTCCAACAGATGTTCATAAATCTGGCTAAAGGGAAAGAGATGTTCATAAGTCTGGATAAAGAGGATCTAAAGAGAAGAACAAGAAGAAGAAGAAGGTCGATATTCTGAATATGGGTAGAAGATTTGGAGAAAGGTTGAGACAACCAGCTGATCTGACCTCCTCATCCAAGGACGGGGAGAACCAAGAAAGGGAAAAGGACCCTAGCAATATGCTAACACCTTCCCTTTTCATAACTTATCCCCCGAACTCAAAATCTATCAAAGGTCATTCCAGTTCTTTTCACCTTTCCTAAATATTGGATAAAATAAAAGTCGGTGGCGACTCTAGATATCTGCATATTTGGATAAAACCAAAAAGTCAGTTCTCCCACCGTATTACAATTGGGCTTGGCCCAGATAGCATTTTTGGTCCATTGGTAATTTGTGGGAAGGCTCAGAGGCTTACGGTGTGTTGGGCGTTTATGGATCATTTGATATAGATTACATGGATATGCAGGAATGCATCTTGATCCTTTGATCAAAAGCAAAGTCATTGTGGGGCTAAGAATCAAAGTTGACTTGGAAGTATCCTAAACGGGATCGTACATAGCAACGAAAGGGTTATATATTCAATTTTAACACATATTTCCCATTTTGTCTCTCTCTCTCTCTCTCTCTCTCTCTCTCTCTATCTCTCTATCTCTATCCCATTCTACCACTCAACAATAACCTTAGAGAGATAAGCTATGCTTTTCTCTAGACTTTTTTCCCACAGGAAATCGCCTTGGTTGTGCCGACCACCACGAATCAACCTAAAGCCGTTGTAAAACATAAGTTTCCGATTGAAGCTCAACTGGAACCTTCAAATCTTCCACCAAACCCTAAGAACCCTAGGGTTATTATATGAACCCTAACCCTTGTATCGACCTAGAAACATAAACTTTTAACAACCCTAACCTTCCAGCAAAGAACCGTAACCCTAGATGGAGAACCCTAACCCTAGTATGATGACCCCTAACCCTAAGTATTAACCTCAAATTTATAGAGTTTCAAAACAAACATAAATCATAGATTCAAACAAAACCTTAAGCTAAGTATAGGCTTACCTCTCCGCAATAAATCTTGTTGTGTCAACACCTTTTATGTCTTTCTAGTTCGCCTTCCTAATCTTCCTCTTCTCTCTCTATTTTGCAGGTACGACCCATGATGATGGCGAATATGCAGCCACAAGGATAAAGGTGCGACGGTGGCGGAAGACATATCTTAGGGTTTCAGAAATTGAAACCTTATATCTATGCGACAAGGAAGCTTTAAGGAGACGAGTGCTTTGTTTCTTCTTATTTCTTTTTTCGTCCCCAATTCCCCCCCTCCTCTCTTAGAAATTTTTAGGTTAATTTATAGCTTTCTAGATTAGATGAATTAGGAAAATATAATGATTTCCAGTTACAATTTAAATGTTAGAAATTTTCTTAGGATTTGATTGAATCTCAATTGTAATTGATTATGTATCTGTATAAGATTAGGGTTTGTAATTGTTGTACCCCAAAATTTGCCCTCCCATATTTCTCAACACATGGCAAGTGAGGTCCCCAAATTGCTCAAGGAAGTTCAAAAGTTGACCAGACAAACTCTCTCCTAAGGCAGTCTACCTCAAATTAGGGTTTCCTTTTTCATCAATATACTTGAGTCCAAAGGATCCCAAATTCTCACCATTGTCCTAATATGTTCTCAAGATCATCCATGTCAAGTTTCAAGCCTTGCATAAAAAGTTTGCTCAGTCAACTGCTCAAATGCCTGAAAATCGACTATGCTAGGTCAAAAGTAAACTGTGGCCCACATACACTCAAACCTCAAGATTTTTGGTCAACATCATCATTTTGAAATATTATTCATCATTTGATCAAGGGTTGATCATGATTCCACAAGGATTGCTCACAATTCACCAAAACCCAAAAGTTGCTAAATTAGGGTTTTGTAGGAAAAGTCAACTCAACTTTGACCAAGCATAACTTTATCATACTTTATCAGAAATGACCCATCCAAAGCTAATTTTGAAGCGGATGCAATTCCATACAATTCATCTTCAGCTCCCAAGTTCAGAACATGCACTCACAAAAAGATATGAATTTTGACATTATAGGTCATTTTGAAATGTCAACAAAAACACCTTTTAGCTCAAAGCTTCATAGATGAACATGGAAGACTCAATTGAGATGAGACCAAAAGGGTTGCTTAGAGGAGATCCTAAGATTTCTAAAAAGTCTAAAAACACCTCTCTAGGGTCAAAATTGAGAGAGTTATGCATTGGCCAAGTTGACCTTTTTTGCACAATTACCAAAAGTCAAATGTGCTCAAATTTGCATTTTTTGCTAAATGGGCCCAACTTTTTATGCTTGCACTTCAATGATAACATAGTCCACGACCTATGGGACCCTCCATGATTTATTTATTCATTTATTTAATTTATTTTGATTTTTATTCATTTAAAATTCAAATAAAATCAAATAAATCTAAATAAATCATATATTGTGTTTTAGGGATGATTTTTGCATTGAAGGAAGATCTCATGTGCTGTCAATTGAGAATTAATTCATTCAAGGCTGATTTGGTTGGAAAAAGATTGAATTTGAGAAAAACTGGAAAGATATCATATGCCATGAAAGACCAAATCAAATCTTCATAATGGGCAAGATTGAGTTCGTTTTTGTTGACCTAACATGTTGTATTACATATACAGAAGCAAGGCAAGGCATGAGAAGAGGTTGAGCAGTCGTGAAAGAGGCAAACAAAACTGAAAAATCTTAAGAAAAAATGGTGATCCAATTCCAAGTTACAGGCCATCCCAAGCCATCTTCACTTTGCCAATCGATTGTTGGACGTCTCAGGATCGTGTTCCAATCATTAGTAAGCCTTCCCACGTCCTGAAACGCGTTATAGCAGTCACACAGTTAACTTAAAATTCGGATTTCATTTTCATCAATTTATACATCATCTGCATATTTTGATTGCATATTCTTATTCCTTAACGTGTTTGTAAGCTAATCATTATATTCAATTGCGTTTTTGATGATTGTATGAAAAACTGCCATGGCTAGGGTTTCTTGTTTAGGTTTAGGGCTTTGCAATACATGTGAAATTGGATGTTGATTCTAGTACCATGAGACTCGTGAGGATGAGACAGGTTGATTGGTACCAGCCATGGTCATTTATATTGCCCATGGACAATTTTTGAAATACACAGGGTTGTAGCTACATCGCCATGTCCGTGGGTAAAGATGTTGTTACCTAAAACGATGGTTGGGAGGAAGAAGATGGATGCGTGGCATTCATTGATTGGGTTATTTAAATTTCAGCGTGTTTTTTCATTAACCATGCTTTTTTCATATATTAGATTTTGTTTTCATTATATATTCAAACAAGCCAAATAGCTCAGTTGGCAAGCGTGTATTGGGAATAGGCCTAAGGACCTGGGTTCGATCCCCAGGTCCCATATTTGTTTCATGTTATTTTTCAATAAGTGATCAGGTATACCTCACGTCCAAGCATCCACCAAGCAACTCAAGATCTGGCCATCCCATTCATCAACACTCCAGATCCAATGCCTTTCCCCTGAACGACCACCATACGCCTCAAGTCAACAACCACACTGGGTTAGGCAAAGTCAAACAGGCCTGGATCTTTTGGGCTCAGAATCTCAACAGCACCCCCCCCAAATTTGCTAATACAGGCCCATTATTTCTTTTCTTTTCTTTTAGTTTATTTAAAACTTTCAATATTTATTTTTATTTTCTCTAATTCACAAATTAATTCATTTTTCATAAAAAAACATAAAAAATCAATAATTCACCAAAATTAGGATTAGTTTTTTATTTATTTTATTATTATCAAAATTAATTTAATTTAGTTTAATTTATGGAAATTGTAATTTGTTTTCATAAATAAAATCAAAATAGAAATTAGGTTAAACTTTTGATATAATTTAATTTTGCTCTTTTTCTCAAATAAATAAAAATTCAAAAATAGGTTTTAGAATAAATTAATTTACTTTTCCTTAACTTAAAATTAATTAGAATTAGGGTTTTCTTTTTAGTTTAATTGTTTCTTTATTTTCTTACAAAATAAAAATACATTTTTATTCAATCGCAATTAGGTTTAGGCAAGGGCCAAAACCCTAGTTGTCTCGTACTCGATTTATCGCACGCGTGTTTATTATTTTCACAATATTGTTGTAACTGTTCATGGATTGTAATAGTTTAATCTAGGGCTATTATTATCGCTTTTTCACCGATTTATGGCTATGTAATTAATCCCCCTCCCCGAAGCCTTGTAATAGCGTAGATTTACTTTCTCGCATTTTAATTCTCGTAAATATTTGACTGTTTAGATGTATGCTAATAGGATTGTATGACAAGAATGCATGACAAATTAATCCAATTAGAAAACCCTAATGTGCAAAGACAAATAATTTAAAACAGATCACTCACACATATCACTCCTAGGGTATGCTCCCACTTCGGTTGCCTTCGGTAAACGATCATCAAGCATAGGTTGTCTTAGTGGTTGCCCTCCTGTCTAAAAAGATAAAATGTCCCATTCGAATATTGCCTTGGAAATGTTGCCTCAGAAATGTTGTCTCAAAAATGTTGCCCCAAAAATGTTGCCTCGGAAATGTTGCATCGAAAATGATCTTAAGACTCTAGGGTTATTACTAAGGTATTCTAACATTGATTTAGTGATCGTACGTCCCTTTGAATTGACCCTTACAACTCCAACGACGGTGCTACCTATTTCTTAATAGTAGGATAGCACTGTCTAAAGGAAACAAGAATAGAAACGATCTTTTTTCGAGTAGGTAGATGCTAGTAGGTACTTGCTCAAGTAAAATTTTTCTTACACTTTTCAAACAAATTTTCAAAAAACAACTTCGTCACACCTTTGAGGACTGATACAAGGGTTACCACGAAGTCAAACTTTTCAAAACAAAGCACATATATAAGCAATTTTAAAAAGATGAGCAAGTACCTAAGAGACCATGGAAAACCATGGATAGAAAGGGTGTTAACACCTTCCCTTTCTATAATCTACCCCCCGTACTCATAATATCTCGAAAAAGGATTTTTTCTGTACTTTTTTCCTTTCCGGTTGGATGAAATAAAATTCGTTGATGACTCTTGCTTACCGCGACATTTTGCAAACAAAAAACGCAAAATGCAAAACGCAAACCAGCAAAAACAGTTGGTTCTGCCACCGTATCACAGTAATGTTTGTAATGTATCTGGACAATTGTATTTGTAAATTCAGTTAAGTCCTTGTGCAAGATTTGATTCAATTTTGTTTTAAAAATATTTGATTTTGATTTTCTTTGATCTATACAGTAACTGTCTACTGGGCTTGGGTTACTTAGTGTAGAGGGATGAAGGAATCCAACTTGAGCGCAACTCTGTATTAGGGTTTCATTCTCAATTTTGACTTAGTCAACCAGCAAAATAAGAAATAATAATAATTAATAATTAAAAATATTAATAGTAAAATATATAATAATAAATATAATAATTATATAATTAATACCGGTTTTAAAATATTTTGTAAAAACAATACATGCTGTTAATAAATGGGCCAACAATTTTGATAAATCTCCAAAAACGCACAAAAACGCAAAATGGGCCTTACCCCTTTAATGGGATTAAGAACTAAATACACCTCCTCTTTAATTATAAAGCAAACCGAATAGATCATCAAGTTTACATGGGACTTTGGGATTTAGAAAGCCCATAAACCCCTTTATAAAAAACCCACCCCCTCTTTAAGGTTTAAACCCCTCAATGAATTTATCAATATTAATCTAAACCTTATAAAGAAAATGGTAATAATAAAATATAATTTAGTTAGAAATGAATAGGGAAATTTTTGGGTATGACAACTGCCCCTATTTAATTGTCCATCGATTGGATATTGCGAGAATACACAGGTCTCCCACATTAAAATTAGAGGTTTATTAAATAATGGAAGACCCCAGAATTTGTCCGAAAGATTATGAAGGATACACTATACAACATTCCCGAGAGCACCGAGAAAATAGGCACAAATGATGATGTATCATCTTACCAGAGTTTGAACATAAAGTTTTGATTTTACTAAGATACGATGATGCAAATAACTCGTCAATATCTAAAAGAGATCGTAGATTTTTTGCATATTTACCATAACCTAGGAGGTAAATAATACAAGTTTGAAAGTTGACTTACTAATACTTCGAGGCTAATATAGTAAGTTTGTAATGAAGATTTTTTCTATTCATCACAGCCTAGGGATGAATAAAACTGTGTTTGATAACACATTGTCGTATGGAGCTTGACACAATGAATCCTACCGCATATTTCGTTATGTTTACTACAACCTAGGGAGTAAACAATACGAGGATAAACATGTGCATTTATCACGACCTAGAGGATAACTAACATAGGGATAAGATTACATTATTCATCACGACCTAGGAGATGAATAGTATAACATTGAAAATTCGCATACCTATAACAACCTACGGTATATATATTTGAAGAATTTGCTTGTTTACCACGACCTAGAGGATAAACTTCATAAAGATAGATTCACATATTTATTAAAACCTAGGGAATGAATAATACAAACCTGATAATTTGCACACCCACCACAACCTAAGGGATAGATGATTGAAAAGTTTTGTGTGTTTATCACGACCTAGAGGATAAATGACACGAGAATAGTCTTACGTATGCATCACGACCTAGAGGATAAATAATGTGATCCTGAAAATTCACATACCTACCACGCCCTAAATGGTAGATAATTGAAGAGTGTTTTAGTGATCGAATCTTAGATAACTAGATCAATGATGAGATCAGAGTTTTACCAGTTGTGTCTCTTCTCAACCAATGTATTTGTTTGTTTTGATAATCTAACAAAGGGCCCCAAGATATTTCATAGTTTTACCCCAAGTGTGTTTGAAAAATGCCATGTATGATGTATGTGCATAATTTCCTAGATTAAGATGGAACCCAGAATGTATATGCATCGAGTATTTTTGTATGCCCCTAATGTTTAAATATGCAACAAATTTTTGTATATGCCCCAAGTGTTTATAAGTGCACCAAAAGTTTGTTGTTTAGTTATTCTCTCCTTTTAAACCATTGGTTTCGTGTCACCGACTCCCCAATGTTATATGTTGCGTTTCCATGGAGTTTTTTAGTTGATTTGATCAAGATAAATAAGTGTCAGCTGGATTTTTATATTTGTATGCAGGTGTAGGCGTAGTTGCGAATGCAGGCGTGGACGTAGACATAGATGTGGATGTAGGCTTGTACGTGGGTGTGGATTTTCTTTCGACATTTTCCTAAAATCCTCCTTGGTGTTTTATCAAATGCTTTTATTTGTTTTTCAAATCCCCAAAATGGTTTTAACGTAGTATTTATAAAAAAGTCCAAAAAGGAAAAACACACTTGAAAGATTTGAAAAAGTAAATATTTTATTGATAAATATGCCTCTGAATAGGCGAGAGTACAAGATGCAATTCCTTGAAAGAGGTAATTACAGAAAGTTTTAAAAACTGAAAATGGCAATGAAAATGATAACTGCTACTACTATTTCTCCAATATCCTTTTGATAACTCCAATCTCATTTGCTCATGAGTAAAATGATTTAGATCAATCCCTCTCCTTAGTAGTCATAGTCGTGGTTCTTAGATCACAGTCTTTTTGTTCTTTATTTTTGAGTAGGATCCCTAATTTTTGCATGGATCTCCCTTTGGGGTTTTTAATCCACCGGGATAATTTTTTTTTGTGTATGTCACTAATTTTTTCCTAGATCGCCCTTTAGGGTTTTTAATCCTCTAGGATGTGTCATACCACAAATTTGTCCTACCTTTTCAGTTTTATCTGGCTTAGGCTTTGCATTTCATTTGCATGATTCTCATTAGGTCATTCACACATCATTCCTTCATTGAATAAGGTAGGTGTTCAACATCAGAGGTTGTGCTACCTAGGGTTCAATTTTGGTTTGAGGCTTATACATTCTACGGTTGATTTCCTTGGTTCCTCCTTGGGAAGTGGACAGTGGAATCAGGTTTTGAAGTATGGTTATCATGAGTTTCTTATTCATCCATGTACAAGGCCTTTTCTCATTCAAATTCACCAAGATCTTGGATTTGGGTTTATTTACCTATGTGTGACTAAGAATCAAGAGCATCAGGAGTTGCGCCATAACTACCATTTTGGATCCCTCAAATGTTCAAGGATGGTGAATCATCGATTCTCAAAGGCTAATTCATAAAAGTTTGGCCTATAATCTCAAGATCATAGTCAAGATTTCATAATCACTAGTTCTCATGTGCATCAATGTGTCTGGGAATACGAGGGATGATCAAGTTTGTAAGTTGATTCACAAGACTTGGACCAAAAAGCCAACATTTTCAAGATCAAGTTCAAATGATCATAACTTCTTCATTATTCAATATTTTTGAGTGGTTCTTTTTGCTTATGACTCTCCTTGACGTTATCTCCAACTTCTTTTTTACATATCAAGAGTTAATTATATGCAGAAGATCGTCGAAAATTTGAATACTTTAGAGGTCAATATTTGGAATTTGACCTAATCTCAAAATAGTTGTGCCCAACTTCCAAGGATCATAACTTATTTGATTCTCTACATTTTGAGGTAATTCTTTTTGCATGTTGTCATGAGTGATGTCGTCTACAAGTTCTCTTCAAGGATCGAGAGTTAACTGTGCTTATAAGGCCCCGAATTTGATTGAAACATTATAGGTCACTTTTGGCTTCAAATGTTCTTAACCTCTAATTTTGATTCGTGTCATAATTATTTCCTCAAGGAATTTTTTCTTATGGTGAGATCATTCCTCATGAATTATTGAGTTTCAAGATTTCAAAGTTAATAAAGGATTCCAAATGTTTTTCAAGTGGGAAGTTCATTCAATTTCAAGATAAAAAATGAAGAGAAGATTCAAGTCATAAGAAGATTCAAGTTGATTCAAATTTCAAACTTCAATTCCAAATTTCATCAAGAAAAGTACAAGGTTTCAATTTCAAATGATTCAAGTTATTCTTCACTCATTCAGGATTCATACAAAGCATGTTCACTTTGTCATCAAGATCCATTACATGTCATTACAAAGATTAACCAATATTTGGAAACAATCACACTAGTTTTGTTCTAAGAAACCTAATGCCCTAAAGCTTTAACATTTTTACAAAATCTATTCCTCTTCAGGACCAATGTTCTTTTGCTTCAAGGAGCCTACATGAACAGTCCAAATCTGTTTTCCAAAATTGCCAAAAAAATAGGCTGCATAAAACTTCCTTTTTCTGTCCATAAAACTCAAAACACAACAGTCCAATGTGTTGCTCCCAAAATTGTCCATCCCTATAAAATATCTGCCAAACCTGCACCAAACAGTAACACAAAATAGTCCATATACTGCTGCAAATTTTGCTCAAAACAACCCAAAACTAGTCCACCACTTTGCTGTCCATGACCTGCTAATTTGCCCTGCAAAAACAGTCAAAGAATGTAGCCTATAAGACTACAAAAAACTACTACAATGCTGCTCCACGGGCCTGCAAAACCCTGCATCATATCAGTGTAAACATTACACAGGAATGGCTAAAGAAAACTTGCAGCTGAATAATGGAAAAACACAAGAAGGGGGGGTTTGAATTGGTTTTTTTAAAAAACATAAAGTAAAAGACACGTTGGTTATCCTGGTTCGTTTGAACTCAAACTATTCCAATCCACCCGCCAAGGTGATTTCGCTTTTCTCAACACGGTGTTAATCCACTAATTAAACTTGATTACACAGATACAATGACAACCATTAAAGTCTTCTTTAGTTTAAACCACAACCCGGTTTTCTGAAGGAATTACACAATACAATATTTGAAAGTGTGTACAAGATGTGTTTTCTAACAAAATAGTATCACACAATTGATGTTTTACACAAATGAAATTCAGTAAGTTAAAGGTGATGAAAATATCGCGTTTGTTGTGCACAGCAAAATCGTAAACAATTTCTCCTTCAAGTCTTGTATATATATACAACGCATGTGAGAAGCTTTTGGAATGTTGATAAATAATAATTAAGGAACTTTCCAAACATAGAGATTCCTGTCCTCTTTTAGCCGTTACTTTTGAATAGCCATAAATGAAATGTAACACTTTAGAACATGCTTGCTTCAGAACGCTTCAGAAGATGAATGTTACCATTGGGACTCCTTTACTCCTTTGCAGAAATGTATGAATCAGAATAACGAGGTTCTTGTTCGCGTCGTTTATCGCACTCAGAAATTGTAGCTTGAGAACTTCTTTATATAAGTGTGTTATGCAGATTGCTTTCTATATAAGACGTGTTGAATCAGAGTTTAAACAACGATCTAACTCATCTTCTATACTTCTTTAATCAGAACTTCTCTGCAAAATAAAATACTTATTTAAGGAGCATAATTGTTCTTTGAGTGTTTGTTATCATCAAAACTATTACAAGGGTTGTAGAATCAAACTATGTTCTAACAAACTCCCCTTTTTGATGATGACAAAAACTTAGATATTTTTATAGAAACTTAAAGAACATAAAGCATTTAAAGTCTCCCCCTAAGTTGGATACTCAGATAGAGAAGAAATACTTCCTTGAAGATTGTTCTGATCAGAGTTTTGGAGAAAAAGATTTTTGATGCATCCACTTCTGTCCTCAAAAGAGTTTGTTCCTGTTTTGCTTTTAAAAAAAACAATAGAAGTTATGATATTAAAAATGTTTAAGATTGAGTCTCGATACTGTTATATTCAAAATATCTTACGTTCTCCCCCTTATATTGTCAAGAATAAAAAAGAAATAAAAACACTTTAGATAATAAAAGGAACGATGTATTAAAAATATTCCAATAAAAATACATTCTGAAGGAAACAAATAAAAAGAACACAATGAAGAAAACAAATTTCGGAACTAAGTTTGAGGTGGTGGAAGTCGTGTGAACAAGGCTTCCAAAAGACTCTTGATCTGATTGTTTGACACCTCTTGTTTTCCAAGCATCCCCTTGATTTCCTTACACGTATCATCTTGCTTGTCTAGCCTTTCCTTAAACACAACATTCTCTTTCCTCAACTCCTCTAGAGTTTGCAGCACAAGAGATGAAGAGGGTATATCAGCAGAAGGTACCACTTTTTCAAGGCAAGCTGCGGCTGATTATAATTCAGGAGCTTCTTCAACTTCCTTGCCTTTGTCTTGAAACATGAATAGAGGCAGAGGATTAGAGGATCGATAATTACATTCTGTTGGTTGATGATCTTCCCAAGGGACATTGTCCAGCAGAAGGAGTTTCTTCTTTTCCTAGTGACGCAGAACTTGATCCTTGAAGATATTCAGATGATCACAGAAGTTCTGTTGAGCAATTTCATAACTTATCTCCTTGAGTTTCAGGGATTAAGAGTTGAACAATTTTCTGAACTGGTTCCGATGAGAATCAGAAGCAGTGGATTAAGATTCTCTATGCAAGTTAGCTTCAGAGAGTTAACCCATTCCTGTATTTATGTTTCAAAAGTCAACAGAGATTTACCAACATCTGCTTTGGAAATTTTTGGTTTTGGTTTTGGAATGGCAATTTTCTGAGAACTTGTGACGAGATTGTCTAAGGCTTCTAAGTCTATAACTGTTCGAAGGGGATCTTCTAGGTGGTTATTGGGAGAGGGAGAATCAGAAATAACAATGGGCGAATTTGGTGAGTTTGGTGGAGTGGATTGATAAGGAGATGGAATATCTGGAATAGAGAGGTTCTGAGAAGATGTTGAGGGAATTGTAGGTGGTTGAGAGACCATGAGAGGGCAGGTGATTCCAGGAATGAATGTTGTGGTATCAGTGTCAAAATTTGGATTTTCTGTGTGGGGAGTTTCAAACAACGGATCAAATTGATCAATATCAGAAAGAACTTGAGTAAGTTCAGGATGATTTTGATCAAGATGGGTAGTAGGTGGATTATTCAGAAGGTTAACTAGAGATAGTGAGGTGTCAAAGTCAAAGTCAAAGTCATCAAAGGTTTGATGCGATGGGTCTTCTGCGGGTTTTGGAGAAGAGTGGTTTTGAGATGTTGATAACAATACTGATTTAATAACAGAAATAAAAGATGGATTACCTTTCTTTTTGGTAGCTTTGGGAGTCTCCTGAGAAGTTCCTTCTACAACAGCTTTCCTTTTCCTTTATTTTCTAGGAGCAACTTCCAGAGGTTGTTGTCATAGATCATGGATGTTCACTTCTGGATTTGTCCCGTCCCTCTTGCAAGCATCTAGATACCTGAGAATAATATCTGGAGAAGCATCTATTTGAGAGAAGAGAGGAAAATCCTTCAGAGGTACTCTTCTAGTGGTAATGACTTCCTTGGTTGTTATTGTTGGATCCTTCTTGATGGTTTCAATAATCTTCATCTTCTTGGCGTTGAGAGGTTTACCAGCACAAGCTTCCAGAGTGATGTCTTGTTGAGCCTCAGTCAGATGTTCTGTCAGAATATCTGAAATGAGTCTGCCCAGAGGAATCCAATCTCTCTTTGTTCTTTCTTCTTCTCTTGTCTCTTTGACACTGGTCTTCATATGATTGAACAGAAGATAAGGAAGATTAACATTTGCTTTGGTGGCTATGAAGTACAGAAGATACTACTAACCAATGTTGATATAATCTAGAGAACTTGTGGGTTTTCTGTGATTGATGCAACCCAAAATGATTTTTGACCAAATTCTGAGGTAATCTTTCAGATCTTTGGTTTTGTTAGATGGTTGGCCAGAAGTAAAAATTTCTTTTGAAATATTTTATAGGTCAGAGCTTTTGTCAGCCATATCGCTACAACGAATACTGCCGTCGTCCTGAACTATCAGTTGCCCAATGAGATCTTCAGAGATGACTATTTCCTTTCCCACCACGAAAGAAGTGACCTGATGATTTGAAGCTGTAGTGTGAATCCTGAATTCTTTAACAAGTATGGGAAAAACTGGACCCATTAGGCAATCAAAGTACTTGGTCCATCCTTGGAACTCAACATCAGGGGTTAAATCATATCTGTTTTCCTTGATGCTGACGAAGTCTACAATGAGTTCACACAGAACTTCCAGCGAATCAATGGGAGTGAGGAGAGTTCTTGAGGGTTCTTCGTACTTTTCTACTATTGAGGAAGATGAGCCAAGAATGCTTTGAGAGCTTTGAGCAAGTTTTTGGGAGGAATCCATTGTTCACATAGACTCTTTAGGGTTTTTGAAAGATTGAACAAAATTAAGAGAGAAAAATGAATTGAGAGTGGAAAAGTGATAGTGAAAGTGAGCAGCGTATATATAGGAAAATAGGAGACTTAATTGACAAGAAAAGGGTTTAAATAAAATTATTATTAGCATTAGTGATTCCTAAAAAGAGGGATAGCGTAAAGATATGAAACAGTTACTGATATGACACGAGTCTCAATGCATCCAATCAACATTTCAGTCTCTTTAGAATTTGAACACGTGTTCAAACTTAGAGGAAAACTTTGCGTAGAGTTGACAAATGTTGATATTGTGAACCGCAAGCTTCTATCTTTGAAATGAATCATTTGGAGAACGTTCAGATCTTCTTAGATAGATCCTGATACAACTTTCCTTCTTACTTCTGAAGAACTATTGATCAGATGTTCACACAAAAAAATAAAGGCATAAAGTTCTGAGGGTTAACATATATATTAATAAAACTATCATTTTGGGCATAATTTCATGCTGAGATGTTTCAAAATGAAGTTAAACCTATCTTCATAAATGAGTTTAGTGAAAACATAAGTCCATTGATGGTTTGTGTCTATAAATGTTAATGAAAGAATTCCTTTCTAAATATAGTCCCTAATAAAATGATGTTTAATTTCTATATGCTTAGCCCTAGAATCTAAAATGGGATTTTTTGAAAGACATATTACAAAAGTATTGTCACAGAGAATAGAGGAATGTTACTCTCATATATGTTGAAGTCTTCAAGTTGTCTTTTCATCCAGAGCATCCGTGTGTTGCATCCAGCTGCTATATATTCAGCTTCAGCGATTAACAAAGCATTGGTGGATTGCCTCTTGCTGGACCACGAGATTAGATTGTCTTCCAAAAATTGGCAGCTTCCAGAAGTACTTTTCCTTTCTATTCTGTCTCCAGTGAAGTCATCATCACAGTACCCTACTATGATATGGTGGGAGAACTGACTTGGGTGTTTTGCGTTTGATCGCAAATGTTGCGGTTTAGCAAAAGCCGCCACCGACTTTTCTTATATCCAAAAAGGAAAGGTGAAAAAGCACAGGAAAGACGTTTGAGATTATTTCTTTAGTTCTGGGGGTAGATTATGAAAAGGGAAGGTATTAGCACCCTTTTCATCCATGGTTTTCCATGGGCTCTTAGTTACTTTCTAGATCACTTGCTTTTTGTTTGAAATTGTGCTTTGTGTGGTTTTTGAAAGTATTTTGTAAAGAGGCAATTGTTTAGGAAATCTTTGTAATGATTCTCGTTTGTAAGAATGTATACAAAGATGTTTGATCTTTTGAAAATGTTTTCAATTTTGTAAGATGTTTGAAAGTGTATGTGATTGTTTTGAAAATAGCAAGGATGTTTGTTTTGAAATGGAGCAAGTAATTAGGAGCAATCTACCTACTCAAATGTCTTTCTTGTTCAGTTTCTTTTACTTTGATATTGTTGTCTTACCATTGATTTGGTAAGCAACCCTATCTTTAGATGTAAACGGGACGGGCGTGGATCATCGTATGACCATGATTAGCAATGTTGCAAGGTGTGATACGGTGGAAGAACTGACTTGAGGTTTTGCGTTTGTGTTCGCAAATGATTCGGTTTAGCAAGAGTCGCCACCGACTTTTTATTTTTATCCTAAGGAAAGGTCAAAAAGCACAAGAAAGACCTTTGAGATGTTTTTCTTGGGTTCAGGGAGTAGATTATGAAAAGGGAAGCTACAAGCACCCTTTTCATCCATGGTTATCCATGGGCTCTTAGTTACTTGTTTAGATCACTTGCTTTGCTTTTTCAATTGTTTAAAATGGTGCTTTGTGTGTGGTTTTGAAAGATGTTTTGAAAAGAGGCCATCGTTGTGGCGCCCTTTGTAATGATTCTTGTTTGAATGTATACAAAGGTGTTTTTTGTCTTTTGAAAAGTTTTCAATGTTTGAAAGTTGGATTTTGAAATTGTGTTGTGAAGTGTGTTTGAAAATAGCAAGGATGTTTTGCAAGCTTTTGATCAAGTAACTAAGAGCTATCTACCCTATTTTACTCAAAGATCTTTCTTATGTTTTTAACCATTTTAACAGTGTTGTTTCACCATTGCATTTGGTGAACAACCTTGTGTTAGGATGTTAAACGGGACACGCGCGGGTCATCGTATAGACCATGATAGCAATTGTGTCAAGTATTTTTGGCAATTTTCTTGAGGGACTTGATCATTTTTGTTTAGGCAACCAATATAGCGTCATCGAGGGACTATGATATTTTTTTTTGTTTTTGTTTTGCCAAAGTACTCAACATGCATACCATGGCCCATTTTTGAAGGCAACAAGTGGATTGTAACCCTAGGGGTGCAAGTGTGTATTGTGTTTGATTTTCATGCATTTTTGTCTTTGATTAGGTCAAACTATTTGTTAATTTGATTTTGGCATACAAACCCTAATTCTCTAATCATGGCATAATTGAAAGCGTTAAGTGCGAGAATTTAAATTCTAAGCTATTACAACATGATTATGGGGATGGGGGTACAATTTTGAATAGGGGGTATTTGACAAGAAATATAAACCCTAGATTACTATTACATCCAAATTGAATCTCAATGCAACAATATTTAAATGTACAATTATTTAAATAAACAAAATAAATAAATGTTAAATAAAATATATTATGCAAAAAAGAAGTTTTTATTTTGTTTATGTTTATGTATGTAAAGTATTTTTTAATGTGAAAAAGGTGTAAAGAAATAAAATAAAAAAAGTTGATTTTATTTAATTAAGGGGTAAACCCTAATTTTCCTTAAGAAAATAATATTATATATATACAAAAATATATTAATATGTACAAAAATGAAATATATTGGAGAAAAGGTATTTTTTAGTATAAATAATAATAAAAAATAAAAAGGTAATATTTTTATATTTTTATTCTAATTATTTAATAATATATATATATATATATATATATATATATATATATATATATATATATATATATATATATATATATATATATATATATATATATATATATATATATATATATATATATATATATATATATATATATATATATATATATATATATATATATATATATATATATATATATATATATATATATATATATATATATATATATATATATATATATATATATATATATATATATATATATATATATATATATATATATATATATATATATATATATATATATATATATATATATATATATATATATATATATATATATATATATATATATATATATATATATATATATATATATATATATATATATATATTATTTACAAAAATAAAATATATTCAAGAAAATATTTTCAATGGGAATAAAAATAAGAAATAAAAATAAAAGTATTATTTACATTATTTTCAAGTTTTCAAATAAATTATAAAAAGTATTCAAAATGTTTTAATGTTTAGAAAAATCAAAATAAAATATCAAATAAATGTAAAAAAAATGTGAAAATATTTTAAAGCATTTTTTATATTTGGGGATAAATAAATGAAATCAGAAATGAAATTAAAATACAAAAATAACAAAATATAAAGAAATTGGGCCAGGGGTGTAAAACTGAAAATGGGGGGTGTTAGAAGCAGAAACAAGCCAGCCCAGCCCATTTCCACTTCATCTTCTTCCCCCAGACAAAAAAACGCGCGCCCTGTATTCAAACTGCTAACTCCTCCTGTATTTGTGATCTTTTGCCAAAACTCAAAACATGAAACTTGTAGAGCATTAAACCACGATTCTAACCATATAAAAAACTTAATCTAACTCTCAAAGACCAGAGAGAATTTCTCTGGCCCTAAAATCTAACCTAGTTTTTTCAGCATGTTCATGGATGAAATTCTCTTAGCACGCTTAATATAAATGAAAACTGAGCATATATACAGCTTCATGGCATTTAATACTACATTTTTCATTCACAAACCTAAGGCTAAATGTTCCTAAATAGAGAGATAGAAGTTTGAGAAATACCTATTTCAGTTGGATTCGAGTTGGACAATGCAGAGCTTCTCAACAAGTTTTGAGGTGCCTGGTAGCTTGCCTGAACTTCACTTAGTCTTTTCCAATAGCTAGTTTGCTTCGAATGTTCCTGAATCAGCCTCCAAAAGTCAACCTGCACAAGATTGAAATGAAAATGGTGAACACTGTAAATGGAGTTACAGTTGGCAATGGAGGTTTGGGATAGCTTGAGTGAGTTGAATGGAAGGTATTGGAACAAGTTTGAGGCCAAACGCACGAGTGGTTTGTGTGATGGATGTGAATCTGCAGGGAGTGCCCTGTTTTGCAAGAAGAATGTGATTTAGTGTTTTGGAAGGTTTGAGGGCTCAACAATTCGTGTTTCTGGCTCAAGGCAATGCACTAAACTTGTTTTAAATGTTGGCCAGAGTTGATTATATCAGATGTGCAAGTTGTTGACCTTTTGCATAATTACTTGGTTTTGAAGTAAAAAGTGAGAGTTGACAATGCTATGGCTGTACTGGCTTGTAACCTAGCTGCACAAAGTTGTTGAACTTTGCATGACATTAGGGAGCCTTGTTTGCAACAAAGGGCTTGGTGTATGGCTCAAGAAATGCAATTTGACATAAAGCATGCTTTATGTAAATGGAAGTGCTACCTTTATGCCCAAAATGGATTTATTCATTGTGCCAGGCTTTGTTGATTAGAATAAGACCAATGTCCAATGTATTTGCATTTAATTAAGGAGTGTGAATTGGTTTAGAGACCTGTAATCAAGTACAAAGCTAATTTGGACAGATTTTGCAACTTGTATGAACATGTATTGGCCATGGATAGAAAGTGATTTTTGCCAACTTCAAGCATTCGATTCTCCCTAACCACAAATGTGTTTTAGGATTTATTGGACAATTTAGAAAGCTTTCAACATGTACTATAATCAATATTTGAAGTGTGTTGTACCCCAAAATTTGCCCTCCCATATTCTCCAAGAAATTGCCAAGTCAAGCTGCAAAATTCCCCAAGGGTTGCACAGTGCAAAGGTCTCCTACACAGTCAAGATTAGGGTTTTTGAGTCTGATCAAGAAAAGGAAGTTTTAAAAGGCCCAACCAAGTCTCATATGCCTAAAAATATGGTCAAGTATCCTCATATCAAGTTTCAAGGCATTCAGCTCAAAATTGCACAGTCAAAACCCTAAATTGCACTACAGTCAACTATAGGGGCAAAATGGTCATTTGACAGTCAAAAGTTCAAATTTTTGATCAACATATCATTTTGAAGCCACAAACATCATTTGATCAATGCTTGATCATGATTCTCAAAATTTGGCTCAGAAAATCATCAAGATGCAAAAGTTACTATATTTGGACAGCTGAAAAAGTCAACTGAAATTGACCAGGGCATAACTTTCACATGGATTATCAGAAAAATTCCATCCAAAGCTCATTTTGAAGAGAAAGACATTTCCTACAACTCATCTTCATACTTCAAGTCCAAGAAATGCTCTCACAAAAAGTTATCAATTTCAACATTATAGGTCATTTTCAAAAGTCAACAAAAAGGGACTTTAAGTTAAAGGCCATAACTTGAGATTGGTAAATCAAAATGACATGGAACCAAAGGCATTGGTTAGAGGACTCAAGGACCTTTCCAAAATGTCCAAGAACATGAGAAAAGCTTAAACATTGAGCAAGTTATGCCTTGTGGAAGTTGGGAAAGTTTTGGATATTTTGAAAAGTCAACTTTGATCCAAATGACCTAAAAATGCTAATGGGCCCATTTTTCTTCCATGATTCATCATTCCAAGCATATGCACGACCACTTGGCCCAAAGGGAAGTATTTTCTCATTTTTTATTTATTTATTTGAATTATTATTTATATTAATTCATTTAAATCATTTAAATATGTGGAAAATATATAACTTGACCTAAAAAAATCTTTTCATGCATGTTTTGCCATCAAGATTTCGTGCATAGGCTAATTAGGAAAGATTTGGTTTGATTTGAGCATAATTGATACAAAAACGATGTGGAAAAGATATGAAACATAATGGTGAAAAATCAAATATTGAAAACCATGATTGCAAGAGATTTTTATCAATTTTCTTAACCTAATAGCCTCCATACAAATACATGAACACAACCCTAATGTCCATACACTCTAAGCTGCGCAGAAGGACAAAGAATAAACTTGAAATTTTGGTGAAAAAAGTCAAAACTGAAATCATCATTCCAGGGCGATTCAAAGCCTAATTTTCATTCCAATAGCTTGCTCAAGTGTCCTTGAACGTGTTCCAATCAGAAACCAACCTTTATACGCCCAGAATTGGTACCATGGATTCAAACGGTTTCAAGAAAAATGCATAATCGTGCTTCATGTTTCAAGCATTTTCATTGTTTTTTTTTTGATGCATTCATACTAATAAATGTATTCTGAAGCTAACCATGTGGTCTAATTTCGTTTTCGTGCCATATATGGATGTTTGCCATTGATACTTTTTAGGGTTTGTGAAGCTTGGAATTAGGGCTTTTCAATTGAGGAAAAATTGGTCTTCAAGACTTGGACCATTGGATAGAGCATACTCAGACGATCATGAACATATACTCGCGCCTAATTTATGTTTAGAGATGAGCTAATCGCTATTTTCTCAAAACATCCTTAAAACCACGCTTAAGAAACCGTTGCCATATGTTTTTGTTTTCAGGAACGCGTGGAGAAGATGGAGTCGTGGCATCAAGTGATTGGCTTGTTTAAAAGTTCGCGCGCGTTTCCAAGCGTTGATCCATTTTCTTTTATATTATTTGTTTGTTTAATATATATAAAACGCGTTTGGTTGGCACAGCTGGTCAGAGAAGGCATTGGCAAAGCATAAGACCTGGGTTCGAGTCCCAGGTCTACGTTATCTCAATATTATTTTTCACCATATGTTCAAGTGCAGGCGTAACCTTGTGGCTCACCATATGCTCATCATATCAAGCCATCCACGCGTCTAACACATTCCAATCAAAGGCAGGGATTCAAAGAACACAATAAACGCCAGTCAACGCATCACACATGATCCTGGGAAAGTCAATGGACCTGAAGCATTGGGCCTGAATTCCTAAGTCCATACCTCCAATTGGGGCCTGAACCCCCCCTGGTTTGCAATTTCTTTTTTTTTTTATTTATTTTGTTTTCAATTGTTATTTTATTTACTTTATTGTTTTAATTTAATTAATTATTTTTACAATATATAAAAAATGCCTAAAAATCAAAAAAAAGATAAAAACATGATAAATAATTTTTTATTTTAATATTTTCATGTAAATAAATTAATGTAGATTAGAGTTTTAATTTTAATTCTTTTAATAACAAAAATACAAAAATATAGAATTAGGTTTAATTTTTATCCCTTTTAATTTGTTTCTTTTTTTTACCATAATATTTATTTATTTATTTTTATAATTTTTTACCATAATATTCATTTATTTATTTTTATAATTAAATTGTACATAAATAACTTAGGTTAAATTAGGTTAAAAACTTCAACATTTTTTTATAAGTTTAAAAATAAATAGAATTAGGGTTTGCATTCAATTTTAATTTTCATTAATTCTCTTTTTCATTAAATCCTAAAAATACCAAACACAAATTCTTGCTTTCTTTTAATCTTAATTAATTAATTCATTAATTCAATATTTTTGCAAAAGGGTCCAACGCCCTCGTTTCGATAATTCTTTTATTTCGCACATTTATTTTATGTCGTTTAAATAATTATGTATCTCTCCCAAAGCTTTGTAACATTTATATTTCTCGCACCTTTTTTAATTCTTTGTTTACCTTTTCTGTCAAATCGGGTCCGGTTTAATTTTGGCGATATGGACCCGCGCCATTTGTAATAGCTTTAGATTTATCTTTCCCGCAAATACTTTTAACTGTTAAACAAAGCATGAAAGAATGTATGGCCTTAAATAAAATCAAGCGTAGAACACCAATAAACATGACAAGACAAATATCAATGAAAACGACACATAATTCGCACACACCACCCCTAGGGTATGCCTCACTGTTGCCTTGCCGTCGAAAGGTGATCGTCGAGTAGAGGATGTCTTAGTAAGTCCTCATGATCCGGGAACCTGGCATGAGGGTAGCTTCTAAGGTGTCTTCCCATTGCTCTGGTGATCACCATGTCCCGAACCTCGAATTGACCCGAACACCTCCAACGGTGGTGCTACCTACCTCTCAATGGTGGGATGGCACTACTTTAAAGGACATCTACACAGACGAATTCCTTAGGGTAGGTAGATGACTCTAGATACTTGCTCTAAATTCAAAACAAATTCAAAAAATACTTTTCACACCGACACCTTTTCAAAAAGCTTTCGAAAGCAATTTTTCAAACACTCTTGAGGACCGATACAAGAGTCGAACTGAAAATTTTCAAAGAAACTTTTTAAAACCCACAGTTGAAAAGCAAACAAACCATTTTGAAAACATAAGTGAGCAAGTATCTAAGAGCCCATGGATAACCATGGATAGAAAGGGTGCTAACACCTTCCCTTTCTATAATCTACCTCCCGAACCGAGAGCAATCTCTTTAAGGAATTTTTCTGTGCTTTTGTCCTTTCCATTTGGAGAAAATAAAAGACGGTGGCGACTCTTGCTTCCGTGACATTTCGCGAACCAGCGTTAAACAGTCAGTTCCAGATCCACCGATCACAGAACTGGCGACTCTGCTGGGGACTCTTTATAAAGTGAGGTGTACCTTAGGGTTAGTTCATAACTGTGTTTTCAATTGTATTGACTTGTCTGCTTTAAAATTGTGGGTTGCATGGGAGTTACATAGATCCTAACCCGGATCTGGGGATACCCTGTTTAGGTAGCATAAGCTGTGAGGGACCTGTCCGGCGTAGACCGACACGGGTGAAGCAGTGGCTACGTTGGTGTGGCACCTTGGTCTGTACCGATATCCCTTGTGTTGCAACGAGGAGAATATGGGTCTTCTGAGGAGTCATTAAGCACCAACAACCTTAGAACCTTAAATGACACGACTTGGCCATTAGAACAGTAGCAGTATGCTACGCCCATTGAGGCTAAACTCTCGTGATGGTTCTGGCTGCAAGAAAAGATTGCGATGCTGGAGTTATGACCGATTGAGGATAGTCAATGATATTGGGATCCTCTAAGAACCCGGTTACTTTGATAGGACAGGTATGAACCAACAAACTGAAAGAGGGTAACACCTAGACCTCATGTTGGCCTAAACTCTAAGGGTTTCTCTTGTGTGACTTGTGTGCCTCCAACGTGACTACTTGCATGCTTGTTATCTGACACATGAACTACTTGCAGGTTTTGTTCATAGTCCTTAACTAGGACTCATAACAAAGTGTACTAAGTCTCTTGCAGGTTTTGTTTATAGTCCTTAGTTGGGACTCATAACAAGGTTTTACTTGAGTTTCTTGCAGGGTTTGTTTGTAGTCCTTAATTAGGACTCATAACAAGGTTTACCGAGTTCTAGTAGGGTTTGTTTTAGTCCTTAACTGGGACTCATGACAGGTTTTACTTGAGTTTCTTGCAGGTTTTGGTTTGCAGTCCTTAATTGGGACTCATAACAGGGTTACCTACATTACCCCATGCATAGCATAGCATCATACCATTGCATACATACTAACCCATTTCAAGGATCTCAAGGGCTTGTGATGCAGGTCACGATGAATCAAACATCTAGCAAGGGGCAAAGAGGATTTATTTTCCTCTAGCCAAGGTTGTCAGGGGATATGACCCACTGGATATGGTGAGCCTTTGACCCTTGATGAAGGGCTCTCAACAATATGAAGTTCCTTCAATCAGGCTACCAAACTCAAATGCTAACAATTTTCTTGTTTACCCCGCGAGGTCCTTGAAAACATTGCATGCATATCATACATATCATTGCATTACAGGTACCCGTTCTTTGCAGGTCACTTACCCTTCTCGCTGTTTATTTCAGCCATGGCTTCCCAACAAGATAACCAGGACTTTCTTGCTCAAGAGACTCGGTTCGGGGAAATCCTCCTGAATCTATCCAAGGGGCAGGAGGAGCTAAGGACACTTCTCACGGAGACTTTGGTCAGGAATCGCGCTGAGGACGAACGGCTAAAACATCTGCAAGCTGAAGTGGATATAATGAAAGCCCAAATGCTGGGGCAGGTGACTGTCATTCAAGGGTTGGCTCAAAGACAAGACGAGCTCGGGTTTCTCGTCAACCAACTGCTTCAGGGTAACCAACTGGGGCAAACATCTAAGGGTAAAAAGCCATTCATCATCCAATCATCCTCGAGACAAGAGGATAAGGGGAAAGCTCCTCAAATGGCTCTAGTGCCACAAATTCAGCATCAACCTCACCAGCTTCAGCCAGACAAGCTCAGAAGGCAATTCACCCCGCTCAACATGTCGCTGTATCAAGCTTTACAACGCCTATTGAGGTTGAATCTGATCACATTAAGGGCTCATCCCCGGAACCCCAACACAGCATCTCCTGCCTATGATCCCAATAAGAGGTGTGCCTACCACTCTGCTAGCCCAGGACATGATACCAATGAATGTTGGGATCTGAGGAACAAAATCCAGGACCTGATCGATGAAGGGGCATTGGAGTTCACACAAGATGGACAGGCTGAATTTTTCTACCATTCCTCCAAGGCTCACCAGTTGAAGTGACAAGCTCCGAGACTAGGAAACTTTTGTTCATTCGAATGTTCAAGTTGTGTTTTTCTTTTGACCGTTCAAACATTTATTCATATTAAAACATTGTTATTCCATTAATGCATCGCTTATGTCTATTTTGAATCAATATATTCGCATTCACTATATGCAAATTGTTTTCATATTTTTTCTGATGTCAACTCTCGTTAATTCTAAGCCTCTTGAGGGAGGATGACGAAAATGATACCACGATCCTTACAGTATGCTTTTGAACGAACCCCGCTGATGAGGTACAGGCATTGTTTCAATTCCTAAACACTGGAGTTATAAGGAAGATATCCCTCGTCAACCCATCTGAGCCAAAGAAGTAGGAGTTTTTCCTTTCGCAATTCAAAACCCTTAATCATAACCTGGGGCCGGGTAGTCTCTCAGTTGATCCAAGTGCATAACGAATGGCACCAAAGAGATCCTTACGAAAAAAGAAAGACAGTGATGGTTCAGAACAGTCAAAAGGACATGCAGTCATTATCAAAAAAAAATCATAGACGAAAAGCCCAAGAAGTCAAAACCTATAAAAAGGGACTTATGAAACTGGGGCATCCCGCTGACTGTAATTCCAAAAAGAAACAGTTCAGGCAAAAAAATAGGGATAACGAAAGCAAAAAGAAAGAGGTCCTACAAACCCTCAACAAAAAAAAAAGAAATGACTGCCCATTCAAAATAAATCATCAATATCCGAACCATCATTGGAACATCAGGACAAAGACTCAAACAAGGTCTAACGCACGATCAGCTGAGTTTAGGTTTGAAGGACATCACGAAGAGCGGGTGGGTACAAATAATTTGAGCCCTTTATCCTTAGTTTCTTAAACCGTGAACCAGGCCACGTTATAACCCTCAAAAGTCCTAGCTGAAGCATGGGTTAGTTCGAAAGCATACTGCTACGAAAGGTATCCTGACTCCTGAAGGCCTACGGTAAATACGAAGTTGACATCACGTTTTACAAACATTCACTTGTTTTATGAAAAAAAAGAATGCATTTTCAAAATCTTCAAGACAGACATAAGCTTTGCATTTTTAACATAACTTTGGTTGCATATGACTTGTTGTTTGAACAACAGGGAAATTCGCACGATGAATACCTAGTGTACAAAAGCACCTCCAATCAAGGGGCATGGCATGAGCATGGTCCATCATCTGGGGCAATCCAATCAAGATTTGGAGAATCTCTCAAAGGTCAAATAGCCTGGGGCAAATCTCCGCCTGAGTCACTTGGGGCATTTCAACAACGAATCTGGCCTGATAAAACACCTTCTGGTGGCGTGACTAAATACTCCTAAAACAGGGGCAACTCCCTACGTTCTGAGAACCTGGACATAGTCGAAAAGATATTACGCATAATCAAAGACCCGCTAGGTTGACACACCTAGGCAAAAATAAGGGCTTCCCGGCGAACCAAAAGGGTTCGGGCAAAATGAAGGGGTGAAATGAAAAAATCTGTACACCCGGCAAGTCGAAAACCTGAAAAGGCGGCTTGGGCAAAAATGGGCATCCCGGTGGACTGAAAACCCGAAAGGGCGGTCCAGGCAAAAGTTAGGGATCAAAGCGTACGACTATGTCCTGTCATCTTGTCACCTGCCTACCAGAAGAAGGTTTGACCCTCAACAATTATCAGCATCCCACATGTGCCTCCCCCATAGAAACAGGGGCAATAACGGGTGGTCTAAGCAATCTGATTGTTTCCGTCCTCCCAGGTATCAGGGTAGGCTCAGCTAAAGAACATAACCAGCATGTCCCAATTCCCCAGAGAGTAAGTCAGCAAGACAGTATGCTCTCCCCGAGCAAAGTTACAATCAAATCTTAAGGAAGTTGGGTATCCTCCAGCAGATATCAACATTCCCCAGAGCATACACACTCATAACAAGCATCCCCGGCAGTCTTGGTCTAAAGATTGTTCCCCGGCGGTATATCAACATTCAAAGGAATCACTTCCCCCGCAGTTCAAAACTTCCCAGAAGAGTCCATTCTAGTTCCCCGGGAAAATTGGAATTCATTTCCCCAAGCAGTAAGCTTATCCCCAGTAAATTCTGGAAGCTTATCCTTTGCAGAGCACGAACGCGTCGCCCGGCTTTATTTAAAGAGTTATTTCCTTAACAGGATATAACTGGGTTATCCTCAGCCAAAAGCCACGGAAAGAGCGTCCTCGACGAAGTCTTCTTACCCCAGCGAAGTCCATCAACACTTCCAACAACAAGGGTATCCCCAACAAATTATTATCAACACTCAGCAAGGCATCCCTCTTCCCACAGAGTATTGCTTCCCAGCATGGTCGCTAGAGTATCTTTTCTCCCCGCAGAATCTTCCATTTGCCAAGTTTATTCCGCAACGGAGCCATCTTCTCCTACCGGTATTCTTGCAGTTATCATCCCCAGCGGAAGCAAAATCTATTCTTCAACATCAGCCCAGGATATGACTTCCCGGCACCCGTCAAGGATTTAACTTCCTAGACGAAAACATACATAAAACATTACATACATCATTATAGCATGCATAGACGCATCATATCATACAAATCTCATTTATGTTGAGAACATCATTGCTTGATCCATATCATGCATTGCATATGACTGACCTTTACCTTTTAGGAAAGGGGCAGTTAAATTTTCAACCACATTTCAAGACCTAGACCGGTTCAGTCAATCGACTCAAAAGATTTCTTATCCAGTCCAAGGCCTTCTCTAGTCCAGCTAAATCGACTCCCAACAGATTTTTCTGATGAAGACTCAGTAGAAGTTATTGTCCTATTGGTTCTCTCTCCGACGGTGCATGAGATTTCCATTTTAGGTTTTTCTTTAAGATTATATTGTCCTATTGGTTCTCTCTCCGACGGTGCATGAGATTTCCATTTTAGGTTTTTCTTTAAGATTATATTGTCCTATTGGTTCTCTCTCCGACGGTGCATGAGACTTCCATTTTAGGTTTTCCTTTCAGATTATAATTTCCTATGGTTCCCTCTCCGACGGTGTGTGAGGTGGTAAGTCCTTTTCAGATGTTTCCCTCTCCGACGATGAGTGTGAGGTGATAGTCTCCTATGGTTCCCTCTCCGACGGTGTGTGAGGTGGTAAGTCCTTTTCAGATGTTTCCCTCTCCGACGATGAGTGTGAGGTGATAGTCTCCTATGGTCCCCTCTCCGACGGTGTGTGAGGTGGTAAGTCCTTTTCAGATGTTTCCCTCTCCGACGATGAGTGTGAGGTGATAGTCTCCTATGGTTCCCTCTCCGACAGTGTGTGAGGTGGTAAGTCCTTTTCAGATGTTTCCCTCTCCGACGATGAGTGTGAGGTGATAGTCTCCTATGGTCCCCTCTCCGACAAGTGCGTGAGGTGGTAATTCCTTCTTCAGATGTTTCCCTCTCCGACGGTGAGTGTGAGGTGATAGTCTCTTATGGTCCCCTCTCCGACAAGTGCGTGAGGTGGTAATTCCTTCTTCAGATGTTTCCCTCTCCGACGGTGAGTGTGAGGTGATAGTCTCTTATGGTCCCCTCTCTGACAAGTGCGTGAGGTGGTAATTCCTTTTCAGATGTTTCCCTCTCCGACAGTGTGTGAGGTGGTAAGTCCTTTTCAGATGTTTCCCTCTCCGACGATGAGTGTGAGGTGATAGTCTCCTATGGTCCCCTCTCCGACAAGTGCATGAGGTGGTAATTCCTTCTTCAGATGTTTCCCTCTCCGACGATGAGTGTGAGGTGATAGTCTCTTATGGTTCCCTCTCCGACAGTGTGTGAGGTGGTAAGTCCTTTTCAGATGTTTCCCTCTCCGACGATGAGTGTGAGGTGATAGTCTCTTATGGTTCCCTCTCCGACGGTGTGTGAGGTGGTAAGTCCTTTTCAGATGTTTCCCTCTCCGACGGTGAGTGAGGTGATCATTCCCTTCAGATTATAATTGCCTATGGTTCTCTTCCCAATACTGCGAAGATAATAATTCCCATCAAGATTTTCTCAACGAGCGTTGTTGAAGTTAAAATCACCCAAGGTTCCCTTACCATTCATGCTAAGGCAGTAACCATCCCTGGTTCATTCATCACCGTTTGAAGCTCCAGACTCAACTCCTGCAACCAGTCAGGACACATCTATACCAGGCATCTAAAAATCAGCTCCTGCAACGTGTCAGGTACTCATTTTCTGTTTTGCAGGTATGCAGGTTCTCGCCAAGGAACCTCTTACGCGATCAACATCCAGATGGCATCTATAAGCCCATCATCCTATCCAAGCGACCTCTAAATGGCATCTATAAGCCCATTCCACCGCACTGCTACTATGTGAGCGCAAATTTCTGGGCACTTTAGTGTTCAATCATCTTCCACCTTCGGATTACGAAAGGCACGTCAGCCAATCTGCATCCTCAGGTCTAAGAAGATTGAACAGGGGCAACTGTTGTACCCCAAAATTTGCCCTCCCATATTCTCCAAGAAATTGCCAAGTCAAGCTGCAAAATTCCCCAAGGGTTGCACAGTGCAAAGGTCTCCTACACAGTCAAGATTAGGGTTTTTGAGTCTGATCAAGAAAAGGAAGTTTTAAAAGGCCCAACCAAGTCTCATATGCCTACAAATATGGTCAAGTATCCTCATATCAAGTTTCAAGGCATTCAGCTCAAAATTGCACAGTCAAAACCCTAAATTGCACTACAGTCAACTATAGGGGCAAAATGGTCATTTGACAGTCAAAAGTTCAAATTTTTGATCAACATATCATTTTGAAGCCACAAACATCATTTGATCAATGCTTGATCATGATTCTCAAAATTTGGCTCAGAAAATCATCAAGATGCAAAAGTTACTATATTTGGACAGCTGAAAAAGTCAACTGAAATTGACCAGGGCATAACTTTCACATGGATTATCAGAAAAATTCCATCCAAATCTCATTTTGAAGAGAAAGACATTTCCTACAACTCATCTTCATACTTCAAGTCCAAGAAATGCTCTCACAAAAAGTTATCAATTTCAACATTATAGGTCATTTTCAAAAGTCAACAAAAAGGGACTTTAAGTTAAAGGCCATAACTTGAGATTGGTAAATCAAAATGACATGGGACCAAAGGCATTGGTTAGAGGACTCAAGGACCTTTCCAAAATGTCCAAGAACATGAGAAAAGCTTAAACATTGAGCAAGTTATGCCTTGTGGAAGTTGGGAAAGTTTTGGATATTTTGAAAAGTCAACTTTGATCCAAATGACCTAAAAATGCTAATGGGCCCATTTTTCTTCCATGATTCATCATTCCAAGCATATGCACGACCACTTGGCCCAAAGGGAAGTATTTTCTCATTTTTTATTTATTTATTTGAATTATTATTTATATTAATTCATTTAAATCATTTAAATATGTGGAAAATATATAACTTGACCTAAAAAAATCTTTTCATGCATGTTTTGCCATCAAGATTTCGTGCATAGGCTAATTAGGAAAGATTTGGTTTGATTTGAGCATAATTGATACAAAAACGATGTGGAAAAGATATGAAACATAATGGTGAAAAATCAAATATTGAAAACCATGATTGCAAGAGATTTTTATCAATTTTCTTAACCTAATAGCCTCCATACAAATACATGAACACAACCCTAATGTCCATACACTCTAAGCTGCGCAGAAGGACAAAGAATAAACTTGAAATTTTGGTGAAAAAAGTCAAAACTGAAATCATCATTCCAGGGCGATTCAAAGCCTAATTTTCATTCCAACAGCTTGCTCAAGTGTCCTTGAACGTGTTCCAATCAGAAACCAACCTTTATACGCCCAGAATTGGTACCATGGATTCAAACGGTTTCAAGAAAAATGCATAATCGTGCTTCATGTTTCAAGCATTTTCATTGTTTTTTTTTTGATGCATTCATACTAATAAACGTATTCTGAAGCTAACCATGTGGTCTAATTTCGTTTTCGTGCCATATATGGATGTTTGCCATTGATACTTTTTAGGGTTTGTGAAGCTTGGAATTAGGGCTTTTCAATTGAGGAAAAATTGGTCTTCAAGACTTGGACCATTGGATAGAGCATACTCAGACGATCATGAACATATACTCGCGCCTAATTTATGTTTAGAGATGAGCTAATCGCTATTTTCTCAAAACATCCTTAAAACCACGCTTAAGAAACCGTTGCCATATGTTTTTGTTTTCAGGAACGCGTGGAGAAGATGGAGTCGTGGCATCAAGTGATTGGCTTGTTTAAAAGTTCGCGCGCGTTTCCAAGCGTTGATCCATTTTCTTTTATATTATTTGTTTGTTTAATATATATAAAACGCGTTTGGTTGGCACAGCTGGTCAGAGAAGGCATTGGCAAAGCATAAGACCTGGGTTCGAGTCCCAGGTCTACGTTATCTCAATATTATTTTTCACCATATGTTCAAGTGCAGGCGTAACCTTGTGGCTCACCATACGCTCATCATATCAAGCCATCCACGCGTCTAACACATTCCAATCAAAGGCAGGGATTCAAAGAACACAATAAACGCCAGTCAACGCATCACACATGATCCTGGGAAAGTCAATGGACCTGAAGCATTGGGCCTGAATTCCTAAGTCCATACCTCCAATTGGGGCCTGAACCCCCCCTGGTTTGCAATTTCTTTTTTTTTTTATTTATTTTGTTTTCAATTGTTATTTTATTTACTTTATTGTTTTAATTTAATTAATTATTTTTACAATATATAAAAAATGCCTAAAAAATCAAAAAAAAGATAAAAACATGATAAATAATTTTTTATTTTAATATTTTCATGTAAATAAATTAATTTAGATTAGAGTTTTAATTTTAATTCTTTTAATAACAAAAATACAAAAATATAGAATTAGGTTTAATTTTTATCCCTTTTAATTTGTTTCTTTTTTTTACCATAATATTTATTTATTTATTTTTATAATTTTTTACCATAATATTCATTTATTTATTTTTATAATTAAATTGTACATAAATAACTTAGGTTAAATTAGGTTAAAAACTTCAACATTTTTTTATAAGTTTAAAAATAAATAGAATTAGGGTTTGCATTCAATTTTAATTTTCATTAATTCTCTTTTTCATTAAATCCTAAAAATACCAAACACAAATTCTTGCTTTCTTTTAATCTTAACTAATTAATTCATTAATTCAATATTTTTGCAAAAGGGTCCAACGCCCTCGTTTCGATAATTCTTTTATTTCGCACATTTATTTTATGTCGTTTAAATAATTATGTATCTCTCCCAAAGCTTTGTAACATTTATATTTCTCGCACCTTTTTTAATTCTTTGTTTACCTTTTCTGTCAAATCGGGTCCGGTTTAATTTTGGCGATGTGGACCCGTGCCATTTGTAATAGCTTTAGATTTATCTTTCCCACAAATACTTTTAACTGTTAAACAAAGCATGAAAGAATGTATGGCCTTAAATAAAATCAAGCGTAGAACACCAATAAACATGACAAGACAAATATCAATGAAAACGACACACAATTCACACACACCACCCCTAGGGTATGCCTCACTGTTGCCTTGCCTTCGAAAGGTGATCGTCGAGTAGAGGATGTCTTAGTAAGTCCTCATGATCCGGGAACCTGGCATGAGGGTAGCTTCTAAGGTGTCTTCCCATTGCTCTGGTGATCACCATGTCCCGAACCTCGAATTGACCCGAACACCTCCAACGGTGGTGCTACCTACCTCTCAATGGTGGGATGGCACTACTTTAAAGGACATCTACACAGACGAATTCCTTAGGGTAGGTAGACGACTCTAGATACTTGCTCTAAATTCAAAACAAATTCAAAAAATAATTTTCACACCGACACCTTTTCAAAAAGCTTTCGAAAGCAATTTTTCAAACACTCTTGAGGACCGATACAAGAGTCGAACTGAAAATTTTCAAAGAAACTTTTTAAAACCCACAGTTGAAAAGCAAACAAACCATTTTGAAAACATATGTGAGCAAGTATCTAAGAGCCCATGGATAACCATGGATAGAAAGGGTGCTAACACCTTCCCTTTCTATAATCTACCTCCCGAACTGAGAGCTATCTCTTTAAGGAATTTTTCTGTGCTTTTGTCCTTTCCATTTGGAGAAAATAAAAGATGGTGGCGACTCTTGCTTCCGCGACATTTCGCGAACCAGCGTTAAACAGTCAGTTCCAGATCCACCGATCACAAAGTGCAACTTAAGACTCCAAGTGGAACTATGTGAAAAATGGCCAAGAAGATGGGTCAAAATCCTGCCTAAACTAGGGCAAAATTTCTCTAAGTTAAAAGTTTTAGGGACCCTTGTTCCAAAAATCATAACTTGAGATCCAAGCTTCTTTTGAGAAAACTTTGTGAATCAAAGTTGTAGACTTTGTGGAGGAATACAACTTTCATGTTTTAAGTTTTGTTTGAATCCATTTGCATCATGGTGAAAATGTGGGACAAAGTTAGGAAAAATTAAGAAAATTTTATAACTTAGAAAAATTCTAAGTTATGAAAATTTTCAATTTCAAACCCTAATTTGCAATTTTGGGTTTCTTGATGAACAAGTTTCATAATTTGACACATCTTGATGAAAAATGACCCTTGGAACTTGATTTTGACCAAAAAGTCAATGTTTGACTTTTCAGTGTACAGTCAAATATTGATCAGTTGACTGAAAAATTCATCTGTCAATCCAATGCATTTGAGATCTTTTGAACTTGTTGAATAGGTCAAGATAATTTCATTGAGTCCTTGAGTCCATGGTTGAGCTTAATTTGCCACTGGCTAGGTCAAACAGTCAAAAATTGCCTTTGTACAGTCAAAACCCTAAAAATGACCATTTTGCCATTTTGGTGATCTGATCAAATTTCTTGTGGATTTGTGGTCCAAATTTGATCAAATGGTTCATATAAGTTCATAATGTTGATGTGGGTCAAAATTCATGAGGTTTGACTGTAAATTGGTCACAGTTGACTTTTTCCCTAATACAACTGATTTCTAGGTTAACTGTCTAATTGCTTGGGCAAAAATTTGATTCAAGGCTTGAAACTTGGTATGGACAAACTTATGATTCCAACATGAAGTATGAAAGTAAATTTGGGCATTGAAGGTCCAAAAATCCCTATGCAAACTCAAACCCTAATTTAGGTCAACAATGCAAGGAGGTGTCTTGAGTAGAGCAAACCCTAGCTTGATCTTGAGTTCCAAGAGCCTTGTGATGAGAAATGTTGATAAAATGAGAGAGCAAATTTTGGGGTACAACAGTTGCCCCTGTTCAATCTTCTTGAACCTGAAGAGTTAGATTGGCAAGTTTGCCTTTCGTGACTAGAAGGTAAAAGAGGATTGGACACTAGAGTGCCCGTAAATTTGCACTCGTCAAAATATTATTGAGGGAATGGCTTAAAGATGCCATTTAAGATTGTAGAAACTTGCTGGAGATGGGCTTAAAGATGCCATCTAAGATTGGTTTGTTGAACATCAGAATGGTATCCTCATTTGGAACATATCTGAATTGTATTTGGAGACTGGATTTGTATGAGCAAGGGAATGACGTCTTTGTTTAGAGCGTATCCGAGCTGTAACTGTATTTGAACTTTGAATGAATATCAGAATGAATGCCGTGTCTGGAGTGTATCTGTATTGTGAATGGGTAATAGAGAAACATCTGTGTATGGAGCAACTGTGTGCTGGGGATAAATTCCGACTGAGTGACAGAATGGAAACCGTGTCTGGGGCGTATCTGGACTGTATCTGTAGTTGAGATCTGTATGAGTAACATAATGATTTCAGTGTCTGAAGTGTATCTGAAACTGTAACTGGGATCTGAATAAGTGACAGAATGACTTCCGTGGCGACTGCACTGGGGAGAATCAAACTTCTGGTGTAAGGTCCAGAATGGCATCCGTGTTTGGAGCATATCTGAACTTGAAGTTGTTAGTTGAACCTGAATGAGGGATAGAATGGCCGCCGTGTCTGGAGCGTATCTAGTCTATATCGGATTGCTGAAGTCTGAATGAGTAGTAGAATGACCGCCATGTCTGGGGTGTATCCATATTGTATTTTGACTTGAAATGTTGAATGAGTAATAGAATGACCGCCGTGTCTGGAGTGTATCCATACTGTATCTGAATAACTGTTAACAATAGCCTTTTAATCTTATCCTGAAAAGGGTAAAATGTTAACTAAAACATGAAGTGATGTTGCATGATATGTATGATGCAATGAACTGTGTTTCATTAATGCTTATAATATATGAATGTAATGGATGTGCATGTAAGCTGATTAGTTGTCTTGCTGAGGAAAATAAATCCTTGATAACTGGAGACAATGAAATCCTTGACTGCTGTCGGGGAAAGTGAATCCTGACTGATGCTGAGGACTCAAAAATCTTTGTTGAAGATGAGAAACCCTTGCTGACTGCTTGGGGATTAAAGATCTTTGATTGTCGAGAATGAGAAATCCGGGGACCACCGCTGGGGATTGAAAATCCTTGGTGACTTGCAGGGATTTAACAAGAGATTCGAAAACTTCTGCGGGGAATGAGAACCCTTCATGACTTTCCTGGGAAATAAGGAAAAACTCCGACGACCTCTACTGGGGAATTAAAACCTGGGAGGCTTCAAATGGAGAAACATGAACTAGAATCCTCAGTCTGTTGGGAAGTAACTCTGTGGGGAGAGTGTTTACTCGGTCGGGGAAATCATGAGCTTGGGTTGTACACCAATCTACTGGGGAAGTTGGGGAAAATTGAATGGTTCCTAATGGGGATTGATAGTTGGAAATTTGACTTCGCTGGGGAAGAAGGTTTAGAATATTCTAGCTCCGATGGGGATATGTATTTTAGGGTTTTCGGGCTCCACCGGGGATCGGGAGTTTGGAGACTTAATTCTGATGGGAACTTTGAAACTTAACTCCACTGAGGAATAAAGTTTAGAATACACTGGTTCCATTGGGGATCTTGAAATTTAACTTCGCTGAGGATATGTACTCCAAGGTTTTAGCTTTCTTGAGGATCTGAATGACATATTGTAGGGGATTTCTTATGGAATAGCCTAAAGACGTTTTCCTATACTTTCGACCTACCAGTAATTATCCTTTCTCAATTTGTTTTATTTGTAAGCAATGATTATATTCAAATGCATATGCCTATTTAACAAAACATTGGACGTTTTTCAAAATAAAACATAAGTGTAAAAAAGAAAAGAAATGCAAGCAAATTTCTGCACTTTGAAGTATCTTTGTATTAACTTTTGTAAGTATCTTTGTACAAAAGAGACAGACATCCTAGTAAGAGAATGTTGTCGTAAAATTGAGAAAAATTTCATACAAAAAGAAAGATGGCTATGTGTAACAATTCCATGAGGTTCCCATTCTGCCATAGCCTTTACAACTCTAAGTATCTTGTCCATTTGCTGCTTCGTTCGCCGATGATTGGATTGATCAGAAGCTTGGAGCTTGTTGGTGAAGATATTGTCCTTAAAGTGATCCGACGAGACATAGTCATACGCTTTAATTCCCTAATTTTTTCCTGGACCGCCCTTTCGGGTTTTCGATCCACCGAGAAACCCTTTTTTGCCCAAGTCGCCCTTTCGGGTTTTCAACTTGCCGGGTGTACAGATTTTTTTGTTTATCCCTAATTTTTGCCTGAACCTCCCTTTCGGGTTTTCGATTCACCGGGATGCCCATTTTTTCCGAAATCGCCCTTTCGGGTTTTCGACTTGTCGGGTCATGCAAGTCGTCGCCGTCCATGGTGGTCAGAATCATTGCCCCACCAGAAAAGATGTTCTTGATCATAAATGGTCCTTCGTAAGTAGGAGTCCACTTGCCCCTGTGATCACTTTGCGGCAAGATGACCCACTTGATTACAAAATCTCTGACTTGATATACCTGACGTCTGACTTTCTTGTTGAAGGCCTTGATCATCTGTTTCTGATACGTCTGACCATGACAAACAACAGTAAGTAGTTTCTCGTCGATCAAATTAAGTTGATCAAGTCGGGTCTGAATCCAATCGTCTTCACTCAAATCGACATCCTTCATAATCCCTAAGGAAGGAATCTGAACTTCCATAGGTAAAACAGCTTCCATGCCATATACCAAAGAAAAGGGGGTTGCCCCTGTTGAAGTACGCGCTGTGGTACGATATCCGTGCAGAGAAAACGGTAACATCTCATGCCAGTCCTTGTAGGTGACTGTCATCTTTTGAATGATCTTCTTGATATTTTTGTTCGCGGCTTCAACATCACTGTTCATCTTTGGCCGATAGGGAGATGAATTGTGATGATAAATCTTGAATTGCTCGCACATAGCGGTGATCATAGTGTTGTTTAAATTTGTACCGTTGTCTGTGATAATCCTGTCGAGGATACCGTACCGGCATATGAGATTCTGCTTAATGAAGCGGGCAACCACATTCTTTGTAACAGAGGCGTAGGAAGCTGCTTTAACCCACTTAGTAAAGTAATCAATAGCCACCAGGATGAAGCGATGTCCATTGGATGCCATAGGCTTGATCTCTCCAATCATGTCGATGCCCCACATTGCGAATGGCCAAGGAGCTGTTAGAACGTTGAGAGGAACAGGAGGAATATGTACCTTGTCAGCATAGACTTGGCATTTGTGACAAGTATGGGAATGTTGATGACAGTCATCTTCCATGGTAGACCAGTAGTAGCCTGCCCTTAGAATCTTCTTAGCCATCGTATGTCCGTTTAAGTGGGTGCCAAATGTGCCACTATGTATTTCGGTCATAATCAACTCTGCTTCAACCTTGTCCACACAACGAAGTAGAACGCAATCATGGCTGCGCTTATAAAGGATGCCATTGCTTAGGAAAAACTTGGCAGCAAATCTCCTCAAGAACTTTTTGTCATTGACGGAAGCTCCTTCAGGGTATTCTCGAGTCTGGAGATACCTTTTGATTTCGTGAAACCAGGGTTGTTCCACTACTTCTTCGGTATTAGTCTCATGACAGTGCGCAGGTTCATCCATTCGCTCGATGGTGACCTGGGGAGTCTCATTATCCCAGTTGAGTTTAAACATGGAAGACATTGTAGCCAGAGCATCTGCTAGTTGATTTTCTTCTCGCGGGAAGTGCTCAAAGGTAATCTGCTTGAAATGAGGCAACAATGTCAGGACATGTTCTTTGTATGGGATAAGATTAGGATGTTTAGTGTCCCACTCTCCTTTGATTTGACTGATAACCAAAGCTGAGTCCCCAAATACGACCAAAGATTTGATTCCCAAGTCTATAGCAGCCTTGAGACCAAAGATGCAAGCTTCATATTCAGCCATGTTGTTGGTACAGCTGAAGCAAAGTCGGGCAGTGAAGGGTGTATGGCAACCTTCCGGAGAAATGAGTACCGCGCCGATACCGTTGCCAAGTGCATTTGAAGCACCATCAAAGTATAGGGTCCATCGGGATCCTTGTTCAGGTCTGTCATACGGTCTGTTACCTTCAATGTTGTCCAATTTCATGATGTCCTCGTCAGGGAAGTCGAATCTCATAGATTGGTAATCTTCAACGGCTTGATGAGCTAGATGGTCATCTAGTACACTCCCCTTTATAGCTTTTTGGGTAGTATATTGGATATCATACTCAGTTAGGATCATTTGCCATCTAGCGATCCTTCCAGATAAAGCAGGCTTCTCGAAGATATACTTGATTGGATCCATCTTGGAAATCAGCAAAGTGGTATGAGTCAACATATACTGCCTTAACCGGCGAGCAACCCATACTAAAGCACATCAAGTTTTCTCGAGTAGTGAGTAGCGAGTCTCACATTCGGTAAACTTTTTGCTAAGGTAATAAATGGCATGCTCTTTTCGGCCAGACTCGTCATGTTTGCCCAATACGCACCCCATTGAGTTATCCAAAATAGTCAGATACATGATTAACGGTCTTCCTTCGATGGGTGGCATCAAAATAGGAGGTTCCAGCAAATACTCATTGATTTTTTCAAAAGCAACTTGATAACCGTTGTTCCATTCAACTACCTGATCTTTCTTCAACAGCTTGAAGATTGGCTCACAGGTAGATGTTAGGTGAGAGATGAACCTCACAATATAGTTTAAGCGTCCCAAGAAACCTCTAACCTCCTTTTCAGTGCGGGGGGTAGGCATTTCTTGTATAGCTTTTTTAGAAGGATCAACCTTAATGCCCTTGTTGCTGACGATAAATCGCAAAAGCTTACCAGACCTGACTCCAAAAGTGCACTTGCTAGGGTTCAGTCTGAGCTTATACTCCTTCAATCTGACAAAGAGCTTTTGCAGATGGTCAAAGTGTTCTTCTTCTGTCTGTGAACGGGCTATCATATCGTCTATGTAGACTTCAATCTCATGATGTATCATGTCATGAAACAAAGCTACCATGGCACGCTGATAGGTTGCCCCGACATTCTTCAGTCCGAATGGCATCACTTTGTAGCAGAAGGTACCCTACTGCGTAACGAAAGTAGTCTTCTCCATGTCTTCGGGGGCCATTTTGATCTGGTTGTATCCCGAGAATCCATCCATGAAGGAAAATACCTTGTGTTGAGCTGTGTTGTCAACCAAGATGTAGATGTGTGGTAGGGGAAAATCATCTTTAGGGCTAGCCCTGTTTAGGTCCCTATAGTCCACACACATTCTGACTTTGCCGTCCTTCTTAGGCACGGGCACAATGTTAGTAACCCATTGTGGATAGGAAGTAACAGCGAGAAAGCCAACATTGAATTGCTTCATCATCTCAGCTTTGATCTTCTCAGACATGTCGGGCCTCATTCGGAGGACCTTTTATTTGATCGGTGGACAGTCTTCTCTTGTAGGGAGACGGTGAACCACAATGTCTGTGTCTAGTCCCGACATGTCTTCATAGGACCAGGCAAAATTTTCAACATATTCATTCGACAACTGCACTAAGTGCTCTTTGACACTTGGTTCCAGGTTGGCACCCACCTTAACCTCTTTCTTGTCTTCCTCTGTTCCCAAGTTGATGGTCTCTAGCAATTCTTCATGGGGCAGAATAGCCCTCTCTTCTTGTTGCAAAAGTCTGGCTAACTCTACCGGCACTTCACAGTCTTCGTCAACTTCGTACTCAGCATGATTGACCAAATCTTCAGAGTTACCAAAGGCTAAAGTAGAATAGTCACCCATGGAATCCGGAGTGGATGGGTACCTACATTTTGTGAGTGTGGGTGTGTGTAAGGGATAGCCATCCTTAAACAAAATAAAATGTAAAAGGAAAGAAAATGAACACAACAATTTATAGATGAAAATGTCCAATGATTCATTAAACATGGCATATGATAATGAAGAAAATCAAGCCCTTACAAATGGACCTATATGCCCCGGGCAAGGCATAAGGTGAAAATAGTGTACGAATTGTTTAGTTATTACAGACCAAAATAGGAAATTGTTCAAAGATAAATTACTGGTTGATGAAAGTGATGGGAATAAAGTCCTTCGCTTCCCAGTTGCTTAATCCTCCTTCGACGGTTGGAAAGATCCAATCTTCAAAGTTGTCCTCTTCATCAACATCTTCTAAGGCATTAATTCCATGGTGAGTGATTTTTACGGGTGGTCCTCCGGCCCTGGAGCGACGCACAACTTTTTGGCCAGCAGCAGTAAAACCTAGTTCGAACTTGTCTGTCTTGTGAGAAAACTCAGGCAGTTTCCCCCACATTGTACTCCTTCCTTCTTTGATTACAGCCTCTGCATCTTTGAGGCATGCCATCCTAGACACAGGCTTGGAAATAATAGGCACGTCAGTCATTGTCTTTGCAACTGCGACTTCAGGGGGAACCTCTTCAAAATGTTGGAAAGGCGTTTCTATGAACTCGCCATCCAACTCCACATAGCGGAAATAGTTGAGGTGACTTATCATGTACTCTTCCTCCCCATGAACCGTTATAATCTTTCCCTGAACTGGATATTTTAGCATTTGGTGCAGAGAGGAAGTGACTGCCCCAGCATTGTGGATCCACAGCCTTCCCAACAAGCAAGAATATGAAGGATGGATATCCATCACATAAAAGGTGGAGTTGAAAATTTCTGTGCCCACTTTGATAGGAATGTCCACTTCTCCATAAACCATCCTCTTAGAACCGTCGAAGGCTCTAACAACAATGTTACTAGGCTTCAGGGTTAAACCTTCACAGTCCAGTCTATCCAACGCCTTCTTTGGTAGTACATTCAAAGGTGAACCGATATCCACCAGGACATGGGCAAGTGTGGTTCCCCTGCATTCTACTGAGACATGCAGTGCGTCGTTGTGTTTCCTTCCCTTAGGGGTCAAATCAGCATCGGAAAAACCAAGACCATTATCAACAGTAAGGCTAGCCACGCACTCTTAAAACTGGCCAGCCGAAGTTTCTTGAGGCACATGAGCCGTCTTTAGAAATTTGATTAAGGCCTTAGCATGAGCCTCAAAGCAGAGTAGGAGATCCAACATGGAGATTTTGGAAGGGGTCTGCCCTAGCTGTTCCACGATGTCATAGTTGCTCTTCTTGATTATCTTTAAGATTTCTTCCATCTCTTTCTGGGTGGTCTCGGGGATTACCACAGTCTGAGCCTTCGTCCTGACAGGCACTTCTAGTATCCCCTTACCTTTATTGGAAGTAACATCAGAGGGTCCAGCTTCGGGTACATCAACTTCTTCAATTATCGGGCTTTGCACAAATGGCTTGATAGGAACAGAAACTCTCGAGGGTCCGAAGACTGCTCGTGGAGGAGCAATCTCCAGAGAGAATATCCTTCCGCTGCGAGTTATCTTGCTCGTTCCCGCAATATTCCCTATATCGGGGGTTTCATCATCGGAATTCTCTTGGACTGATTCAATCTGTTTGACACCATGGTAGAAGATTTCTCCTCCATAGTTCCATGGTATCGTTTTGTTAGATTGATACGGGACAGGCCCCGACATGGTGATTTTTAACGGCACAAACTTAGGATCAGGCGTAATCTTGATAGGCCTTTTGCAGGCCTTGGGAAGATTGTCGGAGATGGTTATTATTGCAATGTCATTGGTTGAAGGAACAAAAGTAGCAGGAGTATCAGGAATGATAGTATCAAAAGGAGTATTTTGGAAGAGAATCTCTTGGGTATCCATCAGGCATTGGATGCCTGATTTCAACAATGGGCAGTTAGCTCGCAAGTTTAAACAAAATTAACAGTCTTTTCCACAGCCTGGGAATATCTCGGCTCTCATCAAATTCACTTTAATCACTAGTAACAGAGTCAAAAGGTCAGCAACATTGGTAACATGAAGGTCTTCCATAACGGCATGAACATTATGACCGTGCTTGGGCATTGGGGTAGAAATCACATTCGGCTTTTCGGGCGCATCGAATTCTACCTCCTTGGCGTTGATCAGGTCTTGGATTTTGTTCTTAAGAGCCCAACAGTTGTTGGTATCATGCCCTACACTGTCAGAGTGGTAAGCACATTTTGCATTGGAGTGGTAACATAGAGAAGAGGTATTTGGGTTCTTCGGCGCTTCCTTCAAATTGGTAAGATTCAGCTTTAGCAAATGAAGTAGTACTTGAGCCAGTTTCATGTTGATTCGGGTGAATTGCCATTGTGGCCTTTCTACCCTTTGCTGACTAGATCTTGGCTGATTGCTGCGAGGTTGATCGGTTGTAGAGTTTTGGATCATCACAGCCCCCACCGTTGGTCGATGCTCGATTCTTCCTTGGTTTCTCTGGTTGTGAATAGCAGAAACTTTCTTCTTAGCTGGGAAGGTCTTCTTAATAGAAGTGGACGCAGAGGCATCTTTCTAAATCTTACCACTTTTAATGCCAGCCTCGACCCTTTCACCAGTCAGAATTAATTCGATGAATCCTGCAGAGGAACTCCCGATTAAATGATTGAAGAAAAGGCCAGACAGGGTCCCTAAAAACATGTCAACCAGCTCTCTATCCGACAATGGTGGCTGCACCCTTCCATCCAGATCACGCCACTTCTGGGAATACTCCTTAAATCCCTCGTTAGAAGCCATACCCATACTCTGTAGTTGAGTACGAGTAGGCGCTAAATCAGCGTTGTATTGGTATTGTCGGTAGAAAGCAACAGCTAAGTCTTCCCAGTTATGAACCTCCGATCTCTCGACTTGATAGAACCAGTCCAATTGTGTGCCTGACAAACTGTCTTTGAAAAAATGGACCCAAAGATCTTTATCAGAAGAGTGGGGTTGGATCTTTCTGACGTAGGATCTTAGATGCATTTTTGGACAGGACAAACCGTCATACTTAGCAAATGTAGGAACTTTGAACTTGGGAGGAATGACGATCCCAACGACCAACCCTAGTTCTTCGAAATCTAAACTAGGTAACTTTTGCAACTCCATGGCTGCCAACCGATCCTCAAGATTTTTAAACTTATCATCCGCTGGGGGATATTGCTGTTCGGAGTAATCTTCGTCTTCTTCCTCTTCCTCCTCTTCAACCTTAGATTCAGAAGGCATCGCTATTCCTTTTCCTTTACCAGCCCCTTCATCAGACGTTGGGGGGAACTCGAGAACTTTTCTAGCATGGTTTTCAAACCTCCTTCCCATAATGACCACACCAGGTCTTTTCTTCTTTTTCTCTTTATCTTTCTCCAACAGTGCTTTAAGGTCCTCTTGACCCTTTACTAAGGTCATGAGGAGTTGCTGGAATTGAGAGTTCTGCGGTTGCAGATCCTTAACCATCTGTCCAAATCCATCTGGCTGAAATAAACAGCAGAAAGATAAGGAAACCTGGTGTGAAGACCTGTTTATGCATATGATGAATGGTATGTTATTCATGTAATGCATTCAAGGATTCAGAAATTCAAATTTGTTGCAAACAAAAAGAACATACGTCATATTAAGAAGAACTTTGTTAGTACATAAGTGCCCCATGGGCAAAATATTACAAAATTCTTAATGTAAAAAGACATTGCGCATCCTTTTTGGTGCGATGTAAGTGTTGAGAGTTTCCTCCTCATGAAGTCGGCGGGTAAGCTCCAAAACCTTCTTCTCACTGGCATATAAGCTGGCCTCAAAAGTATTCCGTTCCTCCTTGAGTTGGATCCAACTCTTTTGTAATTCTTCCAATGATGTTGGCATGTCAGGATGTAGGAGGGTGTATGGAACCTCTCCTTCCATAACAGGCTCTTTGATCACGGGGAGAATGTGTGGATATGGCATCATAAGATTCTGGGCGCGGGTTCGTACCCACTTGAGATAAGGCTCAAGGGGGATGGAATTCTTGTGCCCCAGTGTCTTACTATCCACTTTGTTGGGCATCCTCCAAGCTCTGATGAACCTTTGTCGAAGTCCTTGCGCATCGTTGTCAAAGTCAAAAACCAAGTCAGGAATCAGCATGTCATGAGGGCCATCCCTCCGAGCATATCCAAACTATCTTAGAGCTAAACAGGGGTTGTAGGTAATGCCTCCCCTAATGCCAAGTAGTGGGACATTAGGGAATTCCCCACAACGATCAATGATGATGACATTTTCTCTGGACCGAGAACACCAATGAACATCAGAATGTGTGAGGGTCATCAACCGTTGTGACCACCTTAAACCCTGCTCATTCTTCAAAACTGATTGTGGAAGGTGAGAAATAAACCACCTTGCTAGGAGAGGAGTACAACACATGAGAACACCTCTTTTCCTCATTGTTCGTGTGTAAAATGAGTGTAGGATGTCCCCAAGCAATGTAGGCACAGGATTCCGGGATATGAAAATTTTGACAGCATTCACATCTATAAGTTGATCAGGGTTTGGGAACAAGACCAACCCATAGATGAGAAGTGATACAATCTCCTCAAAAGCTTGTAGATCTAGAGAATTCCAGCAGTCTTGTGCCTTCTCAAACAGGAACTTTGCCAAGAAACCCTTGACACCACTTCTGGATTCCCAATGACCTTTGATATTAGATGGTTGCAAGTGTAAGGCTTAAGCAACATCTTCAGGCTTTGGTTCTTTTTCCGTACCGTTGTAGGGTAGTTGATGAAGAATAGGAATCCTCAGAAGTTGAGAAAATTCCTCCAAAGTAGGTACTAGTTGGTAATCAGGAAAGGTGAAATAGTGGTGTAGGGGGTCAAAGAACTGGAAGAGGACTTTCATCATATCTTCTTCAATGTTGGAGTTGACCAAGTTCAGAAGTCTACCATGTCTTTCACTAAAGAGAGAATTCTCTGGAATCTTGGAAGTAAGCTCCTTGAGTTGAGGAGGGATTCTCACAAGGTTGACTTGAATTGTTTTCCTGCGAAGAGATTCCATGACCTACAAAACAAGAACAAAGATGAAGATCCAAACCCTTGAAATGGTTAGTGGATGCATATGATGCTTTATGATGTTTATGATGTATGCACAAACACATGTACAAACAAGTCACACAAGATCCTAGTTTCAGGCTTGCATGAGGTTTCATAGGTGAGTACCCTCTTGAAGTTAGTTGGCTCAACCTGTCCTATAAATAGTAACCGGGTTCTAAGGAGCTCAATATCACTGGATTATTTTCGATGTTCATTGTTTTGGTTTAGCCACTTAACTGGAGACCAAAATATTCCAAGAAAATAACCCTTAATGAGTGTAGTATCGAGTATCTACCAACTTCGGACTGCACCAAAGGCGGTCATCTCACTACCCCTAAAAAAGGACAAGATGGTCAAGTAAGGTTCTAAGAGTTCATTAGTGCTTCATGACATCACTCAGCGGCCCCGTATTCTCTTTGATTGACTCAAAGGCTACCGGTACTCACAAATATGTCGCACTAATATAGCTATTGCTTCAACCATGTCGGTATACCCCGCACAATTTCCACAATGTATTGCTATTTACCTATGAATATTTCCCAAAAATCTGGGTGAAGGATTCAAACCCAAACAAGAGAACCAAATGTAAAGCAATCAAAATAATCAAGACATGCAAAGGTGATCTAAACCCTAAGGTTACTCCACTTTTAAAAATATTCCCCATCAGAGTCGCCAGTTCTGTGATACGGTGGAAGAACTGACTTGAGGTTTTGCGTTTGTGTTTGCAAATGTTTCGGTTTAGCAAGAGTCGCCACCGACTTTTTATTTTTATCCTAAGGAAAGGTCAAAAAGCACAAGAAAGACCTTTGAGATGTTTTTCTTGGGTTCGGGGAGTAGATTATGAAAAGGGAGGGTACACGCACCCTTTTCATCCATGGTTATCCATGGGCTCTTAGTTACTTGTTTAGATCACTTGCTTTGCTTTTTCAATTGTTTAAAATGGTGCTTTGTATGTGGTTTTGAAAGATGTTTTGAAAAGAGGCCATCGTTGTGGTGACCTTTGTAATGATTCTTGTTTGAATGTATATAAAGGTGTTTTTTGTCTTTTGAAAAGTTTTCAATGTTTGAAAGTTGGATTTTGAAATTGTGTTGTGAAGTGTGTTTGAAAATACCAAGGATGTTTTGCAAGCTTTTGATCAAGTAACTAAGAGCTATCTACCTTATTTTACTCAAAGATCTTTCTTATGTTTTTAACCCTTTTAACAGTGTTGTTTCACCATTGCATTTGGTGAACAACCTTGTGTTAGGATGTTAAACGGGACAGACGCGGGTCATCGTATAGACCATGATAGCAATTGTGTCAAGTATTTTTGGCAATTTTCTTGAGGGACTTGATCATTTTTGTTTAGGCAACCAAGATAGCGTCATCGAGGGACTATGATCTTTTGTTTTTGTTTTTGTTTTGCCAAAGTACTCAACATGCATACCATGGCCCATTTTTGAAGGCAACAAGTGGATTGTAACCCTAGGGGTGCAAGTGTGTATTGTGTTTGATTTTCATGCATTTTTGTCTTTGATTAGGTCAAACTATTTGTTAATTTGATTTTGGCATACAAACCCTAATTCTCTAATCATGGCATAATTGAAAGCGTTAAGTGCGAGAATTTAAATTCTAAGCTATTACAACATGATTATGGGGATGAGGGTACAATTTTGAATAAGGGGTATTTGACAAGAAATATAAACCCTAGATTACTATTACATCCAAATTGAATCTCAATGCAACAATATTTAAATGTACAATTATTTAAATAAACAAAATAAATAAATGTTAAATAAAATGTATTATGCAAAAAAGAATTTTTTATTTTGTTTATGTTTATGTATGTAAATTATTTTTTAATGTGAAAAAGGTGTAAAGAAATAAAATAAAAAAAGTTGATTTTATTTAATTAAGGGGTAAACCCTAATTTTCCTTAAGAAAATAATATTATATATTATTTATATACAAAAATATATTAATATGTACAAAAATGAAATATATTGGAGAAAAGGTATTTTTTAGTATAAATAATAATAAAAAATAAAAAGGTAATATTTTTATATTTTTATTCTAATTATTTAATAAAATAAAAGTATATATGTATATATATATATTAAATATATTAAGTATGTGTAAAATAAACTAAAATATTTACAAAAATAAAATATATTCAAGAAAATATTTTCAGTGTGAATAAAAATAAGAAATAAAAATAAAAGTATTATTTACATTATTTTCAAGTTTTCAAATAAATTATAAAAAGTATTTAAAATGTTTTAATGTTTAGAAAAATCAAAATAAAATATCAAATAAATGTAAAAAAAATGTGAAAATATTTTTAAGCATTTTTTATATTTGGGGATAAATAAATGAAATCAGAAATGAAATTAAAATACAAAAATAACAAAATATAAAGAAATTGGGCCAGGGGGTGTAAAACTGAAAATGGGGGGTGTTGGAAGCAGAAACAAGCCAGCCCAGCCCATTTCCACTTCATCTTCTTCATCCAGACAAAAAAAATGCGCGCCCTATATTCAAACTGCTAACTCCTGTATTTGTGATCTTTTGCCAAAACTCAAAACATGAAACTTGTAGAGCATTAAACCACGATTCTAACCATATAAAAAACTTAATCTAACTCTCAAAGACCAGAGAGAATTTCTCTGGCCCTAAAATCTAACCTAGTTTTTTCAGCATGTTCATGGATGAAATTCTCTTAGCACGCTTAATATAAATGAAAACTGAGCATATGTACAGCTTCATGGCATTGAATACTACATTTTTCATTCACAAACCTAAGGCTAAATGTTCCTAAATAGAGAGATAGAAGTTTGAGAAATACCTGTTTCAGCTGGATTTGATTTGGACAATGCAGATCTTCTCAACAAGTTTTGAGGTGCCTGGTAGCTTGCCTGAACTTCACTGGGTCTTTTTTAATAGCTAGTTTGCTTCGAATGTTCCTGAATCAGCCTCCAGAAGTCAACCTGCACAAGCTTGAAATGAAAATGGTGAACACTGTAAATGGAGTTACAGTTGGCAATGGAGGTTTGGGATAGCTTGAGTGAGTTGAATGGAAGGTATTGGAACAAGTTTGAGGCCAAACACACGAGTGGTTTGTGTGATGGATGTGAATCTGCAGGGAGTGCCCTGTTTTGCAAGAAGAATGTGATTTGGTGTTTTGGAAGGTTTGAGGGCTCAACAATTCGTGTTTCTGGCTCAAGGAAATGCACCAAACTTGTTTTAAATGTTGGCCAGAGTTGATTATATCATATGTGCAAGTTGTTGACCTTTTGCATAATTACTTGGTTTTGAAGTAAAAAGTGAGAGTTGACAATGCTATGGTTGTACTGGCTTGTAACCTAGATGCACAAAGTTGTTGAACTTTACCTGACATTAGGGAGCCTTGTTTGCAACAAAGGGCTTGGTGTATGGCTCAAGAAATGCAATTTGACATAAAGCATGCTTTATGTAAATTGAAGTGCTACCTTTATGCCCAAAATGGATTTATTCATTGTGCCAAGCTTTGTTGATCAGAATAAGACCAATGTCCAATGTATTTGCATTTAATTAAGGAGTGTGAATTGGTTTAGAGACCTGTAATCAAGTACAAAGCTAGTTTGGACAGATTTTGCAACTTGTATGAACATGTATTGGCCATGGATACAAAGTGAGTTTTTGCCAACTTCAAGCATTCGATTCTCCCTAACCACAAATGTGTTTAAGGAGTTCTTGGACAATTTGGAAAGCTTGCAACATGTACTATAATCCATATTTGAAGTGCAACTTGATACTCCAAATGGAACTATGTGAAAAATGGCCAAGAAGATGGGTCAAAATCCTGCCTAAACTAGGCAAAATTTCTCTAAGTTAAAAGTTTTAGGGACCCTTGTTCCAAAAATCATAACTTGAGATCCAAGCTTCTTTTGAGAAAACTTTGTGAACCAAAGTTGTATACTTTGTGGAGGACTACAACTTTCATGTTGTAAGTTTTGTTTTAATCCATTTTCATCATGGTGAAAATGTGGGACAAAGTTAGGAAAAATTAAGAAAATTTTATAACTTAGAAAAATTCTAAGTTATGAAATTTTTCAATTTCAAACCCTAATTTGCAATTTTGGGTTTCTTGATGAACAAGTTTCATAATTTGTCACATCTTGATGAAAAATGACCCTTGGCACTTGATTTTGACCAAAAAGTCAAAGTTTAACTTTTCAGTGTACAGTCAAATATTGATCAGTTGACTGGAAAATTCATCTGTCAATCCAATGCATTTGAGATCTTTTGAACTTGTTGAATAGGTCAAGATAATGTAATTGAGTTCTTGAGTCCATGGTTGAGCTTAATTTTCCACTGGCTAGGTCAAACAGTCAAAAATTGCCTTTGTACAGTCAAAACCCTAAAAATGACCATTTTGCCCTTTTGGTGATCTGATCAAATTTCTTGTGGATTTATGGTCCAAATTTGATCAAATGGTTCATATAAGTTCATAATGTTGATGTGGGTCAAAATTCATGAGGTTTGACTGTAAATTGGTCACAATTGACTTTTTCCTCAATACAGCTGATTTCTAGGTCAACTGTCCAATTGCTTGGGCAAAAATTTGATTCAAGGCTTGAAACTTGGTATGGACAAACTTATGAGTCCAACATGAATTATGAAAGTAAATTTGGGCATTGAAGGTCCAAAAATCCCTGTGCAAACTCAAACCCTAATTTAGGTCAACAGTGCAAGGAGGTGTCTTGCGCAGAGCAAACCCTAGCTTGATCTTGAGTTCCAAGAGCCTTGTGATGAGAAATGTTGATAAAATGAGAGAGAAAATTTTGGGGTACAACACAAGGTATCTTAGCATTTTTCTTTAGGTACTGAGATCATTTTGAAAGGCAACTTAGATAGCGTCATCGAGGGACTATGATCTTGTATTTGCTTGTTTTGGCTAAGATACCTTACATGCGTAATATGGTCATTTTGTATAAGGCAACCAAGTGGGATAACCCTAGGAGGGCTTGTGTGAAAATGTGTTGTTTTCATGCTTGATTTAGTCTTTAATTAGGGCTTGCTATTTATTGGTTTTAAGTCTTTCCATACAAACCCTAATTACTAGCAATTGTATATAAAGTGGTAAATTGCGGAATTTTAAAGTTACTACGCTATTACAACATTTGTGGGATGGGGTGTACAAATTACAAATGGAGATTGCAAGAATTTAATCCTAATTAGTCTATTACAACCATATTGAATTGGTATGAAATGTACAAGGAATTAAATAAAATAAAAACAAAGTATAAAAAATGAATAAGTGTACAAGGATGTAAAAATGTAAAGAAAATAAATTTTTGTTTGTTTTTCCTGAGAAAGAGGGAAATTGTTTTAACCTAATTATTTTAAAGAAAATATTAATCAAGTTTAGATTTATTAAGAAAAGGTTTTAAGTGAAACCCTAATTCTTATAAGTTAATCAAAAAGAAAATAAGTTTAAGAAAAATATTTTTTGGTATATTTCATCTTGAAAATATTTATAGCATTATAAAATATTTTTAGTCTTTTGGGTATTAAAATAATATATTCTAAATGGTGTGAAGAAAAATAAATAAATAATACAATATTAATTAAGTTTATAAGACTTACTTAAATAAATAAATAAAGTATGAAGAATGAAAAATATTTTTATTTATGGAAAAATAAAATAAAATAAGTCAAAATATAAAATATCATTTTTTGCATTTTTATCATTTTTTTTTGTATTTAGAAAATATATTTGAGAAAATAAAAAAAATATAAAATGAAGAAATAAAATAAAATTGGGCCAGGGTGCAAATATGAAACAAGGGGGGAAGGTTAGAAAAAAAGTCAGGCCCAGGAGTGGAAGGCCCATGCATTTGTTTGCTGGAACAATAAAAAAACAAAAATGTAAAAAATTGCAAAAAGGCAGCGCTGAGGTTCGAACCCATGACCTCTATCAATAACGCGCGCTGCCTTACCACTGAAGTGGCTATACATTCGTTAACTTAAATGAAAGAATAAATACATAAGGTAAAACGTCTCCATGACCTGTACTTCATCTTTAACCTTTAGCCAGCCGGACCACCTGTATCTCATTCATTTCTCAACAAAAATGGAAAATGCAAACATGAAAGTTATGCTATTTTTCCCCACGAATCCAACCATATAACTTATGTAAGCTAAAAGTCAAAGATGAAGATTAATCTTGCTGGCCCTAAATTAAAACCTAATTTTTTCATAAAGTTCAAATCTAAAATTCTCTACACACTGTCAATATAAATGAAAACTATGGACATGGTTAGCTTTAGAACAATGATATCTACATTTTTACTTCAGAATGTATGCACAGAGGATGCTTGTATCAAGATGTTGAAGTTAGAAAACTTACCTCTTGCAGATGGATTCACGTATGGAGTTTGAGTAGGCTTTGAGGTGTCCTAAGAATCTGTTTAGCTTGCCTGGACCTCCTTGAGTGTATTCCAACTCTTACTTTGCTTTGAAAGTCCCTGAATCTCCCTACTCAAGTCAACCTGCAAGCTTGATGTTTGAAAATGGTGAATAGTAATGAAGGGGTTACAGTCTTGAAACAAGGGCTTGGATCACTTCTGTATGATGTATGTAAGGTGTTTGAATGATTAAGAATCAAAACGCATGAGTGGAAATGGAGATGGAGAGTTTTTGGCTCAAAACTGTCAAGTTGAGCAGTCTTGTGCAGCAAGGGTGTTTGGGAGAGTTTTAGGATGCTTGAAATCGTCCCTTAGCTTGCAATAAACTTGTTAATATGTATGGAAAAGATCCCAGCACAAAATTATTCCAGGCTTCTGAGTTATAGGGTTATGGCTCTATAACTTGCTTTTGAAGAAAAGTGAAATGACAAATCTCAAATGTTGTACAAGCATGTCCTGAGCTTCTTCAGGAATTATAAACCTTGCTTTTGGATTATAGGGGTTATGTGCGCAGAAAGAACAAGTTAGAAACTCAAGACAAGTTGACTTTGTGATTAAAACAACTTTTCAAGAATAGAATGGTAACTTTCTTCTAAAAATGGCAAATTGGCTTGGACAATGCTTGGAACACTCGGATAATAGCTCAAAATCAAGTGTAATCTTCTGATTATGGAGAGACCTTGAGGCTTAGAAGACTGAAAAACAAGATTGTGCAGCATATGTTTGAAATTGGATTCTTGTTCATCACAAAATGCCTTGTAATTCAAGTGACAAAACACCAACTTCATCTCTTCGATTCTCCCTACTCAAGAATGATCTCAAGGAGTTCTTGGAAATTTTGGAAATATTGAAATGTGCTATACAACCCATGTTTGAATTACTTTTAAATATTCCCCTTGAAACTATATGAAAAAGTGCCATGAAGTTGAGTCAAAATCCTGACCAAATTAGGGCAAAATTTCACTAAGTGTTTAGTTTCATGACCCTATGTTCTTGAAATTATAACTTGAGATCCAAGAACTTTTGGAAGAAGTTGTGTGAAGTAAAGTTGTACATTTCACGGAGATATACAACTTTAATGTTGAAAGTTTCTTTTGAATCATCTTGCATCATGGTGAAAATTTGGCTCAAAGTTATGAAAAAACATGAATTTTCAACACTTAGAAAATTTTCTAAGTTAAGGAATTTTGACTTTTCAAAAATGAAATCTTGACTTTTTGATTTCTTGATGAATAAGTTTCATATTTTGACATGTTTTGATGAATTGTGATCTTTGGCATTTGAATTTGACCAAAAAGTCAAAGTTTGACTTTTCAGTATACAATTGACTTTTGATCAGTTGACTGCAAAATTCATCTGTCAATCCAATGGACTTGCAATGTTTGAAACCATGACATTAGGTAAAAATGATGCAATTTGACTCTTGAGATCATGCCTTAAACTAATTTATTATTTGTTAGGTCAAAAATCAGAAATTGCCTTTTTCCAATCAAAACCCTAATTTTGACCATTTTGCCCTTTTGGAGATTTGATCAAACTTCTTGAGGAATTGTGGTACAAACTTGATAAAATGATACATATGGGTTTAAAATGTTGATGTGGATAAAAAATTATGAGGTTTGGCTGTAAATTGGCCATGGTTGACTTTCCCCCCAATATAGTTGATTTTGAGGTCAACTGTTCAATTGACTGATCAAAAGTGTGATCCAAGGCTTGAAACTTGACATGAGTAATCTTGGGGGGTCCATAATGGTCCATGAAAGTCATATTAAGCATTGATAGTTCAAAAATACTTGTGCAAACTCAAACCCTAATTTTGGTCATCAGTGCCTAAGGAGGTGTTTTGAGCTGGTCAAACCCTAGTGCAGTCTTGAGCCCAAGGAGATCTCGTGAGCAAATTCTTGATAAGTGAGAGGGAAAATTTTAGGGTACAACATCTACTAATTTGTATTCTTTGGTTTTTTTATAACAGAGCCAAAGATTAGTAGTACCTTTCAGATACTTGAAAATTTGCTTAACAACTGTTAAGTGAGATTCACTAGGATCTGATTGAAATCTAGCACACAGACATACACTATATAGAATATCAGGTCTTGAAGCTGTTAAATATAAGAGAGGACAAATCATACCTTTGTAGATCTTCTGTTCTACCTTCTTTCTTACCTCTTCCTTTTCCAAAATGCATGTGGGATACATAGGAGTTTTGGTTGGCTTACATTCTGACAAGTCAAATTTCTTCAGAAGTTTTTTGACATACTTGCTTTGATGTATGTAGGTTCCTTCTGGAGTTTGATTGATTTGGATACCCAGAAAGAACTTGAGTTCTCCCATCAAACTCATTTCAAATTCTGCCTACATAGACTTAGCAAATTCTCTTCCTAAAGAGACTTTAGTAGATCTAAAAATAATATCATCTACGTAAATTTGACAAACCAGAATGTCATTTTAAATAGTTAACAGAATAAAGTAGTGTCCACCTTCCCTCTGGTAAAATTATTTTCTAACAGAAAATTACTTAGGCTTTCATACCAAGCTCTGGGAGCTTGTTTCAGACCATATAGTAATTTCTTAAGTTTATAGACATAGTCTGGATGTTTTTGTATTTTCAAAACCAGGGGGTTGGTGCACATAAAATTCTTCATCAACGTAACCATTTAAATACACACTTTTAACATCCATCTGATAAAGAGTGATGTTGTTATTTACTGCAAAAGAAATTAAAAGTCTGATAGATTTTAACCTAGCAACTGGAGCAAAGGTTTCTGTATAGTCTATCCCCTCTTGCTGACTATAACCTTGTTCCACCAGTCATACTTCGTTTCTGACGATGTCTCCTTATTCATTTAGTTTGTTTATGAATACCCATTTAGTTCCAATGATTTTAAACCCTTTTGGTTTAGGAACTAGATCCCACACATCGTTTCTGGTGAATTGGTTTAATTCTTCGTGCATTGCAAGTATATAGTCATTGTCCAGAAGGGCTTCGTCAATGGAAGTTGGCTCAATCAGAGACATTAATCCCATGAGAGATTCTTCAGAATTTCTGAATGTAGATCTTATTCTGATTGGGTCTTCTTTCTTTCCCAGAATCTTGTTTTTCGGATGAGCTAAACTTCTTTTGGATTGTCTTTTTTGGAAAGTGTTGTACCCCAAAATTTGCCCTCTCATTTTCTCAACATTTTTCTCATCACAAGGCCCTTGGAGCTCAAGATCCAGTTAGAGTTTCCTCTGCAAGACTTCTCCTAGCACTGTTGACCCAAATTAGGGTTTGTGTTTGCACAAAGATATTTTGACCTAAAATGCCTAAGATGATTTTCTTGCTTCATGTTGGACTCCCAAGTTCATCCATACCAAGTTTCAAGCCTTGATTCCAACCTTTGCCCAGTCAATTGGACAGTTGACCTAGAAATCAGCTGTATTGGGGAAAAAGTCAACTGTGGCCAATTGACAGTCAAACCTCATGAAAATTGACCCACATCAATATTATGAACTCATATGGACCATTTGATCAAGTTTGGATCACAATTCCACAAGAAATTTGATCAGATCACCAAAAGGGCAAAATGGTCATTTTTAGGGTTTTGACTGCACAAAGGCAATTTTTGACTGTTTGACCTAGCCAATGGCAAACCAAGCTCACATATGGACTCAAGGACCCCATGGAATTGTCTTGACATACTCAACAAGTTCAAAAGATCCCAAATGCACAAAATTGATAGTTGAATTTTCCAGTCAATTGATCAATTTTTGACTGTATACTGAAAAGTCAAACTTTGACTTTTTGGTCAAAATCAAGTGTCAAGATTCATTTTTAATCAAAACATGCCAAATCATGAAACTTGTTCATCAAGAAATCAAAAATCACAAATTAGGGTTTGAAATAAAGATTTTTCATAACTTAGAATTTTTCTAAGTTATGAAAAACCCTAATTTTTTCCTAACTTTGTCCCACTTTCTCATCAAGATGCATTTGGATTCAAGGAAAAGTCAAAACATGAAAGTTGTAGTCCATTGCAAAATCTACAACTTTGATTCACAAAGTTTCCTCAAAAGAAGCTTGTAGCTCAAGTTACAATTTTTGGAACAAGGGTACCAAACCATTCTTAACTTAGAGAAATTTTGACCTATTTTAGGCAGGATTTTTGCCTAACTTCAAGACCACTTTTCACATACTCCCACTTGGAATTTCAATTTGCATTACAAATATGGATTGTAGTACACATTCCAAGCTTTCCAAAATGTCCAAGAACTCATCAAACAACCTCCTGGTTAGGGAGAATCGAATTTGGCAAGTTGGGAAAAAGTCACTTTGATTCATGGCCATGTACATGTTCATAACTTGTGCAATTTTTCAAATCAGCTTGCACAACTTGATTACAGGTCCTATATCCCATTTGCACTCATAAATTAAATGCAAACCCTTTGTGTTCAAGCCTTGCATTATGTGTTTAAGCTTTACATGAAGGTTTAGTCCTAAAATAGAAAAAGCATTATGTCCATTTTTGAAAAAGTGAAGCTTTATGTCAATTTGCAAATCAAGAGGTACACAGCAAATCTCTTTGGCACAAGTTTTTGAGCTAATCTCACTGATCAAGGGAAAGCTTAGAAGCACATTAGAGGGGCCTCCATCAGTCTAAAAACACAACTTGACATTTTGTTGCTTAAGTAGGAAGAAACTTGACATAACAACTCCCAACTCTCATATCAGCAAACACAAGCTTAAGCCAAGTTATTGTACACATTCTAAACATCAAACCTAAGCTGAAACACGAGCCAACCAAGTTCTAAACATTCTCAAACACAGAATCACCATTAAACTGCACAAAAACAGGGCATTCTGCACTTGGACTTGGCTAGCTCATTTCCATCGTGCATCTTGGCCAAAAACACTTCAAACACATCCCACACCATCCCTTGAAACTATTCCAAGCCCTAAACACGACCTGTAACACTCCTAACAACATCACCATTTTCATATTTTCTGTTTTGCAGTTGGAGTGCCATAACACGATTCACTTGGTTTCAAGTCATCCCAAGCATTGGAATAACATCCCTGGACATCAAGGAAGCTATACAAATCATTACCTTGCCTTGTAAGCATCTCCAATGTTGCACACGATTTCAACTGAACAGGTAAATCTTTGGACTTCTATCTCTCAATGTAGGAAGAATTAGCTCTAAGTTTGTGAATGAAAAATGTCATGCTCATGCCCCTGAAGCTATACATATCTTTACTTTCCATTTATTTTACATGTGCTATGAGAATTTGAGGTCTAAACATTGAACAAAAACTAGGTCAGGAGTTGTGGGAGAAGAAATTCTCTCTCATTTCTGAGAGTTAGATTGACTTCTTTATATGTCTAGAATCGTGGCTTCAAGCTCTACAGGTTTCATGTTGCAAGATTTGGCAAATGATCAAGGAATCTGGAGATAGGAAAACGCGCGTTGGTGGTTGTTCAAACAAGTTCTGAGGTTGAAGACAAAGTCTTCTTGGGCTGGGCCTGAGTTGACTTCTTATTTGCACCCTATGTTTACTTTTGAACCCCCTTGGCCCATTGTGCTTATTTGAAACATTTTTTGACTTTTTCTTGTTATTTCTGACTTATTTATTTTTTCTCATAATATTAAAAATATAAAAAATATTTTTTCAAACCATTTTTGTATTTATTAGGCACTTATTGGTTTAAATTAATATTTGTACACATAAATAATACATAAATACTCTTTTATTTAAAATACTAAAATAATATAAATACTTTTCATTTTCTGACTTTTGTTTTATTTTACCTTTGAAAAACTTTTATAAAAAATACATTTTTGTAAATATTGAATATTATTATTTTTTTACATATATTTGGTATTTAGTGAATATTATAAATATTTATGTATTTATTAATACATTTAGGTTAAAAACATAATAAAATAATACATTTTTATTTTTACTAATATTTAACTTAAAAATTACTTTTTTTCCATATACTTTCTTTTCATTTATTTTTTGTGCATAATTAATAAATATTACATATATTATATAATAAATACTTTTTATTAATTAGGGTTTTGCCCTAAATACATAAAAATACCAAAAATTAATTAACTTTATTTTTATTTATTTGATACATGATAAATACTTTTCACATACATATGAAAACCTTTTTTGCATTTTCGCATATTTATTTTATTTTATTTGGATATTGTGTAATTAAATACCTTGCAAAATTCCAAGTTGGATGTAATAGTCTAGGGTTTTAATTCTTGTCAAAATACCCCCATTTGAACATTTGTACCCCCATCCCATATATTGTGTTGTAATAACTTAGGAACTTTACTTTTTCGCACTTTAAAGCTTTCTAATTATGCCATGTTAGAATTAGGGTTTTGTATGCAAATCAATTAACCAAAATAGTTTGACCTAAATTCAAGATAAACAAGCATGAAAATGGACAACACTAATCACACTTGCACCCCTAGGTTATTCCACTTGTTGCCTTCAATAAATGGGCCATATTGCATGTTAGGTCTCTTTGGGCAAAGCAAAACAATTCAAATGATCATAGTCCCTCGATGACGCTTTCAAAAGTTGCCTAAAAATGATCAAGTCCCTTAAAGAAAAATTGCCCAAAGATACTTGGCATCATTGCAATTATGGTCTAAACGATGACCCGCGCCCGTCCCGTTCACATCCTAACACAAGATTGTCCACCAAATACAATGGTGGAACAAAATTGTTAAAAGGGTTAAAACATAGCAAAGATCTTTGAGAAATTTAGGGTAGATAGCTCTTGATTACTTGCCAACTTGCAAAAACAAAACACTTGCCTATTTTTCAAACCACACATCACTACACTTTCAAAACAACTTTCAAAAACATTGAAAACCTTTTTCAAAAGACATACACCTTTGTATACATCCCAACATGGATCATTACATAGGTTGCCACCACATTGGCCTCTTTTCAAAACATTTTCAAAATCCACACACAAAGCACCATTTCAAACAATTGAAAATTAAGGCAAGTTGATCTAAGCAAGTAACTAAGAGCCCATGGATAACCATGGATAGAAAGGGTGCTAATACCTTCCCTTTCTATAATCTACTCCCCGAACCCAAGAAAACATCTCAAAGGTTTTTGCTGTGCTTTTTAACCTTTCCTTAGGATAAAATAAAAAGTCGGTGGCGACTCTTGCTCAACCGAAACATTTGCGAATACAAACGCAAAACCTCAAGTTAGTTCTCCCACCGTATCACAGAACTGGCGACTCTGCTGGGGATTTATGTTTAAGTGGAGTAACCTTAGGGCTTAGATCACCCTCTTGCATGACTAATTGTTTGTTTTGATTGCTTTATATCTTGGCTCTCTTGTTTGGGTTTACAATCCTACACCCGGATTTTGGGAAACATTCATAGATAGCAATACATTGTGGAAACTGTGCGGGGTATACCGACACGGTCGAAGCAATAGCTATATTAGTGCGACATATTTGTGAGTACTGGTAACCCTTGAGTTCAGTCAAGGAGAGTACGGGGCCGCTGAGTGATGTCACTAAGCACTAATGACCTAGAACCTTACTTGACCATCTTGGACTTTCATTAGGGGTAGTGAGATGACCGGCTTTGGTGCAGTCCGAAGTTGGTAGATACTCGATACTACACTCATTGAGGGTTGTTTTCTTGGAATATTTTGGTCGCTAGTTAAGTGGCTAAACCAAAACAATGAACAATGAAAACAATCCAATGATATTGAGCTCCTTAGAACCCGGTTACTATTTATAGGACAGGTTTTTAAGCCAACTACACTCAAGAGGGTACTTACCTATGAAACCCCATGCAAGCCTGAAACTAGGGTTTGGTGTGAATTGCTTGTACATATGTTTTGTGCATACATCATGAACATCATAAAGCATCATATGCATTTACTAACCACTTCAAGGGTTTAGATCTTCATCTTTGTTCTTGTTTTGTAGGTCATGGAAATTCCTCGCAGAAAAACCATCCAAGTCAACCTTGTGAGAATCCCTCCTCAACTCAAGGAGCTCACATCAAGAATTCCGGAAAGCTCTCCCTTCAGTGAAAGACATAGTAGACTGCCCAGCTTAGTCAACACTAACTTTGAAGAGGATATGATGAAAATGCTATTCCAGTTCTTTGACCCTCTTCACCACTGTTTCACTTTCCCCGACTACCAGTTGGTGCCCACTTTGGAGGAATTTTATCAACTCCTGAGAATTCCTATCCTGAATCAACTACCTTTCAATGGTACGGAAAAGGAACCAAAGCCTGAAGATGTTGCTCGAGCACTACATCTACAGCCATCCGACATCAAGGGGCATTGGGAAACTAGAAGCGGTGTCAAAGGCTTCTTAGCAAAATTCTTGTTTGAAAAGGCACAAGAATGTTGGAATTCATTGGACCTACAAGCCTTTGAAGAAATTGTAGCACTCCTTATCTATGGGTTGGTCTTGTTCCCAAATTCTGACCAATTGGTAGATATCAACGCCGTCAAAATCTTCTTATCCAGAAATCCAATACCAACATTGCTTGGGGACATCCTTCACTCATTTTACACACGAACAATGAGAAAGAGGGATGTTCTCATGTGCTGTACTCCTCTCCTTGCAAGGTGGTTTATTTCGCACCTTCCACAATCTGTCTTGAAGAATGACCAAGGCTCAAGATGGTCCCAACGGTTGATGACTCTTACTCACTCTGATGTACATTGGTGTTCTCGGTCCAGAGAAAATGTCATCATCATCGATCGTTGTGGAGAGTTTCCTAATGTTCCTTTACTTGGAATCAGAGGGGGCATTACCTACAACCCTTGCCTAGCTTTGAGGCAATTTGGATATGCACGGAGGGATGGCCCTCACGACATGTTGATTCCTGACCTAGTTTTTGACTTCGACAACAATGCGCAAGGACTTCGCCAAAGATTCATCAGAGCTTGGGGGATGCCTAACAAGGTTGATAGCAAGACACTGGGACACAAGAACTCCATCCCTCTCGAGCCTTATCTCAAGTGGGTACGAGCCCGAGCCCAGAGTCTAATGATGCCTTATCCTCATGTTCTCCCTGTGATTAAAGAGCCCGTTAAGGAAGGAGAGGTTCCCTACACCATCCTACATCCTGACATGCCTACATCGTGGGAGGAGATGCAGAAGAGTTGGATCCAACTCAAGGAGGAACGAAACACTTTTGAAGCCAGCTTCTACGCCAGCGAGAAGAAGGTTCTAGAGCTCACCCGCCGACTCCATGAGCAAGAGGCCATCAACACCTACATTGCGCCAAAGAGGATGCACAACGTCTTTTTACCTTGAGAAGTTGTTTTTGTAATATTTGGCCCATGGGGCATTTATGTACTAACGAATTTCTTCTTATTAATATGACGTGCGTTCTTTTTGTCTGCAACAATTGTGAATTTCTAAAATCCTTGAATGCATTGCATAAATAGCATCTCATGCATCATGTGCATAACAGGTACCCTTTTTTCTACAGGTTGCTTAATCTTCTTCGCTGTTTATTTTGAACAGTCATCATGAATCCTGAATCATCCAGTGAACAAGCTATCAAGGCCCTCCAGGCCCAGAACGCCCAGTTTCAAGAGATGGTCCTGAGCTTGGCCCAAGGTCAACAAGAGTTGAAGGCTCTGCTCCTAAAAAAGAAGAAGAAGAAGAGGACTGCGTTGTTCAACACTGGACGCAGGTTTGGGAATACACTCCATAATGAGGCTGATCAAGCTACTTCTTCTGCAGAGAAATACAGTCCCCAAGGGGTAAGGGCTCCTAGTCATGCAGTCTCTGACAACGAGACGGATTACAATGACGAACAATACCCTCCTGCTGCAGACAGATACAAACAACTAGAGGACCGCTTGAGTGCCATGGAGATTCAAAATGTGCCGGGGCTGGATTTCGGAGATTTAGGTCTATCTTCTGGGGTGGTAATCCCACACAAGTTCAAGGCGCCTGCCTTTGCAAAATACGACGGGGCTTCCTGTCCTAAGCTGCATCTCAGATCGTACGTAAGGAAGATCCAACCTTACACGGCAGCCAAGAACCTTTGGATCCATTTCTTCCAAGATAGCCTTTCGGGGTCACAACTTGAGTGGTTCTATCAGTTGGATGGAACCAGTATCCGACATTGGGAGGATTTGGCTACTGCATTTTATAGACAATATCAGTACAATTCTGACCTCGCTCCTACGCGTACCCAACTTCAGGGTATGTCACTGGGAACGGGCGAAGGATTCAAAGAATATGCGCAAAAATGGAGAGATTTGGCTGGCAGGGTGCAGCCTCCTTTGACTAACCGTGAACTTGTTGACATGTTTCTAGGGACCTTGTCTGGTCCATTCTTCAATCATCTGGTTGGTAATTCCTCCGCTGGGTTTACAGATTTGATCCTGACGGGTGAAAGGATAGAAGCTGGCATCAGGTCAGGAAAGATACAGAAAGGTGCCTCTGCAAGTACTGAGAAGAAGCCTTTCAAGAAGGAAGCTAGTGCCGTTTATGGTCCTAGAAGACAAGTTAAGCCAGAACACCGCCAAGCCGTCAATGCATTGGTAATCTCAAAACCTGTTGCTGCTCCTCAGCAGTACAATCAACAAAGGGGTGAGAGGCCCAAAAGGCAGTACACCCGGCTGAGTATGACCTTGTCACAAATCTTGCCGCAACTGCTATCGACCAACTTGGTGATCGTCAGAGAGGCTCCGAAGGTCGTGAATGCTGCATCTCCTAAGTATAACCCAAATGCCCGTTGTGCTTATCACTCTGATAGCCCCGGGCATACTACTGATGATTGCTGGGCCCTGAGAAATAAGGTTCAAGACCTTATTGATGCGAAGGAGATACAGTTTGAGGCGCCTGAGAGGCCAAATGTTGTGACTGCTCCTATGCCCCAGCATAGAGTAAATACCGTTGAGGAAGACTTGTATGCTGTTTCGGTGAATGATGTTGCTACCCCTCTATTGACTGTTAAGAGGAATCTATTGCTAGCCGGTTTATTTCCGGGTTGTAGCAAGGGTTGCCTCCTGTGTGCTGTTACCCCTACCGGTTGTCCGCTGCTGAAGTCAGGCATCCAAGGCCTGATGGATAGCAAGGAGATTCTATTCAAGAAGACCGCTGTTCCTTTTGTTCCCGCTGAAGAAGTATCTGTCGTCACAATTTTCAACAATCCTACCAAGGCTCCCCCGAGGAAGCCAGTCAAAATTATGTCTGTTGCACCCATTACCATTACTGTTCCGGGGCCCCTCCCCTATGAATCTGACAAGGCTGTCCCATGGCACTATGGGGCAGATGTGTATGTGCTCGGAGTGAAGCAGGAGTTCAACACCGGTACCAGTATCAGTAACATCACTGGTCCCGCCAAAATTACTCGTAGTGGCAGGCTCTTCTCGCCTGACATTGCACCACCAGTTATCCGAAAACCTCTTATCATCACACCCGCAAGTGTGCATGTTTCCCTTCCAAATCAAGTTCCTGGGTCTACTACTGCCGCCGAGTCCTCTGATGCTCGGGGCAAAGGAGTTACTACCGATTTGCCTGCCCGGACGGAGGCACCAAAGAAGACCGCTGTTGAAGCCTCCCAGCAAGAGATGGAGGAAATCCTTAAAATCATTAAAAAGAGTGACTTCAATGTCGTTGAACAGCTGGGGCATACCCCCTCCAAGATCTCTATGCTATCATTGCTGTTGTGCTCAGAGGCCCACGCCAAGGCCCTGATTTCATTTCTGAAAACGGCCCATGTGCCGCAAGAGACATCTGCAGATCAGTTCACTGACTGTGTGGCTAATTTGACCGCTGACAATGGTTTGGGTTTCTCGGATGCCGATCTGACCGCCAAGGGAAAAAACCACAATGATGCCCTGCATGTCTCTATAGAATGCAGGGGCACTACTCTTGCACACGTGTTGGTGGACACCGGTTCTTCCCTGAATGTATTGCCCAAAAAGGCCTTAGATCGGTTGGATTGTGAGGGCCTGGAATTTAAGCCTAGTAACATCATTGTTAGAGCCTTCGACGGTTCTAAGAGGATGGTGCATGGTGAGGTAGACATTCCTATTCGTGTGGGTTCCCAAGTCTTTGAATCAACGTTCTACGTGATGGATATTCGTCCATCTTATTCCTGTTTGCTGGGTCGACCTTGGATTCACAAGGCTGGGGCCGTAACATCCACTCTACACCAGAAGCTCAAATACCCTGTCAGAGGGAAGATTGTTACTATGCCGGGAGAGGAGGAATACATGGTAAGTCATCTGAATTCATTCCGGTATATTGAAATGGACGGGGAGTTTATTGAAACCCCCTTTCAACATTTTGAAGAGGTACCTCCAACATTGGCGTCAGCTGAGACAGTGATTGAAGAAGACTTTCCTTTGAAGATGGCTTCCCTGAAGGATGCCCGGGCAGTAATTGAGAAAGGCAAGTGTGCAAACTGGGGTCAACTTCCTGACTTCACTCAAAAGACCGACAAGTTTGGGCTGGGCTTCACTGCAGAGGCTCAGAGGGCTGTTGGCAAAGAAAGGATCAGAAAGCCTCCGGTGTTCATCACCAACCCAAGAGTGAATGCTATTGAGGATGACGTAGAGGAAGCGGAGTTTGACAGTTGGATCTATCCAACAACCAACAACGGACCAAGCAACTGGACGGCAAAAGATTTTACACCTATTACTTTTGTCACTCAGTAATGAACTCTTTTGTTTTCAATTTGTAACAAACAATGTGTTGAAACTTTTATTGGCTCGGTGTCCTACCCGGGGCACCGTGGCTCCATTTGTGAGGGCTTTTTGTATGACATTTCCATATATCATTAATCAAAACATTGGATGTTGTTGCATTTCAAATCTTGTGCTCTTTTTCTTTCTTTGTTATATATTGCAAAACAGCTATATTTACACACACTCACTTATACAGGTTCCAATCCACTCTGGATCTCGCTGGTAACGACTCTGCTACCGCCAGTTATGACTTTGAAAATCCGATCAACTTAGCCGAAGACGAAGGTGAAGATGATTGCGAAGTTCCTGGTGAACTCGCAAGACTGCTACTCCAGGAAGAGAGGGCCATTCAGCCGCATGAAGAGCCAGTGGAAACGGTAAATCTGGGTACTGAAACAGATAGAAAAGAAGTCAAGATTGGTGCCAATCTGGATCTCAGCGTGAAACAACGATTGATTCAGATGCTGCATGATTACATGGAAATCTTTGCTTGGTCTTACGAAGACATGCCTGGTTTGGATGCCGACATTGTGGTTCATCACCTGCCTACCAAGGAAGACTGCCCTCCGGTAAAACAGAAGGTCCGCCGCATGCGCCCAGAGATGTCCCAGAAAATCAAAGCCGAGGTTATGAAACAATTCGATACCGGGTTTCTAGAAGTGACTTCTTATCCTCAGTGGGTGGCCAACGTGGTTCCAGTGCTGAAGAAAGATGGTAAATTTAGAATGTGTGTTGACTATAGGGATTTGAACAGGGCCAGCCCTAAGGATGATTTCCCTCTGCCTCACATCGACGTTCTTGTTGACAATACTGCTCAACACAAGGTGTTCTCCTTCATGGATGGTTTTTCAGGGTATAATCAGATCAAGATGGCTCCTGAAGATATGGAAAAGACTACCTTTGTTACTCAGTGGGGCACCTTCTGCTACAAGGTCATGCCATTCGGGTTGAAAAATGCTGGGGCAACCTACCAACGTGCCATGGTTGCTTTATTTCATGACATGATCCACCATGAGATTGAAGTATACGTCGATGATATGATTGCAAGGTCCCGAACTGAGGAGGAACACCTTGACCATCTGCGGAAGCTGTTCGACCGACTGAAGTTGTACAAGCTGAGGTTGAACCCAAACAAATGCACCTTTGGGGTGAGGTCTGGAAAATTGATAGGTTTCATTGTAAGTGACAAAGGTATTCAAGTGGACCCTGCCAAGGTGAAAGCCATACAAGAGATGTCGACTCCCAAGACAGAGAAAGAAGTCAGAGGCTTTCTAGGACGACTGAACTACATTGCCCGATTCATCTCACATCTAACTGCTACCTGTGAACCAATCTTCAAGCTACTGAAGAAAGATCAAGTAGTACGTTGGAACGATGAATGTCAGGCCGCTTTCGAAAGAATCAAAGAATATCTCCTAGAACCACCCATTCTTATGCCACCAGTGGAAGGGAGACCTCTAATACTATACTTGACAGTACTTGACAACTCAATGGGGTGTGTGCTGGGGCAGCATGACGAGTCTGGCCAAAAAGAGCACGCTATTTATTACCTGAGCAAAAAGTTTACCGACTGTGAGACTCGGTACTCACTGCTCGAGAAAACTTGCTGCGCTCTGGTATGGGCTGCTCGCCGGCTGAGACAGTATATGCTGGCCCACACTACTCTGTTGATTTCAAAAATGGATCCAATCAAGTACATATTCGAAAAGCCCGCTCTGTTCGGAAGAATAGCAAGATGGCAAATGATCTTGACAGAATACGACATCCAGTATACAACTCAGAAAGCTATCAAAGGAAGTGTATTGGCAGACCATCTGGCACACCAACCTGTGGACGATTACCAGTCGTTGAACTTTGAATTTCCAGACGAAGATATCATGGTAGTAACTGATTGTGAAGTACCTGGACCGGATGAAGGACCTGAGGAAGGATCCCAATGGTCTATGCATTTTGACGGAGCCTCGAACGCTTTAGGTAACGGCATCGGCGCTGTGATCATATCCCCTAAAGGTACTCAAACTCCACTCACCGCCCGGCTGTGTTTCAACTGCACCAACAACATGGCAGAATATGAGGCATGTATCATGGGTCTTCAAGCTGCAATCGACTTAAGGATCAAGTTTCTGAGTGTCTTCGGAGATTCCGCTCTCGTGATCAATCAGATCAAAGGTGAATGGAATATGAAACACCCAAATCTTATTCCTTACAAAGAGTATGTTTGACTTTGCTTCCCCACTTTGAAGAGATAACTTTTGAACACTTCCCAAGAGAGGAGAATCAGTTAGCGGACGCACTAGCTACGATGTCTTCAATGTTCAAAGTCAAATGGGACAACGAGGCTCCCCGGATCATTATCTGGAAGTTGGACGAACCTGCATACTGCTGCGATCTTGAGGCCGAAGAGGTAACCGAGAAACCCTGGTATCACGAGGTGAAGAGATATTTGGAAGCTCAAGAATACCCCGAAGGCGCATCGGTCAATGACAAGAAGTTCCTGAGAAGGTTTGCGGCAAAGTTCTTCCTCAGCAACGACATTCTCTACAAACGAAACCATGATTCAACTTTACTGCGTTGCATGGATAAGACTGAAGCAGAGAAGATCATGGTAGAACTACACGAAGGTACATTCGGAACACATTCCAGTGGACATACCATGGCAAAGAAAATCCTTCGGGCAGGATATTTTTGGTCCACAATGGAAGCTGACTGTTACCAACATTCTCGAACTTGTCATAAATGCCAGATCTATGCTGATAAGGTGCATATCCCTCCGGTTCCTCTGAACGTCCTGACGGCACCTTGGCCTTTTGCAATGTGGGGCATTGATATGATCGGCGAGATCCGACCGACAGCGTCCAACGGGCATCGCTTCATCTTGGTAGCGATTGATTACTTCACGAAGTGGGTGGAAGCAGCTTCCTACGCCACCGTAACCAAGAGCGTCGTGGCACGTTTCATTCGGCATAACCTGATCTGTCGGTACGGCGTCCCAGAAAGAATCATTACAGATAATGGTACCAATCTTAACAACAAGATGATCACTGAGCTCTGCGAGCAATTCAAGATACAGCACCACAACTCTTCTCCTTACCGGCCGAAGATGAATGGGGCTGTAGAAGCAGCAAATAAGAATATCAAAAAGATTGTGCAGAAGATGACAGTGACCTATAAAGATTGGCACGAGATGTTACCGTTCTCTCTTCACGGGTACCGTACCTCAGCAAGAACGTCAACCGGGGCAACACCCTTTTCCTTGGTCTATAGCATGGAGGAAGTCTTGCCAATTGAAGTCCAGATACCCTCTCTCCGGATAATGAAGGATGCAGACTTGAGTGAAGATGACTGGATCCAGACTCGACTTGATCAATTAAAGCTAATTGACGAAAAGAGACTCACCGCTCTCTGTCATGGTCAGACGTACAAAAAACGGATAATCAGGGCATTTAACAAGAAAGTCAGACCACAAGAGTATCAAGTTGGGGACCTGGTAATCAAACGCATCATCCTTCCTCAAAGTGATCCCAGGGGCAAATGGACCCCTACGTACGAAGGGCCATTTGTGGTTAAACATGTGTTCTCAGGAGGAGCCGTGATTCTAACCACCATGGATGGTGACGACCTTCCTCACCCCGCCAATGCAGACATAGTAAAAAGATACTATGCATGAATAAAAGACCCGCTAGGTTGACATACCTAGGCAAAAATAAGGGCTTCCCGGCGAACCAAAAAGGTTCGGGCAAAAATAAGGGATGAAATGAAAAGAATCTGTACACCCGGCAAGTCGAAAACCTGAAAAGGAGGCTTGGGCAAAAATGGGTATCCCGGTGGACTGAAAACCCGAAAGGGCGGTCCAGGCAAAAGTTAGGGATAAAGCGTAACACTATGTCTCATTGGATCACCTTGCATCTAGAATTCGGAATCAACTATCGGGCTCAGACTTCGACATCGATCAGTCAGCTTCATCTTCAACTAAGCAGCAAAGTGATGAGACACTTGAAGACATAAAGGCGATAGCAGAGTTGGAACCCAGTGGGAATTTTGTTCACATGGCTGTTTTGTTTCCTTTTCAAAATTGTATAAACTTTATGTTATTCGGCGGCGTTCTCTTACTAGGACGTCAGCCTCTTGTACAAAAAACACCTATTTACAGGCAAAATTCAAAATCAATACAAATTCACTTTTCCAAACAAATTGCCAATTGTTTTTCCTTTTTCTGTTTTGTCTTGCAAAGAACGTCCAATTTCGTTTTTGATATATGCATTTGACATTAAATTGCTAATTCATAAATACTTGCATGTGAAACAAAGGACTGATTACAGGTGACATCAGAAACAGGGGCAATGTAGAGTTGTCCTGGCAGTCTAGTTGCTCTATCCGCCAAGGTACCAAGGTAGGTTCAACTGAAGAATGTGATCAAGTTACCTCAACTCCCCACAGAGTAGGACAAGATTCAGCAATACTCTCCCCAGGAAGAGTTAGTCTATTATCATCCCTACAATAGGCATCCTATTCCCCTAGCAAGTCAGCATTACTCTCCTCCAGCAGAGTTAGTCTACGGCCAGCCTAAAGGAAGTTGGGTATCCCCAGAAGATATCAACATTCCCCAGCGGAGTATAGGCATTCCTCAGCAAGCATCCCCGACAGTCTTGATCTAAGATTGTTCCCCGGCGGAATACAGACACCCCAGTGGAACCATTTTCCAGTACAGTCCGAAAGTTTCCCCAGGAAAATTGAAGTCCATATCCCCAGCAGGTCTTGGAGCTTATCCCCGGTAGACTCTGGAAGCTTATCCCCTACAGAATACGAACGTCCCTCCCCGTTTTCATTTAAAAGTTATTCCTCACAAGGGCTTATAACTGGGTTATCCTCAGCTAATTACCACGGGAGATCGCCCTCGGCGAAGTTCTTCCTATCCCCAGCGAAGTTCATCAAAGTTCCCCAACTTAACTTATCAACAGAATCCCCAGCGGAGTTTATCATTGGTATCCCCAGCGGAGTCCATCATTGAAATCCTCAGCGGAGCTCTCGTTAAAACTTCAGCGAAGTCTCTCTTACCACAGAGTATTCCCTTTAGAGTAATCTCTCCAACAAGTTTATTCCCCAACGGAGTCATCTTCTCCTACCGGTGTATTCTTGCAACCATCATCCCTAGCGGAAACGAAGAACTCTACTTTTCAACGTCAGCCCAGGATTTAATTCGCTGGCCGGTCGTCAAGGATTTATTTTCCTAGACGAAAATACATTCATAAACATTTCACATTTCATACATCTTGCTTACATACATGATAAAGTGCATACAACACTATCTCATTTTGAACATCATGACATCATGCATTTCATACATCATGACATTGCATACAACTGATGTTTTGCCTTTTCAGGGAAAAAGACAATCCAAAAGACGACTACCTTCAACTATCACAATTCCAGATTCGATTCCTGTATCTAGCCAGGGCACATCTGTGAGTGATCAGTTTCCAGATTCGATTCCTGTATCCAGCCAGGGCACATCTGAAGAGTTTGAAGATTCGATTCCTGTATCCAGCCAGGGCATATCTGTTAACGACTATTTCCATATTCGATTCCTGTATCCAGCCAGGGCACATCTGAAGAGTTTGAAGATTCGATTCCTGTATCCAGCCAGGGCATATCTGTTGACGACTATTTCCAGATTCGATTCCTGTATCTAGCCAGGGCACATCTGTGAGTGATCAGTTTCCGGATTCGATTCCTGTATCCAGCCAGGGCACATCTGAAGAGTTTGAAGATTCGATTCATGTATCCAGCCAGGGCATATTTGTTGACGACTAATCCCAAATTCGATTCCTGTATCCAGCCAGGGCATATCTATTGACGACTAATTCCATATTCGATTCTTGTGTCCAGCCAGGGCACATCTGAAGAGTTTGAAGATTCGATTCCTGTATCCAGCCAGGGCATATCTATAGACGACAATTCCAGATTCGACACCTGTATCTAGCCAGGGCATATCTGCATGAAGAGATTGAAGATCAACACATGTAACAAGCCAGGAAAACATCTGTCTTTCTCAAAGTGCGCAAGTTCTCGCTAAGGAATCTCTTATGCGATCAACACTTCCAAATGGCGTCTATAAGCCCATTCCCGACAAGGTTCTGTCACGCCTTCAGATGGCATCTATAAGACCATCTCCCTATCCACCATCTCTCCAAATGGCATCTATAAGCCCATTCCCGACATCACATTGGTGATACTCCAGCATACGAGTGCAAATTTCAGGGCACTCTAGTGTCCAATCTCCTTTTACCCTCGAGTCACGAAATGCAAACTTGCCAATCTAACTCTTCAGGTTCAAGAAGATTGAACAGGGGCAACTGTTGTACCCCAAAATTTGCCCTCCCATTTTCTCAACATTTTTCTCATCACAAGGCCCTTGGAGCTCAAGATCCAGTTAGGGTTTCCTCTGCAAGACTTCTCCTAGCACTGTTGACCCAAATTAGGGTTTGTGTTTGCACAAAGATATTTTGACCTAAAATTCCTAAGATGATTTTCTTGCTTCATGTTGGACTCCCAAGTTCATCCATACCAAGTTTCAAGCCTTGATTCCAACCTTTGCCCAGTCAATTGGACAGTTGACCTATAAATCAGCTATATTGGGGAAAAAGTCAACTGTGGCCAATTGACAGTCAAACCTCATGAAAATTGACCCACATCAACATTATGAACTCATATGGACCATTTGATCAAGTTTGGATCACAATTCCACAAGAAATTTGATCAGATCACCAAAAGGGAAAAATGGTCATTTTTAGGGTTTTGACTGCACAAAGGCAATTTTTGACTGTTTGACCTAGCCAATGGCAATTTTTGACTGTTTGACCTAGCCAATGGCAAACCAAGCTCAAATATGGACTCAAGGACCCCATGGAATTGTCTTGACATACTCAACAAGTTCAAAAGATCCCAAATGCACAAAATTGATAGTTGAATTTTCCAGTCAATTGATCAATTTTTGACTGTATACTGAAAAGTCAAACTTTGACTTTTTGGTCAAAATCAAGTGTCAAGATTCATTTTTCATCAAAACATGCCAAATCATGAAACTTGTTCATCAAGAAATCAAAAATCACAAATTAGGGTTTGAAATGAAGATTTTTCATAACTTAGAATTTTTCTAAGTTATGAAAAACCCTAATTTTTTCCTAACTTTGTCCCACTTTCTCATCAAGATGCATTTGGATTCAAGGAAAATTCAAAACATGAAAGTTGTAGTCCATTGCAAAATCTACAACTTTTAATCACAAAGTTTCCTCAAAAGAAGCTTGTAGCTCAAGTTACAATTTTTGGAACAAGGGTACCAAACCATTCTTAACTTAGAGAAATTTTGACCTATTTTAGGCAGGATTTTTGCCTAACTTCAAGACCACTTTTCGCATACTTCCACTTGGAATTTCAATTTGCATTACCAATATGGATTGTAGTACACATTCCAAGCTTTCCAAAATGTCCAAGAACTCATCAAACAACCTCCTGGTTAGGGAGAATCGAATTTGGCAAGTTGGGAAAAAGTCACTTTGATTCATGGCCTTGTACATGTTCATATCTTGTGCAATTTTTCAAATCAGCTTGCACAACTTGATTACAGGTCCTATATCCCATTTTCAATCATAAATTAAATGCAAACCCTTTGTGTTCAAGCCTTGCATTATGTGTTTAAGCTTTACATGAAGGTTTAGTCCTAAAATAGAAAAAACATTATGTCCATTTTTGAAAAAGTGAAGCTTTATGTCAATTTGCAAATCAAGAGGTACACAGCAAATCTCTTTGGCACAAGTTTTTGAGCTAATCCCACTGATCAAGGGCAAGCTTAGCAGCACATTAGAGGGGCCTCCATCAGTCTAAAAACATAACTTGACATTTTGTTACTTAAGTAAGAAGAAACTTGACATAACAACTCCCAACTCTCATATCAGCAAACACAAGCTTAAGCCAAGTTATTGTACACATTCTAAACATCAAACCTAAGCTGAAACACGAGCCAACCAAGTTCCAAACATTCTCAAACACAGAATCACCATTAAACTGCACCAAAATAGGGCATTCTGCACTTGGACTTGGCTAGCTCATTTCCATCGTGCATCTTGGCTAAAAACACTTCAAACACATCCCACACCATCCCTTGAAACTATTCCAAGCCCTAAACACGACCTGTAACACTCCTAACCAACATCACCATTTTCATATTTTCTGTTTTGCAGTTGGAGTGCCATAACACGATTCACTTGGTTTCAAGTCATCCCAAGCATTGGAATAGCATCCCTGGACATCAAGGAAGCTATACAAATCATTACCTTGCCTTGTAAGCATCTCCATTGTTGCACACGATTTCAACTGAACAGGTAAATCTTTGGACTTCTATCTCTCAATGTAGGAAGAATTAGCTCTAAGTTTGTGAATGAGAAATGTCATGCTCATGCCCCTGAAGCTATACATATCTTTACTTTCCATTTATTTTGCATGTGCTATGAGAATTTGAGGTCTGAACATTGAACAAAAACTAGGTCAGGAGTTGGGGGAGAAGAAATTCTCTCTCATTTTTGAGAGTTAGATTGACTTCTTTATATGTCTAGAATCGTGGCTTCAAGCTCTACAGGTTTCATGTTGCAAGATTTGGCAAATGATCAAGGAATCTGGAGATAGGAAAATGCGCGTTGGTGGTTGTTCAAACAGGTTCTGAGGTTGAAGACAAAGTCTTCTTGGACTGGGCCTGAGTTGACTTCTTATTTGCACCCTATGTTTACTTTTGAACCCCCTTGGCCCATTGTGCTTATTTGAAACATTTTTTGACTTTTTCTTGTTATTTCTGACTTATTTATTTTTTCTCATAATATTAAAAATATAAAAAATATTTTTTCAAACCATTTTTGTATTTATTAGGCACTTATTGGTTTAAATTAATATTTGTACACATAAATAATACATAAATACTCTTTTATTTAAAATACTAAAATAATATAAATACTTTTCATTTTCTGACTTTTGTTTTATTTTACCTTTGAAAAACTTTTATAAAAAAATACATTTTTGTAAATATTGAATATTATTATTTTTTTACATATATTTGGTATTTAGTGAATATTATAAATATTTATGTATTTATTAATACATTTAGGTTAAAAACATAATAAAATAATACATTTTTATTTTTACTAATATTTAACTTAAAAATTACTTTTTTTTCCATATACTTTCTTTTCATTTATTTTTTGTGCATAATTAATAAATATTACATATATTATATAATAAATACTTTTTATTAATTAGGGTTTTGCCCTAAATACATAAAATTACCAAAAAATTAATTAACTTTATTTTTATTTATTTGATACATGATAAATACTTTTCACATACATATGAAAACCTTTTTTTGCATTTTCGCATATTTATTTTATTTTATTTGGATATTGTGTAATTAAATACCTTGCAAAATTCCAAGTTGGATGTAATAGTCTAGGGTTTTAATTCTTGTCAAAATACCCCCATTTGAACATTTGTACCCTCCATCCCATATAATGTGTTGTAATAACTTAGGAACTTTACTTTTTCGCACTTTAAAGCTTTCTAATTATGCCATGATAGAATTAGGGTTTTGTATGCAAATCAATTAACCAAAATAGTTTGACCTAAATTCAAGATAAACAAGCATGAAAATGGACAACACTAATCACACTTGCACCCCTAGGGTATTCCACTTGTTGCTTTCAATAAATGGGCCATATTGCATGTTAGGTCTCTTTGGGCAAAGCAAAACAATTCAAATGATCATAGTCCCTCGATGACGCTTTCAAAAGTTGCCTAAAAATGATCAAGTCCCTTAAAGAAAAATTGCCCAAAGATACTTGGCATCATTGCAATTATGGTCTAAACGATGACCCGCGTCCGTCCCGTTCACATCCTAACACAAGATTGTCCACCAAATACAATGGTGGAACAAAATTATTAAAAGGGTTAAAACATAGCAAAGATCTTTGAGAAATTTAGGGTAGATAACTCTTGATTACTTGCCAACTTGCAAAACAAAACACTTGCCTATTTTTCAAACCACACATCACTACACTTTCAAAAAAACTTTCAAAAACATTGAAAACCTTTTTCAAAAGACATACACCTTTGTATACATCCCAACATGGATCATTACAAAGGTTGCCACCACATTGGCCTCTTTTCAAAACATTTTCAAAATCCACACACAAAGCACCATTTCAAACAATTGAAAATTAAGGCAAGTTGATCTAAGCAAGTAACTAAGAGCCCATGGATAACCATGGATAGAAAGGGTGCTAATACCTTCCCTTTCTATAATCTACTCCCCGAACCCAAGAAAACATCTCAAAGGTTTTTGCTGTGCTTTTTAACCTTTCCTTAGGATAAAATAAAAAGTCGGTGGCGACTCTTGCTCAACCGAAACATTTGCGAATACAAACGCAAAACCTCAAGTCAGTTCTCCCACCGTATCAAAGAAAGGATATTCAGATGTTACTGTAATGTTTGTGATAACTTCTTTTGGAGTTGATTGTGATTCTTTGTGGGAAACATCTGATGCGGTGTCTTCAGTACCTGTAAATTGAACTTCTATATCTGCAAAAAATTTACACTGCGTTGACTTTTGAGAGTCAAGCTTATCATCAAATCTAACACTGATGGACTCTTCTACAATCCGTGTTTCTGTGTTATATACTCTATAGCCTTTTGAGCATTCAAAGTATCCTAACATGACACACTTTTGAGCTTTAGAGTCAAACTTGTTCAGATGTTCTTTAGTGTTTAGAATAAAACAAGTACATCCGAATGGATGTAAATAAGAAATGTTGGGCTTTATGTTCTTCCACAATTCATATGGAGTCTTATCCAGAATAGGTCTTATAGAGATTCTATTCTGAATATAACACATTATGTTAATTGCTTCTGCCCATAAGTTCTTAGCAATGTTAGTCTCATTGATTATGGTTCTGGCCATTTCTTGTAAAGTTCTATTATTTCGTTCTACAACTTCATTTTGTTGAGGAGTTCTAGGACAAGAGAAATCATGAGAGATTCCATTCTCATTAAAAAATAATTTAAAATTTTTGTTTTCAAATTCTCCACCATGATCACTTTTGACTTTAACAATTCTAAGATCCTTTTCATTTTGGACTTGGTTAGAGAAAGCAAAGAACACAGAATGTGACTCGTCCTTGTGTCTTAAGAACTTTACCCATGTCCATCTGCTATAGTCATCTACGATCACTAATCCATACTTCTTGTCACTAACGGATGCAGTTTTCACTGGTCCAAATAGATCTATAAGCAGAAGTTCTAACGATTTAGAGGTAGAAACAACATTTTTTGTTTTGAAAGAAGGTTTTTCGAACATTCCTTTTTGACATGCTTCACACAGATCATTTGAGCTGAACTTCAGGTTAGGAAGTCCTCTGACCAGATTGAGTTTGTTAACCTGATAAATTCGTCTTATACTAAAATTCCCCAATCTTTTTTGCCAGGCCCATTGCTCATCGTTAATAGGCAATAGCCATTTTACATTATGACTTTTTAGTTCAGAAAGTTTTATTTTGTAAATGTTGTTCTTTCTCTTTCCATTAAAGAGGATAGATCCATCTTTCTTACTAACTGCTTTACAAGACTTTTGATTGAAGATTATATCATAACCGTTATCACTTAATTGACTTATGGATAACAGGTTATGCATTAATCCATCTACTAATAGAACTTTAGTTATAGAAGGAAGTGTAATGTTACCAATAGTTCTAAAACCAATAATCTTCCCTTTCTTATTGCCTCTGAAACCTACATAGCCTCCAGATTTGAGCTCCAGGCTTTGGAACATATGCTTTCTTCCTGTCATGTGTCGAGAGCATCCAGAGTCCAGGTACCAAGATTGGTGTTTCAATGTTGTTGTTAAAGACATATGAAAATAGACAATTTTGTCCTTAGGTACCCATATCTTTTTGGGTCCTTGTTTGTTAGAGTTACCAAAATTTTGTTTGAATTTTGGTTTAGCAGAAAAAACATTACTAGTATACTTTATGTCATGTGTGTGCCCATAAATGAAGTGATAATAAAGAGCTTTGTGTTTTATGACCATATCCTTAACTTCTTAGGTTGAGATACTTTACTTCTGTATCCTATTCCTTTTCTTCCATTTCTTCTAACTCCATAGATCATTAAAGCCATCTTGCTTCTATCTATGTCTTTAGCAATAAATTTTTGAAAGCTATGATCATATTTCTTTATGATCTTATCAGAGTTACTAGGAACGTCTGAGACAGTTTCTTTCTGAGCCTTTTGTAATTTATTTTCTAGTTTAGAAATTGTTTCTTTAAGCTCATAGTTTTCTGATCTCAGTTTCTTAGTTTCTTCAGAGTTAGAAACTAGATCCTTTTTCAGGTTCTTGTTAATTACTAGAAGTTGTTGATATCTTTCAAGAATTCCTGACATACCTTCTTCTAATTGAGATCTATAAAAGTTAGAGAATACCTCTTCTACCTATGAGTCTGATTATGACCCAAATAATCCAGTGTCATCTGATACGTTGGCCATTAGGGCTATGTTGGCTCTTTCATCTTCTGATTCTGTTTCAGCTTCAAAAGAGTTTGAGTCATCCCATGTTGCCATGAGACTTTTCTTATTTTCCTTAAATAACTTCTTTTTAGGTTTCCCTTTTTGAAGATTTGGTTAGTCGCTCTTGTAATGCCCTTGTTCATTGCATCCGTAGCAGACAATGTCTATGTTACTTGATTTTCTGTATCGAGAAGATTGTTCAGAATGATTTCCCATTCTTCTAGAAGTTTTGAACTTCCTCTGCCTGTGCTTCCACAGCTGATTGACTCTTTTGGAGAGAAGAGACAGTTTGTCTTCTTCTGATGAGGATCCACCATAATTTTCTTCTTTTGATTGCAAAACTTTTGGTTCATATTTTTTGTTAGATTTAAGAGCTAAAGACTTACCTTGCTTTTGGGGCTCATCTTCTTCTAACTCTATCTCATGACTTCTCAGGGAGCTAACAAGTTCTTCGAGAGAGACTTTGTTCAGATCTTTATCCAGTTTAAGAGTTGTGACCATGGGTCTCCATTTATTGGGTATTTTGATGATTTTCTTTACATGATCTGCAATTGAGTACCCTTTATCCAGAACTTTTAGCCCAACAACCAAAATTTAAAATATTGAGAACATTATTTCAATGGTTTCATCTTCTTCCATTTTGAAAGCTTCATACTTTTGAATGAGAGCATGAGCTTTGGTTTCTTTGACTTGCGTGTTGCCTTCATGCGTCATTCTCAAGGAGTCAAACATGTGTTTTGTTGATTCTTTGTTTGTGATTTTCTCATACTCTGTGTACGAGATATCACTCAAGAGAATTGTTCTGGCCTTGTGATGATTTCTGAATTCCCTCTTTTAATGATCTGTAATTCTTTTTCTGTCAGTCTTCTGACCGCTTTCGTCAACTGGATGTACGTACCCATCAGTAACCATATCCTAGAGATCAGCGTCATGAGCTAGAAAGAAACTCCGGGTTCTGTCTTTCCAGTAATCGAAGTTTTCACCATCAAAGATTGGAGGCTTGCCGCTGATTCTGTCTTTCTCGTCATGATAATCATTGCTGATGTTCTGACTTGGTCCCAACATAGTGTTTTCTTGCTTGGATCTTTTTCTGACACGGTTAAATGTTCATACTTCGAACCAGGCGCTCTGATGCCAATTGATGAATGGAAAAACACAAGAAGGGGGGGTTGAATTGGGGTTTTTTAAAAACTTAAAGTAAAAGACATGTTGGTTATCCTGGTTCATTTAAACTCAAACTACTCCAGTCCTTCCGCCAAGGTGATTTCGCTTCTCTCAACGAGGTCTTAATCCACTAATCAAACTTGATTACACAGATACGATGACAACCGTCAAAGTCTTCTTGAGTTTAAACCACAACCCGATTTTTTCAAGGAATTACACAATAAAATATTTGAGAGCATTTACAAGATGTGTTTTCTAACAAAACAATATCACACAAGTGATGTTTTACACAAATGAAATTCAGTAAGTTGAAGGTGATAAAAATATCTCGTTTGTTGTGCACAGCAAAATCGTAAACGGTTTCTCCTTCATGTCTTGTATATCTAGGCAACGCATGTGAGAAGGTTTTGGAATGTTGATAAATAGTAATTAAGGAACTTTCCAAACATAGATATTCTTATCCTTTTTTAGCCGTTACTTTTGAATAGCCATAAATGAAATGTAACGCTTCAGAACATGCTTGATTCAGAACGCTTCAGAATATGAATGTTACCGTTGGGACTCCTTTACTCCTTTCCAGAACTGTATGAATCAAAATAATGGGGGTTCCTATTTGCAGGGTTTAGTGCATTCAGAATTTGTAGCTTGAGAACTTATTTATATAAGCTTGTTATGCAGATTAGTTTCTATATAAGATGTGTTGAATCAGAGTTTAAACAACGATCTAACTCATCTTCTATGCTTTTTCCATCAGAACTTCTCTGCAAAAGAAAATACTTATTTAGGGAGCATAATTGTTCTTTGAGTGTTTATTATCATCAAAAATCTTACAAGGGTTGTAGAATCAAACTATATTCTAACAGCAGCAATAAGTCACAAAAACAACATACCATATTTGTGCATTATGAAACCATGTTGTTATTTGTCTTTGTTCGATTTACTGATTGTGTGAGTGAACGAGGGAGATTAAAATTGAGATACTGAGGTTTTGTTGTTGTCGTTGTTTCTTTGATTAAGATAAAAGAGATTGAGGTCTCAATTTTGTTGTTGTTTCGACCGATCAAAGAGAAATAGAGGAATTTTGTTGTTATGTGTTTAAGAGAATAGAGAGCTGAGATATTGAGAAACTGAAAAGGATGGAAATGAGAGAAAAGGAGGAGAATCAATGAACAGAGAAGAAGAAAAAATAGAGTTGAGAAGGTGATAATGCATTGAGAGAGAGAGAGAGAGAAAAGCGTGTTCCTAGGGAAATTAAGAAAACTTAATTTTTTGTTTTTTCCTTTCCCTTCCCAAGGTTAGATGCGGCTCCTCTTTCATGTTTCTAGGGTTTTGAAAACCCTTCATATCCCTCTAAAGTGGATACGGGTTTGGGGCTTGAGTTTTTAGCCCAACCCATTTGTCAGTTTTAACATTTTATAATTTTTGGTTAAATGAATATAACGAATAAACAAAATGGCGTAGTGGTTGAAGCGCTAGTCTGTAGGTGTGAGGTACTAGGTTCGAGACCCCTTGGGGGAATTTTCACAACTTTTCTGCATTTTTTTCTCCATTTAAACCCATTGAATGTTTTTGTTACTTAATTAATTTGAAGGATTATAATACACGAATGAACAGATGGTGCAACGGTTAGTGCGTGTGTGTGAATGCTTGAGGTCACGGGTTCAAGACCCCCTGGTACATTTTTACCATTATTCTATTTTTTCCTTTTAACCCAAACTCTTTAATTTTATTTATAATAATAGGTGTACATATAACAAAAAAACAAACCTGGTTTAGTGGCAAGGCAAGAGGGCTGTAACCTAGAGGGCATGAGTTCAACTCTTAACTTTACTTCTTTTTCTTTAATATTATAAATTTCAAGTTTTTCTTATTTGATTTTAAATTTTATACCAAAAATCACAAAAAAAATAGAATTAGGTTTTAATTTTCTTTATATGATAGAAAACAAAAAATATTAGAATTAGGTTTTATTGTTTTCTTCCCAAAAAAACAAAAATATTATAGTATTATTTTCTTTTATTTACTTGATAAAAATCATAAAAATATTAAGAACTTAATTTCTTTATCTTTGTTTGATTACTTGGTTACATGTTCCCTTAAGTGATTCCCTGAATTGATTAAATTCATGTTGATCATTTCGTGTTGGATTAGACATTAGGGTTGAAACTATGTATGATAACTTTAGGAAAGAATTTCCCTTTTACACTCAATATTAGGTCCATCTTTGTACATTACAATAATTAGGTTTTTGTAGTCTCCCCCTTAGAATCTTCTTTCGTAAATTAAAACCAAAACTTCTTTTCTTAAATCAAAATATCCAAAAATACTTAATCATTGTTCAAACTCATTTCACACTTAAAAAAAATTCAACAAATCAAAGATCTCCTCAAAAGGGCATGTTATCTTCGTTCTACCGCGATACCAGCCATGCATATCGCTAGAGTGCATGCGTTAACGCCGCCCACTAAAAAACACCAACAAACCAATATTTTATAGAAGAACTATGGTGTTCTAATTCCTTCACGGGATACATAAACAAAGGGTTGTGAGACCCTCAAGAACGCACTAATAAACAACCATTTTATTCTCCTTAGCAAATATAGTTGTAGATAGACACAACCTTAGAAGAAAACATTTAAAATAGATCTCGTTGAGTACAACAGATGTGAGGGGTACAAATACCTTCCCCTCGCATAATTGACTTCCTTACCCTCTCTTTTTGTTACAAGACCATCTTATCCATCCTCTTGCAGTTTTCTCGATATTTCCCCTTCCTTCGGGATAAATAAAGTTCGATGGCAGCTCTGTGTTTTTTTCCAGTAGCTTCAACTAGCGACTCTGCTGGGGATCCAATTCAAGTCAATCCTAGTTTTGTTTATTTGTTTCTTTGGGTGTTTATTTATTTTCTTTGTTTTCTTTTTATTTCTTTATTGCTATCTTTTGTATATATTGCATTTTATTGTTGCTACTCACATATTCTGGATATGTTGTATCTTTTGTGATGTTGGGGTGGGTGATTACATTTGATAAGTCTTATACCCAGACTTGGGGTTACACTTAGGATTATAAGGGAGGTATAGTTATGTTAACTTTGAGGGATTAATCCCGAAGAAGGAGGCATGAGATCCCCCACTCAGTGGAGGTACCCTTGAATGTAGCATTGTTTACTGAGTAATCGGGAAGACATTGTTGCTTTCGACCTGAGACCCAGAGAAGCTGAGAGCTGTAGAACCATTAACATATCCTGGCCTTTTTAGGTGTAGTGCGGAGACTATGACAGAGTAATCCGGAAGTAGTTATCACGTGATGCTGCACTTGGACGAGTTTTTCCTGTGAATATTACTAATTACCGAGTAATTAGGACATTAGTAATATCCAAAGGAAGAGCGTAGGCTCTGAGATTTCCTTAGAACCTTATTCGGCAGGTGCTAAACCCTAGTACATACCTTATGGGTGGTTACCTTTACTCCATGCCTGTGACGTCATACCTTTGATCCTATTACTTTTAGTTTATGCAAAGGACTACGCAGTGGTTATCCATAATATGTGAGGCTGAGATCACATGCCATAACACACTATGACATCATACCATCATGTATATACATCTCATATCTAAGGAATTCCAAAGACAAGTCTTGTTGGTTGAGCTCTTCAAAAATTAAAATTTTTTGTTAAAAGATAGACGAGTCTTTAAGTTTCCTCAGAAATGAAGATAAAACATGCATTCATACTATCATGCATTCATTATTCACAACAAAAACTTATTGGGGTCCCTTTTCAATCAGACTTCACTTCAGTGAACAACAAAGACGACTTCCCTACATCCCTGTCGTACAAGAAGCAACCAATGAAGACTTATGGATCTCTTCGAAGAAAATCAGAATTCTCTCTGTCGAGATATGGACACCATGGGCACTCGAATGGATCAGCTTATGGAAACCCTTCATATTGTCATCAAGGGTCAAGAAGAGCTACATCAAAGTGTTGCCAAGCTTTCCACTGCTGCCCCCTCCACTTCTACAAATGGAGGGAATAATAATGCGAATGTTGAGACCCCTACAGGAATTCCTCGGAATGATGTTGATGATCATTATGACGTCATTGATATTGATGAGCCCCAAACAAGTCTCGCAGCTGGAATTGTTGAAACTGCAAAAATATACCATGCTCTTGAAGAACGTCTCAAAGCTATAGAAGGTATCAAGACTTCAGGATTTAATACTGCTGCAATGTGCCTTTTGTCAGGGGTAGTTATTCCTCCCAAGTTCAAGGTTCTTAATTTTGACAAGTATAAAGGTACCTCCTGCTCATAGACTCATATTCGTTCTTACTTTTGCAAGATGGCAGCTTATGCTAAAAATGAACCGTTGCTCATGCATTTCTTCCAAGAGAGCTTGACAGGGGCACTATTCGACTGGTCTATGAAATTAAAAAATAACCCATGTCAGTACCTGGGGAGAGCTTGTTGATGCCTTTTTGAAACATTACCATTATAATACTTCCATGGCTCCTAATCGTACCCAGCTTCGAGGGATGACACATAAATTAGAAGAGTCCTTCAAAGAGTACGCCTAAAGGTGGCGTGGATTAGCTACAATGGTTCAACCTCCTCTCTTGGATCGTGAATTAACTTATTTGTTCATGGGCACCTTGCAAGACCCATATCTCCAACACATACTTGGTAGTATTTCGACTTCTTTTTCTGACTTGGTTACCATTGGGGAATGTATTAAAGATGGCCTCAAGTCAGGAAACATTCAGGGTGTATCTAGCGCTATTAGTGGAAGCAACAAGAAACATTGTTTTGGCCTTCTCAAGAGGAAAATAAGGGGAGACTAGTTCTATTATCGACTAAGGAAAGACCCGGGTCCATCACCAAGATCAAGCTCTGCACTGTCAAGCATCAGTTGTTCAACCTAATCGATATGTTCCTCAAGCATATGCTATAATTTCGGCTCAACAACCTAGGGTGGCTAGGCAACAGTCAATCCCTCATCAACAAAAGTGCACACAGAGACATCCGTATGCTCAACAAACACGATATGCACCTTTTCAACTGAATCAACAACCCTAGGGGCAATGAGGACAGAAGACCAAGAAAGGTCCTGAAAGAAGGGTGGATCCCGTACCTATGAATTATGCTCAACTTATCCCTCATTTGTTAAAAGGACAGTTAGTACAACTTAGAAAGCTCGGCCCACCTCCAAATCCTCTCCCTCGGGGTTATGATGCCAATGCTTATTGTGAATTCCATTCAGGGGCTCAAGGCCACACAATTGAGAATTGCAGGGCACTGAAAAAAACATTCAAGACCTCCTGGATGCCAAAGCTATCACATTCACTCCAAAGGGTCTAATAATGGATTGGATCCTCTTGTTGAGACAAGTGTCAAAACTACAAAGAGCGTCTCCTCAAATAAGTCAAGCCTGAAGAAGCCTCCTCAAAACTAGCCATCTTTAGTTTCTTTTCTGCATGCTTATTTGTAACCTTTCTTGATTAGTTCAGTACTCATTGTATGCAAAACTGTTTGTCTTTTTAATATTAAATCACAGTGCATTGAATATGATTGTCTTGAACTAATCCATTTGTATTCACTCATTTACGTTTTTGTTACTTAACTCATTTTTAATTAAAAAAAACAAACAACTTTTGAGGGAGGATTATGAACATATGACACTTAGAATCTCAAACTGTATGTTTTTGAATAAAACCATGCTGACGATGTATATGCATTGTTTCAAATCCCTAAACACCATAGATATAAGGGAGATAGACCCTCATCTACCTTTCGAGCCTAGAAGTAGGAGTTTCTTTTATGCAAAGAACCCTCAATTTTAACCCTGGGGCGGTTAGACTTCAGTCAATCTGATCGAGCATTCAGAACTCATCAAGAGTGCACCTCTAAGGATACACCAATGTTTGTACATTAAAAGGTCGAGGGAAATCAAAACCGCAATGGCTAACCTTCATCTATCAGTAGGGTGCACTAAAGAGAACGATATCCCCATGGGTATCTCTAGCACATTAGGAGGTTAAAATATGATGATACTACAATGATTATCCCTCACCTATCAAGGAGTCAGGCAATCACAACCATTTCCAACAAATCGAAGACGACGCAAAGATCAACGACTTGTTCAAAAAGAAAGAGAAAAAAAGCCTCACTGAGTCGAAACTTGAAAAGTAAGTGACTTCGGAAAAAGTCAGAGCATCTCGCTGGACTACAGCTTCAAAATAAAAAATTATCTAGGCAAAAATTATGGAAAAATAAAGAATTACAAAATAAAGATCATCAACAAAGAACAAAGTCGAGTGATCAGACACCAAGAACAAAGAGTTAGTGACTGTCGTGTCCAAGAAACCCATGTGGTTCCTCAACCATCGCAATCTCTCTTCTCGAGAGATGAGTGCTCGTATCAAGTTAATTGGACGTAGGAATGTAGAACATCACGGAGAATGGGTGGACACCAAATAACTTTGAGCCTTAAATCCTTTTTCTAAAACCGTGAACCAGGCAACATTATAACCCTTAAAAGTCCTAACTGAAGCACTGGTTAACTCGAAAGCAATACTATAACAAGAATACAGTAACTTGACTCCTGGGAGATATGCTAAAAATTTGAGTTGGTAACACATCACCTTTTCATAAAAAACAAAAAAATTGACGCTTCGACAACTTTTCAATAAACGTTTTTTAACTTCAAGACATGCATATGATTTGCATTAGAATTATCATTCTTAGACAAACATTCTTTGCATGAGAATAAGTGCTTGAACATCAATTAAGCTTGCATGATGAGCATCAAATGAAAACCTGGTTATCCCAAAGGACAAATTGCTACAGGGATCTACCAAAAAGCAAATCATCTTAAAGACTGATCTTATTCTGGGGCATTCCCTCTAAGCTGTCAATCAGAGGCTATCACATCAATGAATCTCTTCAAGCTGTCAATCCGAGGCTATCACGTTGATGAATTTCTTCAACCTATCAATCAGAGGCTATCACATCGATGAATCTCTTCGAACTACAACCAATCAAAGGCTATCACATCGATAAATATCTTTAAACTTCAATCTAGGGCAATCAGGCCAAGTAACCTATTCATAATTTGTTCAACCTGCAGTTACGTCGAGATTCAACAAATCTCTCCAAGAGTCCACGATCAGAGGCAATTTGTGTTGTGGCCTAAGACATTGGGGCATTCCACCTTGTGTCGTATGATGACACGAATCTTCTAGCCTTCCACTCAAAGAATGTCCTTTTAGAGATCATTACAGACAGGGGCATTCCTCATCCTTACTTGTGAAGCTGCTCAAGAAAATTCCTATCACCCGTACAAATGCGATCAGGAAAAAGCATCATGACAGTCACTTTGGCTCAGTTAACATCCTCAAAATCATCATCATTCCCTACTGATGTTTAAGCATACAACTCCCTAGCGATGAAGTGAACTTGGGGCGTCTGAAGATAGTCATGTCCATTTCCTAGTCCCTAAGTAGTTTGTGGTGTAAGAAAAGTCAGACTTAGCCATTTCCTCCCCAATAATAGAGAAAACTTTGGGAATTTGATGAGATCCATGTCTCCACCCAGTCATTCACAAGAATTCCAGCATGTAGGGAAAGTCATATCAAGCTACTCCTCCCCATCAAGGCAGCAATTCAATCCCCAACAAGACTATAACTTAATTCTCGAGTTTTCAAGCACCAATCTATATTGGCATCTCAAGACAACGAGCAACGGATCCCAATGAGCCTAATATTTTGCACTCTGTATATAATAATCATCAATGCATATTACATTGCATCCTCAAACGTGTAGCATATCCATTGAAATGGATCATTACGCCATACACTTCAAAATGCATACGAAGCATAAGCCAAATTTTGTACCTTATATGAAAGCCCCAAATCAATCCTCAAAACAATAATACATCCATGTTATGATACGGTGGGAGAACTGACTTGATGTTTTGCGTTTCGATCGCACTTGTGCGGTTAGCAAGAGTCGTCACCGACTTTTCTTTTATCCCAAAGGAAAGGTAAAAAAGCACAGGAAAGACCTTTCGAGATTATTTCTCGGGTTCGGGGGGTAGATTATGAAAAGGGAAGGTATTAGCACCCTTTTCATCCATGGTTTTCCATGGGCTCTTAGTTACTCGTTTAGATCACTTGCTTTCATTTGATAGTGTGCTTGTGGTGTGGGCTTTGAAAGTATTTTGAAAAAAATCTCTTTGTAATGGTTCTCGTCTCTATAAGAATGTATACAAAGTTTTGTTTTCGAAAAATGGTTCAAAGATGTGTTTGTGAATCGTGTTTCGAAAAGTGTTTTGAAAAGATGTTTTGCAATGGTTCTCGTCTCTATAAGAACGTATACAAAACGTTTTTGTCTTTTTGAAAATGTTTTGAAATGAAAGTGTAGGTGTGAAAAGTTTTTATTGTGAGCAAGCGAGTAATTAAGAGCGAATCTATCTACTCGAAAGGTCTTAAATTGTTCTTTTCTTCTTCCTCTTAATGGTGCTATCTTACCATTGATTTTGTAAGAAGCCCCATCGTTGGATGTGAAGGCATATGCGCGGGTCAGTTTCACAATCATTGAAGCAACTTGGAAGACGCTTTAGCAATTTTTTGTAAGGGATGAGATCATTTTAATCGAAGGCAACATCGAGGGTGATCGAGGGACTACGATATTTTTTTATCGAAGGGTCATTGCTAGAGCGTCTCATATTCGAGGGACATGATTGTATTTCCGAGGCAACGAGCAGGGTTACCCTAAATGTGCGCGTGTGAAAAAGTGTGTTGGTCTCAAATTATTTTATTCTTTGATTAGGTCATCTAGCGATTGATTTTGAATCTTATCATACACGCCTAATTACTATACAGTATATGGAAAACAGTAAATTACAGGAATTGAAATTATACGCTATTATAAATTATTCGGGAATGGGGGTACAATTTTTACAAATGGGGATGAATCAAATGGGATAGAAATGTTCGAATATCAAACAATACAACCAAATCGAATTTTGTGCGATTTAATTAAAGCTATGATAATTCATGAAAATAATATTAACAAAATATGAAATGCTAAGTATTTACATGAAAAAAAGAAAGGTAAAACCTATTCTAAAAAATAAAAATAATTGATTAAATTAAAATCTTTATTTTTTGTATTTTTTATTAATTATATAAATAAATTTAAAGAAAGAAAACAAACTAAGTTAATTTTTTTTGATGTTTTATTAAATGTAAAAATTAATCAAAACAAGTTCATATAAAAAAAGAAAATGATAAAAATTAATCACAAAAAACTTAAATCAAATCCATCAAAATGTATTTTATGTTTTATTTAGTAAATTGCATAACAAATAAAATATAAGAAGGAAACAAATTAAAAAAACCAGAAGCATGGGCTTAAGGGAGTTTAGGGATGAGGCCCAAAGAAATTGGTGTTATTCTTGCTGTAACCAAAACAAAATGAAAGGGGGGGGGGGGGTATGGCCAGCGAAACAGATGGGCTTAGGGGAATACAAGCCCAAACCTCTAACTCTATTTAATTGTTTGATTAGGGGATAAAAAGTAATTAGGGTTCTGAAACCCTTTGTTCATAGTGGCGCCGCTCTCGTCTCTTTCGCTTGTCTCTGTATCACCCTTGGCAAGCTCACTATCCATCCCTATTTCTTCTCGCGAATGAAATCACTCTCTTCATCTCTTCATCTCACTATGATTCACGTTTTTGTTTTGAAAACCCTAAGTTTGGATTTGAACCCTAAAGGAACAAAATTGATTCATCTTATCTTCCCCCCAACCCTCAGTTGTCGGAGTACGGTCGTCCTCACCTCCCTAATCGAGTTTCTAAAGTTTTTTCTTGAAAAGGTGAAGTTCTGCTATTCTTAACAATTTTACTAATTGGTTTTTGTCTTGTTTATGTGTTTTTCTGCTAATTAAACTCATGATTTTAGACGCAGAGAAATGAGATTATGAGAAAGATGAAAAAAATCATACCTGTTGGAGTTCCTTCTGTGATTTAGAAAGGGAGAGGCGAGACGGTGAGGACGGCGCTCCTTGGTAGCCGGAGTTGCACGAGGTGAGAAATGAGGATAATCGAGTTGCTTTTCTGGTAACTTTCTTCTGTTTTCTTTGTTGAATGATGAGGATTACTGTTTGATGGATTTTGGGATTTTTGTGATTGTTTTGTTGGATGGCTAACTGGTCTTTGGAATTTTGTTTTTGCCTTTGAAACTTGTTACAATTTTTTTTGAGTTTGATGATGATTGTTTGGTTTCTCAGTTTGACTAATGTGCTTGAATTTTCTTTGGTTCAGGTTGGTTGACGTTTTACTGGTTTTTTAGGTTTGGTTGTTTAATGATGGTTTTGGTTTGAGACTTTGAGATTTGTGGTTTTGGATTTGTTGATGTTTCAACAGATTTTGTAAGTTTGAAACTTGTGTGTTCTGTTTTTGGGAGTTAACAAGTTTTGGTTACAGTGTTTGGTATTTGAGGATGGCTACTGTGTTTTTAGCTTGATACTTGGTTTCAGAATTTAGGTTTTGACAGTTTGGGTGCTTGTTTATTAGTTTGAGGCTTAGCTCGGTTCAGGTTATTTGGCTTTTGACAGTTTGGGACTTGTATATATTTTGAGTTTGGTGATTTTTGTTACTGGTTTTGAGAGTTGATGATGGTTGACAGTTTATCAGTTTGAGGCTTGGCTCGGTTCAGGTTATTTGGCTTTTGACAGTTTGAGACTTGTTTCGATGATTGTTCAGATTTGTGTTTTTGGCTTGAGAGTTTTACATGTTTTGCTGTTGGAGACTTGTTTTGGTTTTGGAGGTTTGAGGTTTGAGGTTTGTGTGTTTGCTGAGTTTTCTTTAGACTTGTCAACTGTGTTTGTTTCTATTGACCTCCTTCCTGTTATATTGACTCTCTTTTTATTATCTCTATTCAAAATGGTGGGAAACCAACAATTTTGAATATTTTAACATATTGTCTTATGGATTTTTGGTGGCAGTTTTATTTTCTAGCAACTCCTGTGCAACTTGTGACAGGCAGGGCAGCATGGCTGTGTATCCCAATAACCTAGGTGACTTCTTTCCTCTCTTCTCTCTCAATGACAATAGGAAAGCAAATTTCTTTTTGCCCCTTTTTTCCAATTCTGAAAAGTTTGCAAAAGGAAAATGATGATTTTATGCTTCTTGAACAAGTTTCTTTGTTTGACTTAGCATCTTATGTTGCCATACTTCTGCCTTTTGTTGATGCTGTTTGTTGTTTACCATATTGTTGTTTGTTTGGTTCTGTTTGCAATATTTGTTTGGGAAATTTTGTTTGATTTGCGCTGCTGTTTGCTTCAGTTTGCGCATTTGTTTGTTTGGACAAGTTTGCTTGCCTTTGAACAGTTTTGCTGCATTTGTTTGTTTGGATAGCTTTGTAGCATTCCTTCTTGTTTGGACAGCTTTGTAGCATTTCTTGTTTGGACAACTTTGTAGCATTCCTTTCTTTCTTTCTTTTTGTGAACCAAGAAGAATAATCTTCTTGTGATTTGCAAATAGGAGAAATAAATTATGATGAATAATGGCATTCTGATTCCACTTTGCAAACTTTAATGATGAATACTTTTCTTTTTTTTTTTGGAAAGTTTTGTTCATGCCCAAATAACTTGTACTAACTATTTTTATTTCTTTTGTTTTCATGTGAATAAAATGGAGATGACAAAGCAAGGGAGGCAAGAACCCTAGGGCAAGCAAGGAAGTCTTAGAGATAAGCAAAATAAATGGATACGACTTTAATCTTCAGACAAGTTTAGGCATAGATTAATTCTCCTAGGCCAATCAAACATTTGAATTTCCTTTGTAATTTAGAAAAATCATTCTTGTATTGTAATCAATAATTGTATCAATTCATTTTCAAATACGATAAGTTGTAAAACCTAAAGTATTTAAAAGAATAAATTGTTTTGTAACAATGTATGAAATTGGAGAAAACCTTATGAAATGTTCTTGTGTCACTTGAAATCCTTTACTGACAATAACTTTTAATTTTCTCTTTGCATCCTAACTGATTCTTAAAGATTCCCAATCAAGATATTTGAAACAAAATGCTCCAGTCTGGTAACTTACATTCCAAGTAATCCCAATAACTATGTAACTGCATTCCAAACAAACACGCACTGTATATTCCATTTCCTGACCAAGCAAATGTTTTAAAAGACGCAAATCATCTGGTTAACCTGGATCAAAAAATCATGAGTGTCCTACATGACAGTCTTAAATTCCATCTCTTGTCCCAAACAACCATGCCTTGAGAACAAACATTGTCTTTTCAGTAAACTTGAGAAAGCATGAAGATCTATGAAAGCCAATTGGATCTTTGAGAATTCATTTCTTTTGAGAATTGCAAGAAAACCTAATTGCTGGTTTACCACCACATAAGAGAATCTGCCTGATCGATTTCTGAGCCAGCTTGAATATCTGAGAAACCCTAGGGTTGTGTTTTCTATGAAAAATGGGAGGGAAAATTTTGGGGTACAACACACGCAGAGAATACCATCCTCATAATTCCCAGTTTACATCCATCATTATACTACAAACCAAAATAAGCCATGGTGCCAGTACATTATACTCCCAACTCTCAATACCCTTTGTCAATATTTTCTTGGGTCGTAGGTCGTCTGTAGGTCTTACCCTCATGTTATCTTTTCTTGGGTCATAGGTCGTCTGTAGGTATTACCCTAGTGTTATCTTTTCTTGGGTCGTAGGTCGTCCGTAGGTCGTACCCTTATGTTATCTTTTCTTGGGTCGTAGGTCGTCCGTAGGTCTCACCCTCATGTTATCTTTTCTTGGGTCGTAGGTCATCCGTAGGTCTTACGCTCATGTTATCTTTTATTGGGTCGTAGGTCGTTCGTAGGTCTTACCCTCATGTTATCTTTTCTTGGGTCGTAGGTCGTCCGTAGGTCTTACCCTCATATTATCTTTTCTTGGGTTGTAGGTCGTCCATAGATCTCACCCTCATGTTATCTTCTCTTGGGTCATAGGTCATCCATAGGTCTTACCCTCATGTTATCTTTTCATGGGTCGTAGGTTATCCGTAAGTCTTACCCTCATGTTATCTTTTCTTGGGTCGTAGGTTGTACGTAGGTCTTACCCTCATGTTATCGTTTCTTGGGTCGTAGGTCATCCGTAGGTCTTACCTTCATGTTATCTTTTCTTGGATTATAGGTCGTCTATAGGTCTTACCCTCACATTATCTTCTCTTGGGTCATAGATCATACCCTAATCATTACCCGTTATCTTTACCATTCTTTTTTGGTGGTGAATCCTACACGATAGGTTCTCCGTTGTTGTCGATTTTACCCGTTGTCTTTACCTTTCTTTTTGGGTCGTGAATCCTACCAGATAAATCCTCCACCATCGTTGATTTTACCCGTCATTTTTACCTTTCTCTTGAGTCATATATCATACTTCGATCTTTACCCGCTGTCTTTACCTTTATTTTGGGTCGTGAATCTTACATGATAGATCCTCCACTATCATCGATTTTACCCGTCATTTTTACCTTTCTCTTGGGTCATAAATCATACGTTGATCTTTACCCGTTGTCTTTACCTTTATTTTTGTGTTGTGAATCCTACACGATAGATCCTCCATAGTCGTCGATTGTACCCGTTGTCTTTACCTTTCTTTTTGGGTCATGAATCCTACATGATAGATCCTCCGTTATCGTCGATTATACCCGTTGTCTTTACCTTTATTTTTAGGTCTTGAATCTTACACGATAGATCCTCCACTGTCGTCGATTGTACCTGTTGTCTTTACCTCTCTTTTTGGGTCGTGAATCCTACACGATAGATCCTCCACTGTCATTAATTTTTCCCGTTGTCTTTACCTTTCTTTTTGGGTCGTGAATCATACATGATAGATTTTCCACTGTCGTCAAGTTCTACCCATCGTCTTTAAGTTATCGTGTTGTCATTGATCCTGCTTTCACTTACCACGATATCACCAACCATATGTTTTCAATTTCCATAACACCCACTTCCCCGAGAACCTTGTATTGACACCGTTACCCTGTTACAAGCTATCACTACTCACCATATTTATCCATCAGGACCAGTTCACCAGAAAATGAATTTTCTATCCCCAGATGACATCACAAATAAATAACACTCACACCATCTCTCCAGGAGAAATTTTAGGTCTTGGTATTTAATCTTCTTCTACCTTAAATGATCGAAAGTTTGACGCCAATCTCACTTTCAGGTTTAAGACGATTAAATATGGGAAACGATCATACCCCAAATTTGTCCACCTTTTCACTTTTATCTGACTTAGGATTTGCATTTCATTTGCATCATTCTCATTAGTTCATTCACACATAATTCCTTTGTTCAATAAGGCACGGGTTCAACATTAGAGGTTGTGCTACCTAGGGTTCAATTTTGGTTTGGGGCTTATACATTCTACGGTTGATTTCCTTGGCTCCTCCTTGGGCAATGGGTAGTGGAATCAGGTTTTGAAGTATGGTCATTATGAGTTTCTTATTCATCCATGTACAAGGCCTTTTCTCATTCAAATTCACCAAGATCTTGGATTATGGTTTATTTCCCTATGTGTGACTAAAAATCAAGAGCATCAGGAGTTGCGCCACAATTAGGGTTTTGGATCCCTCAAATGTTCAAGTATGGTGAATCATAGATTCTCAAAGGCTACTTCATTAAATTTTAGCCTATAATCTCAAGAGCATAGTCAAGATTTCATAATCACTAGTTCGCATGTGCATCAATGTGTCTCGGAATGCGAGGAATGATCAAGTTTGCAAGTTGATTCATAGCACTTGTACAAAAAAGCCAGCATTTTCAAGATCAAGTTCAAACGATCATAACTTCTTCATTATTCAACATTTTTAGTGGTTCTTTTTGCGTATGAACCTCCTTGGCTTCATCTCTAACTTCTCTTTACAAGTCAAGAGTTAATTATGTGCAGAAGATCGTCGAAAATTTGAATACTTTAGAGGTCATTCTGTGGAATTTGACCTAATCTCAAAATAATTGTGACCAACTTCCAAGCATCACAACTTCTTCGATTCTCAACATTTTAAGGTGATTATTTTTGCATATTGTCATGAGTGATGTCGTATACAAGTTCTCTTCAAGGATCAAGAGTTAATTGTGCTTATAAGGCCACGACTTTGATTGAAACATTATAGGTCACTTTTGGCTTCAAATGTTCTTAACCTCTAATTCCAATTCGTGTCATAATTGTTTCCTCAAGGCATTATTTCTTATGGTGAGATCATTCATTATGAAGTGTTAAGTTTGAAGATTTCAAAGTTAATAAAGGATTCAAAATGTTTTTCAAGTGGGAAGTTCATTCAATTTCAAGATAAAAAATGAAGAGAATTTCTCACTTTCATGAGTTTGAAAATTGCAAGTCAAAAGAAGATTCAAATTGATTCAAATTTCAAACTTCAATTTCAAATTTCATCAAGAAAAATACAAGGATTCAAGTTTCAATTGATTCAAGTTGTTCTTCACTCATTCAAGATTCAAACAAAGCATATTCACTTTGTCATCAAGATTCATTACGTGCCATTATAAAGATCAACCCATACTTTCAAAGAATTACACTAGTTTTGTTCTAAGAAACCTAATGCCCTAAAGCCTTAACAATTTCACAAAACATATGCCTCTTCAAGACCAATGTTCTTTTACTTCAAGTAGCCTACATGAGCAGTCCAAATCTACTGTCTAAAATGCCAAAAAATAGCCTGCATAAAACTTCCTTTTGTTGTCCATAAAACTCCAAACACAACAGTCCAATGTGTTGCTCCCAAACTTGTCCATCCCTGCAAAATCGGTGCCAAACCTGCACAAATCAGCAACATAAAATAGTCCAAATACTGCTACAAAATTTTCTCAAAACGACCCAAAACTAGTCCACCACTTTGCTATCCAAGACATGCTAATTTTCCCTGCAAAAACAGTCAAATAATGCAGCCCATTAGACTACAAAAAACGATTACAATGCTGCTCCACAGGCCTGCAAAACCCTGCATCATATCAGTCTAAACATTGATTAGGAATGGCTAAAGAAAACTTGCAGCAATAAGTCACAAAAGCAGCATACCATATTTGTTCAAACAACTCAAAATTTCCCCCCAATTTACATCCTTTCTCACCTATAAAAACACTCTCTAGTATCTTTCAAAAACATGTCATAAAACTACCCTATTGCAAGGTAACCAAATCATAATAAACCAACACACCCACACAGTGATTCACATAAGAGGAGAGTGTTTTAGAAAACCAGTAAATAAACTGAGAAAATCTCTTTGAAACCTAACAAGAAAACTTATTCATAAATTTTGTTCATCTTCAACTTCACCTTCACCTTCATTCACAAGAAAATAAAACTTCATCCATATTATAATCCCAGCTTTCATCAACTTCCAATTTTCGAAACCACAACATTCATATTCCATACAACTTGCAAAAATCGAGAAAAATCAGGACTGTAACAACAGCTTCAACAACACCAATAATTTCAAATTAGTTATAGAGGGAAGGAGTTATTAAACAGAAGAAAGTTAGATTTAAAGCTTTACCCGTTAAAATCTTTGTTGGACTAATTCCACCCTTATACCAATTCACAAACTACAACAATAATAGCAAAACTGAAACACAGTGAACAAGCAAAGACATTACATGAACTGTCTAATTGAGGCACATCGTTAAGTTCGTTTTCAAATATCCTAACTGCATTAAATCGAGCAAATAAAACAACAACAACCATTCCAACCAATAATAATTTCCAGAAGAAAAAATGAGAAAAAAGAGGAAGGAATTGGAGAGAAGAAAAATAATTGAACCATTACCTCAACAATTTTAAGAGAAATCCTCCTCTCTGTCCGCATTATTTCCCTTTTTCTCTCGATACTGTTACCATAAATTTGTCTTTAATTTCACTTGAATTGTTCACGCTTCTTGTTTTTATTGTCATGCGATTTGTGCATTATGCAACCATGTTGTTATTTGTCTTTATTTGATTTACTGGTTGTGTGATTGAGAGAGGGAGATTAAAACTGAGATATTGAGGTTTTATTGTTGTTGTTTCTTTTATTAAGATAAAAGAGAGTGAGGTCTCAGTTTTGTTGTTGTTTCGGCCGATCGAAGATAAACATACGAATTTTGTTGTTATGTGTTTAAGAGAATAAAGAGTTGAGATATTGAGAAATAGAAAAGGATGGAATTGAGAGAAAAGTATTGAGAGCAGTGGAGGAGAATCAATGAACAGAGAAGAAGAACAAACATAGTTAAGAAGGTGATGATGCGTTGAGAGAGAGAGAAAAGTGTGTTCCTAGGGAAATTAAGCAAACTTAATTTTTTTTCTTTTTTCCTTTCCCTTCCTAAGGTCAGATGCGGCTTCTCTTTCATGTTTGTATGGTTTTCAAAACCCTTCATTTACCTCTAAAGTGGATCCGGGTTTGGGGATTGAGTTTTTAGCCCAACCCATTTGTCAGGTTTATCTTTTTATAATTTTTGATTAAATGTATATAACGAATAAACAACATGGCGTAGTGGTTGAAGCGCTAGTCTGTAGGCATGAGGTACTGGGTTCGAGACCTCTTGGGGGCATTTTTATCACTTTTCTGCATTTTTGTCTCCATTTAAACCCATTGACTGTTTTTGTTACTTAATTAATTTGAAGGATTATAATACCCGAATGACCAGATGGTGCAGCGGTTAGTGCGTATGTGTGAATACTTGAGGTTACAGGTTCAAGACCCCCTAGGACATTTTTACCATTATTCTATTTTTTCCTTTTAACACAAACTCTTTCATTTTATTTTTAATTAAAGGTGTACATATAATGGAAAAACAAACCTGGTTTAGTGGCAAGGCAAGAGGGCTGTAACCTAGAGGGCGTGAGTTCAACTCTTAAATTTACATCTTTTTCTTTAATATTCTAAGTTTCAAGTTTTTCTTATTTTATTTTAAATTTTATACCAAAAATCACAAAAAAAATAGAATTAGGTTTTAATTATCTTTATATGATAGAAAAAACGAAAATATTAGAATTAGGTTTTATTGTTTATTTTCCCAAAAAATCATAAAAACATTATAGTATTATTTTCTTTTCTTTATCTTTGTTTGATTACTTGGTTACATGTTTCCCTTAAGTGATTCCCTGAATCGATTAAATTGATGTTGATTGTTTTGTGTTGGATTAGAGATTAGGGTCGAAACTGTGTATGATAACTTTAGGAAAGAATTTCCCTTTTACACTCAATATTAGGTCCATCTTTGTACATGACAATAATTAGGTTTCTTTAGTCTCCCCCTTAGACTCTTTCTTCTTTTGTAAATTAAAACAAAAACTTCTTTTCTTAAATAAAATAATCCAAAAACACTTAATTATTATTCAAACTCATTTCACACTTAACAAAACATTCAACAAATCAAAGATCTCCTCAAAATGGCACATTATCTTTGTTCTACCGCGATACCGGTCGTGCCTATCGCTAGAATACGTGCATTAACGTTGCCCACTAAAAAACACCAATAAACCAACATTTTCTAGAAGAACTACGGTGTTCTAATTCCATCACAAGATACGTAGGAAAAGGGTTGAGAGACCCTCACGAACGCACTGATAAACAACCATTTCATTCCCCTTAGCAAGCATAGTTATAGATAGACATACCCTTAGAAGAAAACATTCAAAATGGATCATGTTGAGTACAACGGATGTGAGGGGTGCTAATACCTTTCCCTCACATAATCGACTTCCTTACCCTCTCTTTTGGTTGCAAGACCATCTTATCTATCTTCTTGTGGTTTTCTCGATATTTCCCCTTCCTTCGGGATAAATAAAGTTCAATGGTGGCTCTGTATTTTTTGCTGGTAGCTTCAGGATGCTCCTTTTTGCCTAAGTTTCCTGTTTAGGGTCCAAACTTATCCATCTTTTTATACATAGTATTTTTTGACTACGTCTGAATTCGCCGAATGTGGTAGTTCTTCCGCATCCATTATTGTTAGAATGAGACCACTACCAATGAATGTTATTTTTACCACAAAAGGATCGTCGTAGTTGGATGTCCATTTATCACGTGAATAAAGGCGAGGTAGTAGGATCTTCTTGAGCACTAAATATCCTTCTTTGAACACTCGAGGAAGAACCTTTTTGTTGAATGCTTTCTTCATCCGCTTTTGGTATAACTGGTTGTGGCACAAAGCTGTCAAGCATTTTTCTTTAATGAGGTTGAGAAGATCAAGTTACGTCTGAACCCACTCTACTTATTCAAGCTTTGTTTCCATTTAGAACACGAAGTGATGGAATTTCTACTTCAACTGGGAGTACTGCCTTCATGCCATATACCAAAGAGAAATGAGTTGCACCTATTGATGTTCGTATGGAAGTACAATAGCCATGTAGAGCAAACAGAAGCATTTTATGCCAATCTTTGTATGTATTCATAATTTTCTGAATGATTTTATTAATGTTATTATTGGAAACTTCAACGACCCCGTTCATCTTGGGTCGATATGGTGAGGAATTATGATGATCAATTTTGAAGTCATCACATAACTTCTTCATCATTTTGTTTTTCAAGTTGGACTCATTGTCTGTAATGATTCTACTTGGAACCCGATATATGCATATGAGATTTTGCTTGATGAATCGAGTAACCACTTGTCTTGTCACATTTGCGTATGATGCAACTTCCACCCACTTGGTGGAGTAATCAATGGGAGCTAGTATGAACCGGTGTACATTAGATGCTTTTGGTTTGATCATGCCTATCATATCAATTTCCCACATCGAAAATGCCCAAGGAGAACTCAGGATATTTAGAGGAGTTTGTGGCACATGCACTTTGTTGGCGTAGGTTTGGAATTTGTGACATGTCTTCGTATAATGGTAACAATCAACCTCTATTGTTAGCCAATAATAACCTGCTCACAATATCTTTCTGGCCATGGCATGTCCATTTATATGAGTTCCAAAAGTACCTTCATGGATTTCTCTCATAAGTGTATATGCTTCCTGTTTCTCCATGCACCTGAGTAATACCATATCATAGTTTCTTTTGTATAACACATCACCATTTAGAAAAAACATTAAGGCTAGCTTTCGCAGAGTTCGTTTTTCAATGACTGAGGTATTTTCTGGATACTCCTGTTTCTCAGGTTCTTCAAAATGTTTGATTGTAATGTGTGGTTTGTGGTTTGGCCAAGTTACTTTGAACATGGATGATAAAGTTTCCAAGGCGTCTGGCATCTGATTATCTTCTTGCGGAATATGACTGAAGGTAATCTCTGTAAACTCTGCTTCAAGCTTTAAAACATGATCCTAATATGGACTCAATTTGGAATGTTTAGTGTCCCAATCTCTGTTGACTTGGTATATGACTAGTGCTGAGTCTCCAAATACTTCGAGATGTTTGATTCTTAGATCGATAGCAGCTTCCAGACCCAAGATACAAGCTTTATATTCAGCGATATTGTTGGTGCAGTCAAAACATAACTTTGCAGTATAAGACTTGTGAAAAATCTTCGGAGAAGTCAAGATTCCCCCAGTGCATTTGAAGCCCCGCGAACATGATTGTACAACGTGCCCCTGGTTAAGGTTCTTTGTCGGGCCCTGGTATTTCGTAGTCACCTATAATCATGACATCTTCATCCGGAAAGTCTAACTTCATTGGTTGATATTTTGGTAATGGCTGATGAGCTAGATGGTCAGCTAGTAAACTGCCCTTGATGGCCTTTTAAGTTACATATTGGATGTCGTACTCTTATAGTAACATCTGCCATCGGGAAATCCTTCTTGTAAGAGCTGGTTTTTTGAACACATACTTTAAAGGATCCATTCTTTCTATTAACCACGTGGTATGAGTTAACATGTATTGCCTCAATATTTTAGTAGCCCAAGCTAATGCACAACAAGTCTTCTCGAGAAGTGAGTACCTAGTTTTGCAGTCGGTGAATTTCTTGCTGAGATAGTAGATTGCATGCTCTTTTCTACCTATTTCATCATGTTGTCCAAATACACATCCCATTTACCCTTCAAACACTATTAGATACATGATGAGCTGTCTTCTGGGAACTGGTGGCATCAAGATTGGTGGCTCTTGCAAATATTGCTTTATCGTCTCGAAGGCTTTTTGACAATCATTATTCCATGCCAATGTCTGATCTTTTAGAAGTAATTTCAATGTAGGCTCGAACATAGCAGTTAGGTGCGATATGAACCTTGAAATGTAATTCAATCATCCTAAGAAAACACGAACCTCTTTTTCTATCCTCAGAGTTGGCATTTCTTGTATGAATTTTACCATGTCGGGGTCTACCTCAATACCATACTGACTTACAATAAAACCCAACAACTTGCCTGACCTGACACCAAATGTACACTTGTTTGGATTCAACCTTAGTTTGAACTTTCGCAGACGCTCAAATTTCTTTTGTAAATGTATGATGTGATCCTCCTCTGTATGAGATTTGGCAATCATATCATCTATGTACACCTCAACTTCTTTGTGAATCATATCAGTGAACAGTGTGACCATAGCTCGTTGATAAGTTTCCCCTGCGTTCTTCAGACCGAATGGAATTACCTTGTAACAGAAAGTTCCCTAAGGAGTCATGAACGTAGTCTTTTCCATGTCTTCGGGTGCCATTTTTATATGATTATAACTCGAGAAACCATCCATGAATAAGAATACTGAAGCTTGAGATGTATTATCCACCAAAATATCTATGCGAGGTAATGGGAAATAGAATTTATGACTTGCTTTGTTCAGATCCCAATCATCTACACACATGCGTACTTTGTTGTCCTTCTTGGGCACTAGCATGATTTTAGCTATCTAAGATGGATAATCTACCACCACTAAGAACCCTGTGTCAAATTGTTTAAGGACCTCTTCTCTAATCTTTCATGACATGTCTAGACGAGTTATATTGATCTTATATCTAACTGGAGAACAACCTTCCTTGAAAGGTAGTCTATGCACCACAATAATTGTATCCAATCCTGACATGTCTCTGTAAGACCAGGAAAATATATCCACATGTTCATGTAACAATTTGATTAATCTTCCTTTAATGCTTTTCTCCAATGTTTCCTCTAGCTTGATCTCTTTCAGATCTTCCTTTATGCCAAGGTTAATGGTCTCAATTGATTCTTGGTATGGTTGTATACTGTCAGGTTTTTACTCTATCTCCCTCTCCAATTATTTAGAGAGTTCAAGATCTTCATCACCTTCCTCTTCCACTTGGTTGATGGGTGCATCAAAATTATATCAGATAGCAGCAGTAACATTATCAGTGACTTTAGGCATGAATCTTCACATTTATCATGTTTTGGTGTTGTTTTAGTATGTGAATTTGAAAAATGAATATTAAGAAAAGTATTGCCATTTTTAAATATTAGAGATAAATGCAAGAGAAAGACAAGGATCTTAATTGAATTTGAATTATAACTTTTAATAATTGTGAATATCATCTGAAACAAATCGGGGGACCCTTACAAGCTACCCCTATACCTCGTGCTTGACATAGGTTCTTCCAATAACAAGAAAAAATTACTTTGGGAAGAAAAAGATCTCTAGAATCTCCACAGCTGTCCAATTATTGAGTTCTTTGCCTGAAGCACATTCACGAATGAAGTCAGATTCCCTTTTGATGTTTCTCTTATTATATATCATTGACACTTGTCTGCCATGCTCTACTCCTTTGCTTACGAAGGTGTTCTGGATGGGAGGAAACCGTGTTTTGCCTTTCATAGTAGCTTTTGATGATTTGCAGCCCAAACCAAAATGATTCTTCTTTTCAGATATCTCCATAAGTTTACCCCAACCTTTTGAGGTGCCATCTTCCAGAACTATTTGTAAGTCTCTCCATGAAGTCACAATAGGTTTCTTGATTTTCTCTACTGGTAGTTTATCATTGAAGCAACCTTTAAGACTTTAATTGGTGTTGCTATATAGTCTTAATCAGCACTGATATACCTGTAGGACTCTATGTGACTTACAAAGATATCCTCCTCACCATCGATTATAACTAATATTCCTTCAACCAAGAACTTCAGTTTCTGATGTAAAGTTGAAGTGACTGCCCCTGTTGCATGAATTCAGGGTCGTCCAAGTAAGCATGTATACACTGGTTCTATATCCATGACTTGGAAAGTGATATAAAACATATGCATCCCGATCTTCACAGGAAGGTCCACTTCTCCAAATACTGAACTTTGGGAACCATCGAATGCTTTGACTATCGTATAACTTGGCCTTATAACAACACCATCTAGTGTTAACTTCATTAAGCTGGATTTTGGTAACATATTGAGGGCGGAACCAGTGTCGGTGAGTACCCTGGACAGGCTTGTAGTACCTATATGAATAGAGATGTGCAAAACTTTATTGTGAGCTCTACCTTGTGGGGGAAACTCACTGTCATTGAAACTTAGATATGATCCAGATGTTAGATTTGCTACAACATTGTCAAATTGGTTCACAATAATCTCTTATGTGACATGAGTAGAACTTAGACCCTTTAATAGAGAGTCTTGATGCACTTCTGAGTTGAGGAGCAACGAGAGTATTGAAATCTTGGTTGGGGTTTGGTGAAGCTGATCTACCACCCTATAATCACTTCTCTTGATTATTTTAAAAAATTCTTCCGCCTCTTGGTTGGTAATATTCTTGCTTGGAGTTTCTTGTTCTTGACTCGCCTCCACCACCGCTTTTCCTTTGTATTTCACCAAAGCATCACTCTTCTTTTGTGGTTTGGGACCGTAGATTCAACCACTGTGAGTCATTCCCCTTGTTCCTGCTATATTTGAGATTGCAGGTCCCTGACTTAACGATGGCTCACATTATTTCTTTAAACCATTGACGTATACATCTGAATCATAACTCCATGGCACTGCTTTGTCACTTCGTAAGGGGTAGGAGATGGCCCCCTAATCACCAGCGTAGTCTTAGGTACCACTGGAATCCTCAAAGTTTGTCTTGGTATCATTACTGAAGTTTCTGTTGACTCTCCCTATTGAATCACAAGTGTCTTCTTATTAAGGTTCGGCCCTTGGCAAGGAATTACCAATGGCTTCGTTGTACTTCCCTTGATCGCATCTACATATTCTCCTTTAGGGTATCACCCAAATTAGACTATCCCCTGATCCATCAATTTTTGTAATGTGTTCTCAAAAGATTCATTATATTCCAAGAGGAACCCACACTCCAACAAATATTCCTTCAAAAGGTTTATTGGGACTTTTACTCGTCTGGCTTCCCCAAAGTCAATGACCACTTCAATTGCATTTACCATTGGTCCACTATGCGGAGGCATGGGATTTGTCTTGATATTTGGTTTATCAAAAGTGATATCTTGGGAATCCAAAAAATCTTGAACCTTATGTCTAAAGGCCCAACATTTTTTATAGTACGCCCGAGAGAATTGGCATGATACTTGCATCTGGCATTGGCATCATACCTTGGTGGGAGTGCCCCGATTGGAGCAGCTAGAGGTTTTAGCTCTACCAAAGATGCCTTGACTAAGTGTTGCAATAATTGACTGTGCAACATGGGGAGGGGATCAAACTTTCTCGACAATATTTCAAACCTGTTCTGTTGTTCTCGTGGAATTATTAATTGTTGTTGTGCCCTTGGATGTGAGGCTACAACATTAATTTCTCCTTCCTTCTTTTTTTAGAAGTTAGGAACATGTCTATTTCCATTATAAGAGGTACTAGATAATGCCTCTTGTATCTTCCCGCTCTTTATGCCAGCTTCAATTCTTTCACCAATAGTCACTAAATTAGAAAATCCGGAAGAGGTGCTTCCTACCATCTTTTCATAGTACAACCCTTGTAAAGTTCCCATGAATATATCGACTAATTCTCTTTCCACCTTTGAGCATACTCCTTGAGAGACTCCTCCTTTTTCTGAGAGATATGCTCAAAGGTGGAGAGAGAATACAATTCAGATATTGAAAAATATTCAAACTTAAAATATTAAACTTGCTGAAAGAAATAATCAAAGGGAAACAAAAGCCTTCTAAGTGTGCCTTTGGATTTTTTGTCTGAAGGCATTGACCATTGTCCTACAAAGTTTGAGGAAGTCTTCGACGTCTTTCGGAAGAGAGACCATCACATTTTCTGCATCTCTCAAACTCCTAGGGATGTCACCAATAAAATTGTTGATTAAGAAGGCGAGTATTGCATGCTTGTCTTTATAGAATCGATATTCTCGGTAGAGATCAAGAATTATCTTATGATTATACTCTCGTGCTTTGGAAATATTTACATATTTCTCTTCCCAGTATAAATTTTCAGCCCTATTTCCTTATAGAGTTTTTGTTGTATTAGGAAATCCTTTCATAGGCCTTCTAACTCAAGACATACTTGCTCGTATTCATCAGTCTTTAGGGCGAGAAATCTTTCTTCCATCATCCTTTTGAGGCGTTCCCTTACATCTGATTCTTGGCTATCTTAGAGTCTGGTGGTAAGATACTTCATTTGTTCTTCTTGGTCTAAAGAAGCTTGCGCCAAACTTTGGATTTGAGCCCTCAAATCTTCTTACATCACCTTTTGTCTTGCATTGCCTTTTCGTACCACCTACTTAGTTTTCGATCTCACTAGCAGCATCCTCCAACCGTTGGTTGTGGGAATCTATGTTGAAAGTAGCACTTAACAACCCTTCATTCAAACGCTTCCGCTTAAGACTCTCCTTCTCAAATGCCTCATGATATTTTTGAATTTGTTGATCTTTTGATTCAAGTACGTGTTTCATTTGTCTTTTTTACTTAGTTAAGTTATGGAGGTTAAGCTCCAATTCTTCTTTCTCCCTTTGAGCTTGTTTCAAAGCATTCTTCAAATTGTCTATTTCTTCTAAGGACATTGGGAGAGAATCTGGGACATCTGGCTTGTACTCAGGATCAAAGTCAAAAGGTAGCTTATCAACCTGTACCCTATTTAAACCCATCAAGTGTAAGGCTCTTTTTCCACAACAATCTTCATTTTGGCCTTTCTTTTATTTACCCTACTCCAAGCTCGGATGATCTTGTTAAGTAATTCTTGGTCGTTCTTTCCCATGTTATGAATGATCAATTGTCGAAGTTTCTCATCTGAGGGTTTATCCTCCAAAGGGTACCCTAGTTGTCGTAGAGACAAGGTAGGGTTGTAATTGATGCAACCACGTGATCTAATTAACGGAACATTCAAAAATTCTTCGCAACTGTAGATGATATCTCTAATGTCCAGCCTCTAAGCAAACCACAACATAAAATTAGCATTAATATTCCTTAATTTTTGAGGCCACTCGTATCTTGTCAGATTTGGAATCATGTAATCTTCCTTATAGAGATAAGCTGTTGTACCCCAAAATTTTCACTCTCATTTTACTCAATACATGTCAATGGAGGTCCCCAAGTTGCCCAAGGAAGTCCAAGAGTTGACCAGACAAACTCTCTCCTAAGGCAGTATACCCCAAATTAGGGTTTCTATTGTCATCAAGATGATAGGACCACAAGGGTCTCCTATGCTCTCCATGGTCTTAATATGTTCCCAAGATCATCCATGCCAAGTTTCAAGCCTTGTATAAGAAGTTTGCTCAGTCAACTGCTCAGATGCTTGAGAATCGACTATATTAGGTCAAAAGTCAACTATGGCCCACATACAGTCAAACCACAAGATTTTTAGTCAACATAAACATCTTGAAGTAATTTACATCATTTGATCAAGGGTTGATCATGATTCCTCAAGGGATGCTCCAAATTCATCAAAACCCAAAAGTTGCTAAATTAGGGTTTTGTAGGAAAAGTCAACCCAACTTTGACCAAGCATAACTTCTTCATACTTTATCAGAAATTTTCCATCCAAATCTCATTTTAAGTGGATACAATTCCCTACAACTCATTTTCAGCTTACAAGTTCAAAATATGCACTCACAAAAAGATATGAATTTTGACATTATAGGTCCTTTTAAAAAGTTAACAAAAACACATTTTGGGTCAAAGCTTCATAAATGAACATGGAAGATCCAATGGAGATGAGACCAAAAGGGTTGGTTAAGGGACATCCTAAGCTTTCTAAAAAGTCCAAGAACACCCTCCTAGGGTCGAAATTGAGAGAGTTGTGCATTGTCAAAGTTGGCAATTTTTGGAAAATTGTCAAAAGTCAACATTGATCAAATTTGCATTTTTCCAAAGGGGTCCATGTTTTCTTGCTTGAAACATGTTTCTAATAGAACCCTCGACCCCTGAGCTCATTCACCTCTTATTTTATTATTTTTATCATTTATTTTGATTTTTTATTCATTTAAATCAAAATAAATCAAATTAAATGGTAAAATAATGAAAACAAATCAAATCTTGGGATTTTTGTGCACATTTTAAGTCCATATACAGTTAACATGCCAGCCAATTCGTGCAAAGTGGATTTGGATTGAAAAATATTGGATTGAAGAAATTTTTGGAAAGAAATCATACATGAAGCAAATTAAATCCAATTTTCATAATTCTCAAAGATTTGATACAAATTTGTTGACCTAATTCAGTTTACTATAAGTGCATAATAATTCCAGATCAAAAAAAGGAGGATTGGAGTTGTGAACAAGAAGAATAAAACTCCAAAAAGTTGACAAAAGTTGTGACTCAGTTTCAAGCTTGGAGGCCAATTCAAGCCATTCTAGCATTGCCAAACGATTCATGGACCTTCCCAGAAGCTAACCCAGTCAGTGGCACGCGTCTACACGTCCAGAATCACCCTCTAGGAGTCACACCGTTTGCCCTTTAATTCAAATTCGATTACTGTAATTCTTGCATCTTTAGCATGTTTAAGTTATATATTTGTAATCCTCATCATGTTTTCAAGCTAACTGAATACTTTGATTGCGTTTTTGAAGCCTATACATGTCTTTACCATTGTTAGGGTTTGTATGTGCAGTTTGTGGGTTTTGTCCACAGGTTAAATTGGCCAACAAAAGGGGTACCATGGTATTCACAAGATCCAAATGAGTTGATCTATATAATTAGATGCCATTTATCATGCGTGTACATGATTTCTGAATGAGACAGGGTTATAGCCATGGCAAAACGTCCGTAGGTAAAAGTATTTTACCTAAAACAACGGTCCAAGGAAGAAGATGATGCGTGTCAAAGCATGGTTGGCCAATTCAAATTTGGCGCGCGTTTTCTGGCCATTAACTTGGTTTCCAATATTATATGTTTATTATTATATTAACAATAGAGACATCCAGCACAATTGGTCAGAGGAAGGAAGTTTGAAGCTCGTGTCCTGGGTTTGATCCCAGGCGTGAGCTTTTGGCATTTTCCCCATTATTTTCACCAGATCCAGCACACCTCACCTTCTGAGGATCATCATCCTCTAGATCTATCTCCAGCCAGATCCAACACACCTCACCTTATGAGGATCATCATCCTCTGGATCCGTCTCCAGCCAGATCCAGCACACCTCACCTTCTGAGGATCATCATCCTCTGGATCCATCTCCAGCCAGATCCAACACACCTCACCTTCTAAAGATTAGCACGTGCCCTCTGATCTCATCCTCTGGATCCATCTCCAGCCAGATCCAACGCCAGTATATAAAAGTCCACCATGAGCCCCCAAAAGAAGGTCTCATGGGATCAGGCGTCAGACTCTAGGACATCCTTCTGGGGTTCAGAAGTTCAGCATGCACCCCCAGTTTGCTTCATCACTCCAGGCCCATTCTTTTTCTCCTCTTTATTTATTTCTCTTGTTTTAATTATTTTTATTTATTTATTTTTCACCAAAAAATTAATTATTTTTTTTAATTAATCATAAAACCAACAAATCACAAAAATACAAAAAGCATTTTTTAGTAAATTATTTAATTTAATTAGGAAATTAGGTTAATTTCATTTCTTTCATAATTTAAAAAAAACAATTAGAAATTAGGTTTAATAAATTTGCAATTAAATGTTTTTCTCAAATAAAAATCCATAAAATTTCTTTCTCTCAATTAGGGTTTTAAGTTATTAATTACCATCCTTGTATTTAATTTGTCGCGCGCTTGATAATTATTTTTTCCATTATTTTGTAAATGTTCAGTGTTTGTAATAGTTAAATTAGGGTTTTATTTTTTGCTTTAAATCCCCGATTTTTTGGTTATGTAATTAATCCCCCTCCCCGAAGCCTTGTAATAGCTAGGTTTTACTTCCTCGCACTTTTAATTTCTGCAATCTTTAACTGTCTAGATGCATGGCTAATAGGATTGTATGGCAAGAATGTTTGGAAAATTAAAACGGTAGATCACCTAATGTGCAAAGATTAAATAACTGAAACAAATCATATGCACATATTCACTACTAGGGTTTACCTCACTTTGGTTGCCTTCGGTAAACAATCATTAAGCATAGAAGATTTTAGTGGTTGCCCTCCAGTCTAAAGAGATCAAATTGTCCCATTCGAATGTTGCCTCGGAAATATTGCCTCGGAAATGTTACCTCGGAAACGTTGCCTCGGAAAGATCTTAAGACTCTAGGGTTATTACTAAAGTTTTCTAACTATTGCTTTAGTGATTGTACTTGTCCCTTTCGAATGTCCCTTACAAACTCCAACGACGGTGCTACCTACTCCTTAATAGTGGGATAGCGCTGTCTAAAGGAAATAGAACAGAAACGATCTTCTTTTCGAGTAGGTAGATGCTAGTAGGTACTTGCTCAATGAAAACTTTTCACACAAACACCTTTCAAAAAAAATTTTCAAAACAAACTTCGTCATATCCTTGAGGACTGCTAGAAGGGTTATCACGAAGTAAAAACATTTTCAAGATAAACACGCACAATCAATTTGAAAAATGAGCAAGTACCTAAGAGCCCGTAGATAACTACAGATAGAAAGGGTGCTAACACCTTCCCTTTCTATAATCTACCCCCGTACTCAGAAACATCTCGAAAAAAGTTTTTTCTGTTCTTTTTCCTTTTCCATGATTGGATGAAATAAAAGTCGGTGGTGACTCTTGCTTACCGCGACATTTTGCAAACAAAAAACGCAAAATGCAAACCAGTATTAAACAGTCGGTTCTGCCACCGTATCACAAAACTGACGATTTTGCTGGGGAACAATAAAGTGGGGTTTACCTTAGGATTTAGGTCATTAAATTTCTTCTCTTGATTGTCTTGATTGCTTTACTTTTAAGGGTTTTGTCTGGGGTTACTATAGATCCTACACCCGGATCTGGGGGCACTTTTTAGGTAAACAACAATAGATCATGGAGACTGTACGGCATAGACCGATATGGTTTAAGCGATGGCTGTGTTGGTGTGGCACTTTGGTCGGTACCGGTATCCTTCGTGGGGAAACGAGGAGAATACGGGGCTGCTGCATGGTATAGTGAAGCACCAACGGACCTTAGAACCTTAGTTGAACAACTTGGCCATTAGAAAGTAGCGAGATAGCCGGCCTCAGTGTAGAGCTGAGAACTGGTTGATACTCGATGCTACACTCATTGAGATCAGACTTTCAGGATATTTTGGCTGCAAGAAAAGATTGAGAGCTGAAACAATGCCCGATAAAGGATGGTCAGTGATATTGAGAATCTCTAGAACTCAGTTACTTTTTAGGACAGGTTGAACCAATCCAACTTCAAGAGGGTACTACCTTAAAACCCATGCAAGCCTAAACCTAAGGCTGTTTGTATGACTTGTGTGCTTTTAACTTAAATTACTTGCACAATTTTATTACCTGACAACATGAGTTCCTTGCAGGTTTTGTTTACAGTCCTTATCCAATAAATTGGATTTCTTGTCGGGTTTACTTGCTTACATCACCTCGCGCTTTTGCTTAAACTCATAACATACACATCATAACCTCATGCCTTAACATATCATTAACCATTTCAAGGATCTCAAGGGTTTGTGATGCAGGCGTCTAGCAAGGGGCAAGGGGATTTATTTTCCTCTAACTAATGTCGTCTAGAGATCAAAACTCAACAACTTGAGTTAGGGGCTATGACCCACTTGATATGGTGAGCTTGACTCTCGTAGAAGGACTCTCAACGATATAAAGTTCTTCAATCAAAGCTGCAAAATTCAACTTCTGACATTTTCTTGTTTACCCGCGAGATCCTTGAAAACATTGCATACATATATCATACATATCATTGCATAACATGTCTTCCAGTACAAGTCTCTCATGTTCTCACTGTTTATTTCAGCAATGGCTCTCAAACAAGAAAACAAAGATCTTCAAACTCAAGAAGCTCAGTTCAGGGACATATTCCTAAACCTATCCAAGGGGCAGGAAGAGTTGAAAACACTCCTCGTTGGGAACTTGGTCAAGAAAAGTCCTGAAGACAATAAGGATGAAAGGCTGGAAAAACTGCAAGCTGAGGTAGGTGCAATGAGGACCCAGATGCTAGAGCAGATGGCTCTTATCCAAGGCCTAGCCCAAAGGCAAGAAGAGCTGAAATCCATCATCAACCAACTTCATCAAGACGGATACAACAGTATGAAGCAAATAGTCGAGGCCAGGGACCAAGTCATTGATTAACCTCCAAGAAGACAAGAGTTTGGTTTGGTGAGGAGTGGACCTTTCCAATTTTTTACTACCTCACGGGTCCAATAACAACCTCGCCAAAAACAACGGGTTAATAAGAGTAAGCCAAATACACCCAAGAGGCAGTTTACCAAACTCAACATGCCGCTGTCTCAAGCTTTACAACACATGTTGAGGATGAATCTGGTTACGTTGATAGGACCTCATATGAATTCCAAGGCTTCTTCGCCTAACTACAATCCTGATGCAAGGTGTGCATATCACTCCAACAGTCCGGGGTATGATACTGACGACTGTTGGAGGTTGAAATACAAAGTTCATGACCTGATTGATGAAGGAGCATTGGAATTCACACAAGATGGTCAACTAGAATGTTTCTGTCAATCCTCCAAGGCCCACCATTTGAAGTGACAAGTTCTAACAAGAGGGCTTTTCGTTCATAAGAATTTTCAATTTGTAATTTTCTTTTGATTGTTCGAATATTTATTCATGTCAAACTTTGTTACTTTATCAATGCATTGCATATGTCTGTTCTGAATCAATTCATTCGTATTCACTATATTTAAACTCCATTCCTTTTTGTGATATTCAACTCTCGACTAAAAAGCTGTAAGCCTTTAGAGGGAGGATAACGAAAATGATACCATATTATGCTTTTGAACAGACCCCGCTGATGATGTATAGGCGTTGTTTCAAATCCCAAACAGTGGAGTTATAAGGAAGATAATCCCTAGTCAACCCCTTTGAGCCAAATAAGTAGGAGTTTTTCTTTTCACACAAATTAAAACCCTTAATCACAACCTGGGGCATGGTAGTTTTCTCAGTTAATCCAGGTGCATAATGAATGGCATCAAAGACGTCCTTCCAAAACAAAAGACGGTGATGGTTCCCTATAATCGTCAAGACATGCAGTCATTATCTCTCGAAATAAAAGCCCATTAAGTCAAAACCTATGAAGGAGACTTAAGAAAAAGCACTAGGGCATCCCGCTGACTGTAATCACAAAAAGAAATAGTTCAGGCAAAAGACATGGATAATAAAATAAAAAATAAAGAGGTCCTACAAACCCTCAACAAAAAAGGAAATGATCTCCTATTCAAAATAATCGGTCAGTACCCGAACCATCACTGGAATATCAGAGCAAAGACTCAAACGGGATCTAAATGCCCAAATAGCTGAGTTTAGGATCGAAGAACATCACGAAGAACGGGTGGGTACAAATAAAATTTGAGCCTTTATCCTTTGTTTCTTAAACCGTGAACCAGGCCACATTATGACCCTTAAAAGTCCTAGCTGAAGCATGGGTTAGTCCAAAAGCATACTGTTACAAAAGGTATCCTGACTCCTAAAGGTCCGTTAGAAATCTTGAGTTGATATCACATCTTTGCAAAATTCTATTTTTTCTAAAAAAAAACAAAAAAAAACAAAAAAAAAAAAAACTGCATTTTCAAAACTTCAAGACAGACGTAAGCTTCGCATTCTTAAAATAACATTGTTTGCATATGACTATTTGTTCAGTAGTATAGAAATTCGCATGACGAATATCTAGTGAACAAAAACCTTCTCAATAAAGAGGATCACCTCAAGTGGAAAAACACTTCCAACCAATGGGCACAGCATGATCATTGTCCATCATCTGGGGCAGTCAAGTCAAGATTCAAGGAATCTCTCAAAGATGCCAAATAGCCAGGGGCATATCTCCATCTGAATCCCTTGGGACATTGAGCATGAATTCCAGCAACGAATCCTGTATGATCAAACAAACATCTTCTGGTAGTGTGACAGCACTTACTACTATGGACAATGACAATTCTCTATACCCGGTGAACGTGGACGTAGCCGGAATATACTACGCATGAACAAAGACCCGCTAGGTTGACTGGCCTAGGAAAAAATAAGGGCATCCCGGCGAACCAAAAGGGTTCGGGCAAAAATTAGGGATAAAAGAAAAAAAGATATGTACATCCGGCAAGTCGAAAACCTGAAAAGGCGACTTGGGCAAGAAAGGGTATCCCGGTGGACTGAAAATCTGAAAAGACAGTCCAGGCAAAAGTTAGGGATTAAAGCGTACGACTATGTCCCGTCATCTCGTCACTTGCCTATCAGTAGAAGACTTATCATTTCGATCGAAAGTTACTAAGCACCTCATAAGTTGGGATAACACTCAATCCACAAGGCCTCCGCAGGCACTTCCTCCAATAGGTACAGGGGCAGAAAAGTCTTGATACAAAGTCATTGTCGTATCCTTAGCATGCGTCCCAGTAATATCTACACTCCCCACAAAGTAAAAATACCAAAAGGCATTGATGTCAGCTTTCCCGAGACAGGACATAACTATCCCCAACCGAGGTTCGTAATCGCAGGCGAGTCAATAAATTTCATTTCCCAAGCGAAGTCTATTTCTACAGATACAAAAGCTCAATCTCCAAACAGAGCTCATCACTTCCAGCAACGAAATTTAATCCCCAGCTGAGTTTATTCCTCCAGATCAGCAGGTCGACCAACAGAGTATCTCTTCCCCCAAAGTCTGGTCCCCGCAGAATTATTCTCCAGCATCTCTTCTCGGCAGAATATTTGCGAATCTCCAGTAATAATCAAGGATTTATTTTCCCAGATGCGAGCATACCCCAATAGCATTTCATAAACATACATCATGACATACGCATACATATCATATACAACATAATCTCATTTATTTTGAGAATATCATCTCGCCCTGCATTTCATGCATCACCTCTTCCTCTTATTTTCATGCTTCTCAAGTAGAACGTCCTTCTGGTGAAGCAAATCATCTTTCTCATTCAATTGTTTACACAACTCTAGATTTTCCACATTCAAAGCATAAAACTTTTTCTCCCAAGCATCTCTTTCTTGTTTCATCTGACCTAAAGAAACTTCAACTCCTTCAACGTCTTCAACTAGAATAGGATGAGGCCTTATAACTTCAAGGACCATAGAATTCTCAAGAGAATAAGGAATCTTGATCTCAAAAACTCTCGCTTGTACCCACTCAGTGAAAGGCTCTGAAGCTACACAATACTTCTTCCCTAACTCTTCTTTTCCTTTCCTATGGATCTTATTCCAAGCACGAACTATCCTCTCTTTTAATCCTTTTCTATCAGCCCCTTCATGAAAGAACACACCCTCCAAAAGGATGTTGTTTGGCTTATCCCTCACAGTATATCCAAGTTTACAACTATAATACGGTGGGAGAAATGACTTTTTGTTTTTATCCAAGTGTGCAGATAGTTAGAGTCGCCACTGACTTTTCTATTATCTAATATTTAGGAAAGGTAAAAATAACAAGAAAGACCTTTGATAGGTTCTGAGTTCGGGGGGTAGGTTATAAAAAGGGAAGGTGTTAGTACCCTTTTCATCCATAGTTATCTATAGGCTCTTAATTGCTTATCTCACTTTTGAAAATCTTGCTTTGTATGTGTGATTTGTTTGACAATATTTTGAAATCGCCAATGTAAGGATAACTTTGTAATGATTCTTGTATCAGTCCTCAAGAATGTATACAAAGTGTTATTTTTGAAAATATTTGTTTTAAAGTATAGTGTGAAAAAGTTTTGAGAAAAGTTGTGAGCAAGCAATTAAGAGTTTCTTACCCACTAAAGTATTTCTTATTCTTTTCCTTCTCCTTTAGAGATAGTACTATCGATACCATTAGTTGGTAGGTAGCTCTATCTATTGGATGTGAAGGGACAGATATAAGGTCATCGTATGGTCATCGAAGGCAACAAGTAAGGATACTTTAGCAATTGTACCGAAGGGACTATCATCATTTTGTAGGCATCTTGAAGGGACTATATCATTTTGTAGGCAGCTCAAAGGGACTAGATCATTTTGTAGGCAGCTCGAAGGGTCATCGAGGGATTATGATCTTTATTCGAAAGGGACATGATGATTTGATCGAGGGTCTTTCGCTAAAGTATCTCCAATTTCGAGGGACGTGACCAATATCATAAGGTAACAAGAGAGGTTACTCTATAGGTGTAAGTGTGTGAATTGTATTGATTCAGTTATTTATCTTGAATATTAGGGTTTTCTAGATTATTTTTAGTCTTGCCACGCAAACCCTAGTTACTAGTAGTTAAATATGTACATAAAAATAAAGTGCATAATGTAAAGTCCTAAGCTATTACATGGCTTTGGGAGAGGTACATAAGTATAATAATTTATGAGAAAGTAAATCTACGCTATTACATCCTGTGAGCAGTTACATAATTAGGAAAAAATGAGAGAAACGAAATTTACGCTATTACAATTAAAGAATGCAACCTATACAATTTTCTATGAAAATTAAATAGAAAGAAGAAAGAAAATAGAAAAATAATGTTAAAATTGTTTATGATTTTTTTGTAGAAATTAATTTAAGTTAATAATATTAATTAAAACCTAAATCCTAATGTATTTTAATGTTAAGAAAAAAGCCAATTTAATTAATTAGTAAATAAAAAATATAAGAAAAAAATTAATTGCTAACTAAAACCCTAATCCTAATTTATTAGTTATTAAGAAAAAAGATTAGGTTAGTTAATTGTTAATTAAAAAAATTATGGAATAATTAAGAAAAAAAATAGAAAAATTAGGTTAGAAAAATAGGGTAAAAAAAACTACATGGGGTGGGTGTTGAAACCACGACCCCTGGCTTCACAAACGGTGCTGCTTGCCACTAGGCCAAGCGCCTGTTGGTGTTTGAGAAATAGGCATCGACTAATATATAAAAAACCTGCGCTTTAGCTTGAAAATAACAAAAAATAATTGTAAGACGTAGGGATCGAACTCACGCCCTTCACGTTACATGCCTCTGTCTCAACCAACTGCGCCGCGCTTTGTTTTTGTTATTAAAATATAAGCAAACAAATATATATTAAAGCAAGTGAATCAAGGAAGCGCTGGAGCCCTAGCTCCGGTCGTTTTCTTCGGTGAGAGGATTTTTAAACCTGCAAAATAACATGTGTTAGACTATAAAAAGGACCATATCCCCCTAATTTGAATCTTGTAAATTCAATGGTGGTGTTTGTTTAGCCTGAAAACACTTGTATTATGAGTTTCAAAGAAGACATCTCAAACTGCCCTAGCCATAGCAAAACATGATTCTCACGTTAGAGCTTTTGTTTTATGATTCAAACTTGTTCTAAGTAATAACATGAACTCATTTGGGAAGTCAATAAACATTAGTAATGCATGAAATTAATTATATGAATGTTTGAAAGAAAAGCAAATCGGAGAAGATGAGTATATTTGTTTCAAGCATCAATGGCCATAACTTTCGACTTATTCTTACCCTTAGATACCTCAGGAATGATTTGCAATTGATGGCTTGGACTGAAAATGGTTGAATCTTTGGTTTTGATTATTCCCTAGTTTTGACAAAAATTGAGATTTTCTAAGAGGGTGTTCTTGAGGAAATTTTCATGTGTCCCTTGGTCTGAATATGTTCTCTATTTATAGTGGAAGATTTAGGTCAATAAAAGTGGAATCAATCTTTTGTATTTCATGATCAAATATTTGATTGAAGTTTTGCATGAAATATTTCTTTTTTAGGCCAATCATGTAGCAATCAATCTTTACACTTTTTTTTCCAAGTTGTCACTAGATTTTTAGACTTATGATTTGATTCAAAAATAGATCTTCATGCCTTGATTCGTTCACTTGGTATTTTATTTGATTTATTTTGCTTTTAATTGAATAAAATCAAAAATAAAAGAAATAAAAACCACAAAAACAAATGAATGATTTAGGAGTCTATTATGAGGTCAGGAATACATTTGGACCTTAAAAGATAGGCCAATTAGCCCAAAAATTCAAATTTGTTTAATTTGGATTTCATGCATTTTCTCAAAATTTCCCAACTTGCATAAATCATATCTCACTCAATTTTCATCATATGAAGGTGATATTGGACTCTTTGTAAAGCTTAATATATCCCCTACAATCTTCATGTTGGTAATATTTTAATTTGAAGCTTTTATCTTGATGTAAATTGCTTTGAAAAAAGTGTCTTTTTGTTGACTTTTAAAATGACTTGTAATGTTTTGGCCCATATCTCTCAAATGAAGCATTTTTGGCCTTGGAATTAGAGAGACAAAGTTGAACAAAATTGAATTTCCTTCAAAACGAGTTTAGGTTGAGAAATTTATGATGAATTATGTGCAAGTTACGCTTGGTCAAAGTTTAGTTGACTTCTCCTTAAGAAAACCCTAATTTAGTAACTTTTAACTTTTGATGAATTTTGAGTTTTCTTGATTAATCATGATTAACCCTTGACCAAATTATGAATGTGACTTAAAAATGTTGATTTTGACAAAAAATCTTGAAGTTCGACTGTAAATTGGTTAAAGTTGACTTTTTGTCCAATATAGTTAATTTTCAATTATCTGACTAATTGACTGAGCAAACTTGTGCTGCAAGGCTTGGAATTTAGCATTAGGATTCTTTGAGACATATGATAAACCATGAAATCCACTTGAGGCATTAGAATTCCAATTTTCCTTGAGATAATCAAAACCCTAGTTGTAGGTCAGCTGCTTAGGATGAGGGTTTGTTTGATCAATCCTTGAGTAGTCTTGAGAAATTGAGAACCCTAGGAGAATGGGGAGACTTATTTAAATAATTTTTTTTGAATAATGGAAGGTAAAATTTTGGGGTACAACAAATTCCCCCCGTTCAATCTTCTTAAACCTGAAGAGTTAGATTGGCATGCTCGCCATTATTGATCTGAATGTGGAAGAGGATTGAACACTTAAGTGCCCAGAAATTTGCACTCACATGTGCACGAAGTAACACTATTAGTTGATTGTATTTCTTGAATGGGCTTAAAGATGCCATTCAGAGAGGTGATAGAGTTTCGGCGGAGATGGGCTTATAGATGCCATCCAAAGTAATTGTTGATAGGAGTATCCGAATGAGTCTATGCTTGACTTTATCTGAAGAATTTTTTCAGAATGAATTTATCCGATCCTATCTGAGGGAAACGATTCTCGGAATGAATTTCTATAGTAAATTTTTTTCAAAATGATGCTCTAAAGGAACTGCTCGTCGGATTTAGTCTCTGAGAGAAATGCTCTTCAGAATAAATCTTTGAGAGAGGTGCTTTTCAGAATAAATCTCTGAAGGAAATTCTCGTCAGAATGAATCTATGAGGGAGGTTCTTTTTAGAATAAATCTTTGAAGGAAATTCTCGTCAGAATGAATCTCTGAGGGAGGTTATTTTTACATTAAATATCTGAAGGAAGTGCTTTTCAGAATAAATCTCTAAAGGAAGTGCTTATCAGAATGAATCTCTGAAGGAAATGATTTTCAAAATAAATCTCTGAAGGAAATGCTCGTCAGAACCAGTCTCTGAAGGAAATGCTCGTCAGATTTAGTCTCTGAGGGGAATGCTTTTCAGAATGAATCTCTGAAGGAAATACTCGTCAGAACCAGACTCTGAAGGAAATGCTCGTCAGATTTAGTTTTTGAGGGGAATGCTTTTCAGAATTAATCTTTGGAGGAAATCATCTGGTCCTATAGATAGTCGCCCCGTCCTGTTTCGGGGATTGCTCTACAACTTATCTATAGATGGCTGATAGTATTCGTCTGTTCAGGAACTTAACCTGAAAAGATAAAGTTAGTTTTATGCAATGGCATGATGCATGAAATGCATTGCGTAATGATGCTCTCAAAATAAATGAGAGTACTATATGTGTTTCGTATGCATATGTTATGATATTTTGTAAATGATGTATGGGTGGAATATGTCGCTGGAACGTATCGGTAGCTTCGTATAACATCTTTGGCTGGGGAATATAAATCACTGACTGTTGCTGGGGATGAAGACAGTAGTTCCTCAATTTTGTTTAGAACGTCTTTGTTGAGGATTCCCGCTTTTTGTTTGAGGACACTCCGCTGGGGATGTTCGACTTTTGCTTAGGGATAGAAGAATTCTAGGAAAATTTATCGTTCATCATACTTTTGAAGGATTGTATTCTTATGTACCCTGACTGGGGAGAAAAGAGATGGATAATCCTCTGATGTGTTGTCTGACCAAGTTTTAGATATGGATGTCAACTCTTCTGGGGAGGAAAAAGTTGAATGACATCTGGCCAGGGAAAAGAATCCTGTCGGGGAATTGCAATATAAGAGAAATAAACTCCATTGGGGAAATAAACCATGTAGACTGTTGTTCACCGTGTTTTCTGATAAACAACCGTTGATCTTCCAAAAAGGGTAACTTTTTGGTTACTCGCAGGATCGATCAGTTTGATCCTAGTACATATGCTAATTTGTGATGTTGTTTGGACATAAACGTTAATGTGGGTGAAGAACGCATGTTCAACTGGGAAAGGGATGAGTTTGAGTGCAGAAATTAAATAGAACAAAGGGGTTGAGGAAAGTTTAGGCGCAAGAATCTGGGTAAAAGCGCAGAGAAAGTACAAACAAGATAAAAGGGCAAGAAATGTAAAGAGAGAAATAAAAGACTTTGATTGTAAAATGTGGTGTTTCAAACGTACATTTTCAGTATTCTTTCTCACGCAGTGGGTACTTGAATAATATTGAATAATTCGTACGATCAGTTGAACATACGGAAATCTACATAAACTTCCTATATTTATACTAAAACTAGGTTACCGTCGAGGAGTTGCCTTGATCTAGGATGAAGACAAGTGTCTTCTGCATGTGCTTCGACCCCTCTTTTCATGCCCTGTTGCTTTCCTCAACTGCCAAGTGAATTGCTTTTCCCTCCTTTCTTCAGATTCAAAATCTTCTAGGGAAGATACAAAGTTTCCTTCTGGTCGAAGACCTTGGAGTCCCTTTAGTCGAAGGGATTGAGAACCTTCTGGTCGAAGACTCAATTTAACTTAGAATTTCTCTAAGTACTTTTCTACTTTGTCGAAGCCTTTCCAACTTAGACTTGTTCAGTCTATTTTTGGCCAATAAGGCCAACTTGTTGTAGGTGTCTAATTTAGGAGCTAACAAATTTCCCCCCAAGAATATCAGTTTCGATGCAAGGACAGATGATTATTCTTTGAGGTTCCCATTCGACACCTGTCTTTCTCTTCGACCACAGAAATCGCTTATGTCCTTTCCACCTTCTACCAACCCTTGCTGGTATTCAGATTCATCATTACCTTTTTCTCAACACGATGCTGTCAATCAACCGTTACCATGCTGCCATGATGGCCATTATCCCTACAACCTAGGAAAGTATGGCAAATGTTTTCATTTCTCGTACGATAACTGATTTAACGTTCGCCATGTGCCCCACTAATTCTGCAACATTAAATGGTCTTGGGAAAAACACTCTTTCCTGAACACTATAAATATACGAACCCTCTTTTGGGAATTTTTTTACAACTCCTAGTATTCTTCACTTTCTTGCAAAGAAAAAACCTTAACAACTTCATCTTCTTCGCTCTTTCACTACTACTTTCAACCATGGCTTTCCTTTCCAATGCACCCAACAACCCAAAAACTAAGAACGTTTTTGATCTCCAAAGACAACTAGAGGTTTTCTCCACTAACCCTGTACCTGTTTCGACTGGGGAACAAAGGGTCGTATCTGAACCCATGGCCAAAGAGTGGTGTGATGCTTATGACTCCCAGTTGCTTGTCCCTGTTAGGTATTCTGGGCAGATGTATGCTATGTCTGGCCCATTGTCTACATGTTTCGAGAACCCAAAACAAAATAACAACTTCTTCGCAACTCACCCTAGGCTCAAGCCTATAGGTTGTGCAAAGAAACTCAGGAATGATCTTGAAGATGAAACTCCTGCCAACCAGCAAAATTCTCAAATGAAGGAAGATGTCAACCTTCAGTTCATGAACAAGGGTAATATGATCTTTCGATCTTACCCTAGTCTTACTTCAGAATACTCAGAATGGCTGAGTAAGATGGAAAAAGTACAAGCCCAAATCTGGAAAGATATGGGGATCTACAACTTGATCATGTTGTCGAAGACTGGGTTAGCTTATTGCCCTCTCATGTTGGTGTCTTCATTGTATTTCTGGGACAGCACACATTTTACCTTCCATTTACCTTGTGGAATGGTAACTCCAACTCTCTTCGATATAGCTGCCATTACTGGTCTTCGACCAACTGGTGACTACTTCGATCCTGAGGATCTGTTTGAAGATCCTATTGGGTTTTTGGCCATGAAGCCCACGTATTCCATATTCATTAATCATTTCCACGACAAATCGAGTACCATTGTCTCTGAAGTGGAGCACATAGCTTTTCTGGCTTTGTGGTTATCTCGTTTTGTTTTTTGCACCAAGTCACTTCAAGTGACTAAGAAAATGTTTGCTCTTGCAACACAACTTCACCATGGTTACCCTCTTTATCTGGATGAGTTGATTCTATCCAACCTATATGAGTCCATCAGCAATGGTGTGACTCAACTTAAGGTTATTGGAGACAAGGCGAGTTTACTCCTTTCTGACCCCTTTTGGCTTCTGCAACTTTGGCTAAATGCCACTTTTGAATCTTTTCTTCCGCAGAAGAATAAAATTAACGAGAGGGCTCCAGAGGTCCTGAATAGAAGGGTCGAAGGGACTAGACTAGTCCTGTTGACTCCAACTGACAAAGGTCAACAATTCCAAAAGGCGTTTACCAGCTTTGTAATGATGTTTTCAAAGCGGAAAGAATTTGTTTCGACCATGGCTCCCTTTGCTAGTAGAAAGGTTGGCCCGAAATGGTTTATTCGACCATATCCCTCGTCTGACGAAGATGACCATATGGATGAATTTGTAGCTATCTGGGAGCCGGTTCTTCAACCAAGAATCATGCCTCTAAGATTCAAGAGTTTGAAGAATCAACTTAGCTTAATTGCTTATCAACCGAATCTTGTCTCTCGACAATTTGGTATTATCCAGACGCTCCTTTCACAAATCTACTCTCGAGAAAAGCTTCTGTTTTTTTACAATGCAGACTACTCAGAGGATGCTTCTACCAAGCATATTGGTAGGTACGTTGGTCGAACCGTACTAACTCTGTTCAACTTCAATCTCAATTTCCTATGTTTGCCTCTTTTTGAGGACTAGTTAAAGCAGTATTATAATGAAGAATTTTTCGACGAAAAAGACTTCGCTGCGCACCTTCAAGAGGCGTTTACTCTAGTCTCTGACAAGATAAAAAAAGGGTAATCTTCTTTCTCAAAACAAATTTCTTTATCATCTTCAATCAAATCATTCGACACCTAATTTATCCTTGTTCATTTTCTAGCGGTCAAGAGGACCGTCACCAAGAAAGTCGCTGAAAGCGCAAAAGGATGAGACCCTTCTGTGAAACCTTCACCCAAGGTAAACACTTTATGCTGTTATATATTTCTTTCTGACATATTACTTTTGATGCTAATGCCTTCGGCTACTTTCTTTCTGGGCATTTGAAACAATCCGCAGAAAGGAAAGTTAAAGAAATTGAAATTTCCAGTGATGAAGAGGAAGAATCTCCTCTTGTCCCCCTAAAAATACAAAAGTTAAAGAAACCAGCCCCTATTCCTGAACCTCGTCCAAAAACCAAGGTCAAGGTCAAAGTTATTGGGCCCAGACCTCCTCCTGTCGTCATAAGAGAACCAACAGAGCCTAAGGTAATTACTTCAACCCCTCACGATTGTTTACTGACTTTGACTTCTTTTTCTTTTTTCAATAGTTCTGATAACCATCTTGTAATCTTCAGGACACTGCTGGTACTTCAAAATAGAACCTCGTAGAAGAATCGGTCACCTTGATAAATAGTGAGGGTGATCCTACTTACAGGCCTTCTTCGACAAAAGGATCTTTTGTGAGTTCTGCTAGCAAAGTGAACCAAACATCTGGGCACGAAGCCGTTGGGAAGCCTAATGAAGAAGTTCCTAGTGAAGAGCATGTGAATCCTAGGACTCCGCAAGCTAATGATGGTGAAAAAAAGGATGGGGAAGAGGAGGTTACTGATGATGTGATCGAAACAGAGAAGGAAAACACGCCATCGGGAGGAAATCAGACTGAAGATATTCCGGCGACTGATGAGAGAGAAGACCTCACAGCGGGAGCAGGTAACTTTGCGTGTGTTGAAGATGTCCCTGTGCAAATGTTTCTCGAAGCCAATGTGGCTCGTATTGTAAACGAGAGGGTTACTTCGACAGGGTCTCATACCAAGGAAGATTTGGCATTGCTGAAACGGAAAAATCCTCTTGGCTACTTCACTGCCATCCTTGAGGGTAGAGAAAGATCTTCTGATCAGAGTGCTTCATATGCGTATGGAAAACCCACTTCAACATCTCCTCCTGAAGAATCACTTCAAAAGGTTAAGGCACAAATTTTTAAAAGAGATTTAATGCTGACCTTAGAGGGAGAACCTACAACTTCTTCCTTTTTGAAGACTACTTTAAGAGTTGTCGACCTTCTTGCTGCTTCGCCTGACATTGCCAACGTTATCTTGGATCTGATTTCCATCATCGATCAGGTTTCAACTGACTACAATCGTCAAAGGAATCTTACTCGTGAAATTGAGGAGGCCAATGGCCATGTAGCTTCTGCCTGGGGTGCTGCTGCAGAATCAGCTTCGAAGCTGAAGGAGTTGTCGAAGGCGCAAGAAGCTAGGCAGAAAGAAGTAGAAGAACTTGATCAAAATACAACCAGTATGAAGGCTCAGATCGGAGAGTTAGAAGCCAAGATTGCTTCCAACGATAAACGAAAGGAAGAACTTCTCTCTGTCAGCACTGATTCATAGAGTCAAGAGGAACTCAACGAGGGATTAGCATATGCCGACCTAGCCCAAGCATTGGATGTCAAGATCGAGACTCTTCATAAATCGAAAGCTCTATGCGAAAGACGTTTGGAGTTGTAGAAGATAATTTACCTCCAAATCAAGGCCAACCTCCCGTTTTGATTTGGACTTTATTTTTTCGTTGTATGCTTATATATTTTGTAATGACTTTCAGCCATTTTGGCTTTATAATATATTTTCCATCTTGGCTTTTTTAACTTTATTAAGATCAACTATTGGTTACTCTAACCTCTTGAACTGTAGGTCTTTACTTTTTTAAGTAGTTACCATTTACTCTCAAGAGCCTTTGGTCTTCATTTAACTCCTCGACCTCATATGCGCCACCAGATAATGTTTGGATGATCTTAAAAGGTCTTTCCCATTTAGGTGACCATTTTCCCATATTTCTATCTTTTTTATCCATTGGGAGGATTACTTTCCATACCAGGTCTTCAGGCATGAATGCCTTGGGTTTTACTCTTTTATTGTAACATCTTTCCACTCTCCTCTTTTATGACCTTAAGAGATCCAAAGCTCTCAATCTTTCTTCGTCCAAATCAATCAATTCGTCTAACATCATATTCTAATAAACTTCAGAAGGGATGTCATGATGTTTCTGAATTCTCGTTGACTGTAGATAGATTTCTACTGGCAATACTACGTCATGTCCATAAGTTAATCGAAAAGGCGTTGTTCCGGTAGCTTCCTTAGGAGACGTTCGACAAGCCCATAAAATTTGATCTAAAGTCGTGTGCCAATTTTTTGGCTTCTTTCCTACATGCTTCTTTATTAAGCTGATTATTACCTTGTTTGTGGCTTCGACTTGATCATTTTCTTGTGCATAATAAGGCGTAGACATTAATAATTTGAACCCCATTTCTGCAGTGAACTCTTGCATTTTTCGACCAATAAAGACTGACCCTTGATCAGTTGTTATTGTCTCAGGGATTCCAAACCTATATATAATGTGATTTTGAATGAATTCAATGACATTTTCCTGGTCTACATTGACTAAATGAATTGCTTCAATCCACTTAGTAAAATAATCAATGCCCGCCAATATGTACTTCTGGCTTTTAGATGACGTTGGTCGAATCTCTCCAATAAGATCCAAGGCTCATCCCCTAAAAGGCCAAGGTTTCACAATTGAGTGAAGTTTTCTTGCAGATACTTGTTGGATACTTGTATGTACTTGACATTCCAGACATCCTTTTGCAAACTCAACACAATCTTTCAGCATAGTGGGCCAATATAGTCCTTGTCGAAATAATAACCATTTCATTTTATGGCCCACTTGGTGTGCTCCACATGCCCCAACATGTGTAGTTGAGAGGTCTATGTATGCCTATGTTTCATTTAGGCATTTTAATAGCACCCCTTCATACGTCTTTTTAAATAACTCATTTCCCATTAGGGTATAACTCAGTGCCTTGTACTTTATCTTTCGTTCTTTCGAAGCTACAGAATTTTGCAAATAATCCACTATAGGCTTTCTCCAATCTTGTTCTGTTAGATTATCTATTGTGACACGGTAGGAGAATTGACTTGGGTGTTTTGTGTTTGATCGCAAATGTTGTGGTTTAGCAAGAGTCGCCACTGACTTTTCTTTTATCCAAAAGGAAAGGTGAAAAAGCACAGGAAAGACCTTTGAGATTGTTTCTTGAGTTCGGGGGGTAGATTATGAAAAGGGAAGGTATTAGCATCCTTTTCATTCATGGTTCTCCATGGGCTCTTAGTTACTTGCTAGATCACTTGCTTTTGTTTGAAATTGTGCTTTGTGAAGATGTGAAAAACACAAGAAGGGGGGGTTGAATTGTAAAACTTGAAATCAAATGCAGACAACACGTTATTTTTATCCTGGTTCGTTTGATCTCAAACTACTCCAGTCCACCCGTCAAGGTGATTTCTCCTCTCTCCAACGAGGTCTTAATCCACTATATTCAACTGAATACACAACTGCTTTAACAACTGTTAAAGCCTTCTTGAGTTTAACCACAGACCGGTTTATCTCAAGGAAATTCTTTTACAGATAAATGAACAAATGTGTGTTTGATGTTTTCTAGAAAAACTATATATCACAACTGTGATAATACACAATATAAAGCTTATAATGAACTAGACTGCTAATGCTATAGAGTAAGCGGTTGAGAGCTTTAGCAATTTGGATGAGTGAGAACGTGAAAATGATTAGCTTATGCGTATGTGCGTATGAAAGAATTAGCCAATTCTTTTCTCACTGATTTGCTTAAGTAGCCTAGGAATAGATACGTTGTTGTCCATAAATCCATTTCAATGCTCATAACGTTCTTTCCTTTTTGAGAAGATCTTTGTCTTGGAATAAAGCCATTGGTAATTAATCTGTCTTGAATGCATATTAATGTTGACACTACAAAATGTTCTGCTTAATGAAAATCAGAGTGTTCTTGGCTTTAGCTTATTCTGGAATTTCTGAGTGCTGGTGACATGATAAGTATCTTGCTCAGAGTCAGAGTATGTTTTGCGTAGATTCTGTTCATCAGACTTCAGCGTAGCACATGTTTGATCTTCTGATGTGACATATCTTCTGATGCTAATGTTGATACTGATATTCTGATGCTGATTCCATCAGAGTTTCTGTAAATACACACCATAATTTTAAGTAGCATATATGTCTTATAAATCTTACAATTTTATTTAATCTTGTATTTTGTTATCATCAAAACTCTAACTGAGGGTTGTAGAATCAAACTATGTTCTAACAATCTCCCCATTTTTGATGATGACAAAAACCAGATTTTTTCAATTAAAATAAAATGATGAAAGGTATCAGAGTTTAAGGATAGAGAGGAAACGGTATCAGAGATAATCAATTAACGCATAGAAGGTATCAGAGATAAGAAGATAAGGAATAAAAAGTATCAGAGTAATAAAGAGAAAAACTCCCCCTGAGTTGATTATTTCCCTTTGATTCCTTGAGACCTTGAGCATCAGAACTTTACTGAACTTTCTTTGAGCATTAAATCTTTACTTTATCAGAGTTCATCAGATTCTTGTACCTGTAAGCTTTTCAGAACAAAGAAATTCAAATATATAAGAATGTTAGAATGTTTGAGACTTTTGTCTCAGTAGTCCGTTATTGAAAAATATCATTCTTTCTCCCCCTTTTTGTCAGTTATCAAAAAGCACAAATAATCAGAGTTAAAATGATCAGAGCAAAAAGACGTTTGTATTAAAACAGAAGCAATGATAGTTTAGAACAAGTAGAAATATTACAGATAAACATGTAGAGAAAACAAGGAAAACACAGGAAAATTCTAAGCAGAAGGAGGAAGTCGTGTGAACAGAGCTTCCAACATGCTCTTGATTTGATTGTTGGTTTCCTGTTGCTTAGATACCATGTTTTCTATAGAATCAATCTTGATATCCTGCTTATCCATCCTTTCATTCATCAGCATATCAGATCTCTTCAAATCCTCCAGAGTCTGCCTGTCAAGAGAGGAAGCTTGAGGATCTTCAGATACAGGCTGCTTCTCAGAGATTTAAGTAGTTTCTTCTACTTGACCCAAGTCTTCATCTTGAATTATCTGTTCTTCTGCAGGTTGAACTTTAGATGCTGGACGCTTTTCAGACCAAGGCGCATTGTCCAGATGGAGAACTTCTTCCTTCAGCAGCTTACTCAGAACTGGACCTTCCATTTCCTTTAGCAGATTGCCGAAGTTTTGTTGAGCCTGTCCATAGCTCTGGTCTTGCAACTTGAAGGTTTCAGGGTATACCCATCTTCTGAATTGTGTCCAGAGGAGGTCTGATACAGCAGGATCAACCAGTTCTAGACTTGCTTGTTTCAAAGAAGTGATCCACTTCTGTATATCTGTTTCAAATTTCAAAATGCTGGAACCAACATCTGGTTGTTTAGGTTTAGGGATAGCAGTTTTGTTGTTTATTGTAGCAAGGCGTTCAAAGACTGTTAGATCAATGACAGTCTTGTTGTGGTCATCTGAATTTTTCTTAGGTGAGGGAGTGGGAGAGTCAGAAATTACGATTGGACTTGATGGGGTATTTGGTGGAGTTATTTCTGGTGAAGAGGGAAGTTGAGGAATATTAACAGTGGTACCACAGGGCAATTGAATGGCCAAGGGTTGTGGTTCAGGGGATTCAGAGTGTTGATCCTCAAAGGTTTGAGTCTCAGGTTGTGGAGATTGTTCATGTTGAGGAGAGGGTGGATTAATATCTGGTTGAGGAGATGAAGGTTGTGGGATTTCTGGTTCTGGAGAGAGTGGAGTTTCTGGTATTGGTGAGAGGGGAGTTTCAGGTTGTGAAGAGATGGGAATTTCTGTGTTTGGATTTGGATTTTCTGTTTGGGGAGCGGAGGAGTGTTGGTCAATATCAGAGAGAACTTTTCAAGTTCTTGTTCTGGTATGGTTGCTGTATTTGGATTTTGTGGTTTGGAGTGGGATCTTCTGAGGGTTAATGACTCAGAAGGGTCAAAGTCAACGTCAAAATCATCAAAGGTTTGAGGTGTTGGGATTTCAGATGGAGTTGGAATAGGAGTTGGAGTAGGGATAGATGTGGAAATAGCAGTTGAATCTAAAACAGTTACAGAAACAGGATTACCTCTTTTCTTTGGAATCTGTTGAGATGATCCTTCTCCAGCAGCTTTTCTTTTCTCCGACTTCTTCAGAACAACCTCTGGTGCCTTCTGCTGAAGATCTTGAATATTCAGATTAGGTGCTGTACCATCAGCTTTACAAGCATCCAAATATCTCAGAATGATTTGAGGCTTAGAGTCAATTTCTGAGAACATAGGGAAGTCGTCCAGAGGGACTCTTCTGCTAGAGATTTCAGCAAAAGGAGTGACGTTGGGCTCCTTCTTAATGTTCTTTATCAGCTTCATTTTCTTCAGATTTTTGGCATTCAGCTGCTTGCCAACAAAAGGTTCCAGGGTGCTGATTTATTGAGCCTCTTGCAGATGATCAATCAGCCTATTCTCTATCAAAATATCTGATATCAGTCTTCCCAAGGGTATCCAATCCCTTTTAGTATGTTCATCTTCTCTTGTTTCCTTGACACTTGTTTTGAGATGGTTGAACAGAAGATGAGCTAGATTAATCTTGACCTTCTGAGAGATAAAATAGATCAGAAACTGCTGATCAATGTTTATGTAATCAGGAGAGCTGGTAGGCTTCCTGTGGTTGAAACAACCCAGAATGATCTTTGCCCAAATTATGTGCTTGTCTTTCAAGTCCCTTATCTTGCTGGAGGGAAGCCCCAGCGTGAAAATTTCCCTTGCAATTACAGCAACATCTGCACACCTTTCTGCCATATCAATACAGCGAATACCACCACCATTGTAGCCTATCATTCTTGCAATCAGGTCTTCAGTAATCACAATCTTCTTCCCCATGATGCAGGATGTAACTTGGTGATTTGAAGAAGAAGCGTGAATCCAAAATTCCTTTACCAGAATAGGAAATGTTGGACCCACCAGCCTGTCAAAGTACTTTTCCCAACCTTGAGCTTGAACCTCTTCAGATAAATCAAAACCATTCTCCTTGAGACTGTTGAAATCCACTATTATTTCAGACAGAACTTCAAGGTTCTTGATTGGAGTGAGAAGCATTCTGAGAGGAACTTCATATTGTTCAGATGATGCATCTTTCTGGGAACCTGAAGAAGGATTGCTGGAAGAAGCCATGTTCACACGAGGTTTTTGAAAGAGATTGAAGGGTTTTCTTGAGTAAATAAGAACACAAAAAGCAGAAATATTGAGAGAAAACGAAAGTAAGGGTAAAAGGTGTGAATGGTGTGAAGTGTTTAAATAGATTTCTAAATTTTTTTTGAAAACATAAACGTTTAAGAGAGAGAAATAAATCATGATTATTAGTATTTAATGATAGCTGATTTTAGGGGATTCAGAAAGATACTTAAATGGTTACCCATGACATGTGTCTCAATGCATCCAATCAGCGCTTTGCCTTTTCAGAAACGTGAACGCGTGTTCAGCCTCAGAAAATAGCTGATGACTGGATGACACTTGTTTGCTTGAGTGAACAACACTTCTATCCTTGAACTGAAACGCTCAGATCTTCATGGATAGATTCTGATACAATCTACATTTCTAAAATTCTGAAAGAGGATTGATCAGAAATTCACAGAGAAATAAACACAATTCTGAAGGTCAATATATAAAATTAAAACACTTTTATTCTGGACAGAGCTTCATGCTGAGATGTTTCAGAATGAAGTTGAACCTATCTTAAGAAAGTGGTTTTGTGAAAATATCAGCCCATTGATGATCTGTATCAATAAATTTTAAGTTTAAGATTCCTTTCTGAATATAGTCCCTAATAAAATGATGTTTTATTTCTATATGCTTAGCCCTAGAATGCAAAATTGGATTTTTACTTAAGCAAATAGCAGAAGTGTTGTCACAGAGGATAGGAATGTTACTCTCAAAAATCTGGAAGTCCTCAAGTTGACTTTTCATCCAGAGCATTTGTGTGCTGCATCCAGCTGCTGCTATGTATTCAACTTCTGCTGTTGATAGAGCAATTGTGGATTGTCTTTTGCTGGACCAAGAGATCAGATTTTCTCCCAGAAACTGGCAGCTTCCAGAAGTGATTTTACGTTCTACTCTGTCTCCAGTAAAGTCAGCATCACAGTATCCTACTAAGCTGTAATCACTTGAATTTCTATAAAACAGACCCAGATTAGTAGTACCTTTCAGATACTTGAAAATCCGCTTAACAGCTGTTAAGTGAGATTCTCTAGGATCTGATTGGAATCTTGCACAAATGCATACACTGAATAAAATATCAGGCCTTGAAGCTGTCAGATAAAGAAGAGAACCAATCATACCTTTGTAGACCTTCTGTTCTACCTTTTTGCTCACCTCTTCTTTTTCCAGAATGCACGTGAGATGCATTGGAATCTTTGATGGCTTACATTCTGAGAGATTAAATTTCTTCAGAAGTTCTCTGACATATTTTCTCTGATGAATGTAAGTTCCTTCTGGGGTTTGATTGATCTGAATGCCCAAAAAGAATTCCAGTTCCCTCATTAGGCTCATCTCAAATTCTGCCTGCATACACTTAGCAAAATTTCTTCCCAGAGAAGGTTTAGTAGATCCAAAAATGATATCATCAACATAAATCTGACATACCAAGATGTCATTCTTAACTGTCTTACAGAATAAGGTTGTGTCCACTTTCCCTCTGGTGAATTCCTTTTCTAACAGGAAGTTACTCAGTCTTTCATACCAAGCTCTGGGAGCTTGTTTCAGACCATACAGTGACTTCTTTAGTTTGAAAACATATTCTGGATTTTTTGAACTTTCAAAACCAGGGGGTTGGTGCACATATACCTCTTCTTCTATATAGCCATTTAAGAATGCACTCTTAACATCCATCTGATACAGAGTGGTGCCTTTATTAACAGCAAAAGAAATTAAAAGTCTGATAGATTCTAACCTGGCCACTGGAGCAATGGTTTTTGTATAGTCTATCCCCTCTTGCTGACTGAAACCTTGTGCTACCAATCGTGCCTTGTTTCTGATGACTTCACCTTGTTCATTCAGTTTGTTTCTGAACACCCATTTTGTTCCAATGACGTTGAATCCTTTTGGTTTAGGAACTAGATCTCATACGTCATTCCTTGTGAATTGATTCAGCTCTTCTTGCATTGCTAGAATCCAGTCATTGTCCAGAAGTGCTTCATCAACTGAAGATGGTTCAATCAGTGAGACAAGTCCCATGAGGAATTCTTCAGAGTTTTTGAAGCTGGCTCTTGTTCTGATTGGATCTTCCTTTCTTCCTAAGATTGTTTCTTCTGGGTGGTCCATACTGCTTCTGGATGGTCTTTTCTGAGGTAGATCAACAGAAGGTGCTGGATTGCTTGCAGTGCCTCTTTCTGATGTTGAGGGAGTGTCTCTGTTAAGAGCTTCTGATGACTTGTCTTCAGTACCTGTGAATTCGACTTCCATACCTGCAAGTAATTCATTTTTCTTTGACTTTTAAGAGTCAAGCTTATCATCAAAACGAACACTGATTGATTCTTCCACAATCTGTGTTTTTGTATTGTATACTCTATACCCTCTTGAGCGTTCAGAGTATCCTAACATAATACACTTTTGTGCTTTGGAGTCAAACTTGTTCAAATAATTTTTAGTATTCAAAATAAAGCAGGTACATCCAAAAGGATGAAAGTAAGAAATGTTGGGCTTTCTGTTCTTCCACAATTCATATGGAGTCTTTTCCAGAATAGGTCTTATGGAGATTCTATTCTGAATGTAGCACGCTGTGTTTATTGCCTCTGCCCAGAAGATCTTAGCAACGTTAGTCTCGTTGATCATCGTTCTGGCCATTTCTTACAATGTTCTTTTCTTTCGTTCTACAACTCCATTTTGCTGGGGAGTTCTAGGACAAGAGAAATCATGCAGAATGCCTTTGTCATTAAAAAATGATTCAAAATCTTTGTTTTCAAACTCTCCACCATGATCACTTCTGACTTTGACGATTCTAAGATCCTTTTCATTCTGAACTTGGTTGCAGAAGGTGACAAACAGAGTGTGACTCGTCCTTGTGTCTTAAGAACTTTACCCACGTCCATATGCTATAGTCATCTACGATTACTAACCCATACTTCTTGCCACTAACTGAAGTAGTTTTAACTGGTCCAAATAAGTCAATATGCAGAAGTTCTAATGGCTTAGAGGTGGAAACAACGTTTTTAGATTTGAAAGCTGGTTTTGCAAACTTGCCTTTCTGACATGCTTCACACAGAGCATCTGAATTGAACTTCGGGTTAGGAAGTCCTCTGACCAGATTGAGTTTGTTAATCTGAGATATTCTTCTCATACTAACATGTCCCAATCTTCTGTGCCAGATCCATTGCTCGTTGTTAATAGACAGAAGACACTTTACATTCTGACTTTTCAGTTCAGAAAGTTTTATTTTATAAATGTTGTTTCTCCTCTTTCCATTAAACAGGATAGTCCCATCTTTCTGACTAACAGCTTTGCATGAATTTTGATTAAAGATTATATCATAACCGTTATCACTTAATTGACTTATGGATAACAGGTTATGCATTAATCCATCTACTAATAAAATATTTCTTATAGAGGGAAGATTTCCATTACCTACTGTTCCAGAGCCAATTATCTTTCCCCTCTGATTGCCTCCAAAGCCTACGTGGCCTCCAGGCTTAAGTTCTAGGCTTTGGAACATATGCCTTCTTCCCGTCATGTGTCGTGAGCAGCCAGAGTCCAGGTACCATGACTGGTGTTTCTGCTTTGCTGCTAAAGATATCTGCAACATGTATTATTTTAGCCTTAGGTACCCATATTTTCTTGGGTCCTGATTTGTTAGTTTTACCAAAACTCTGGTTGAATTTTGGTTTGACAGAATAATTACTACTAGTATATTTGATGTCGTGTTTGTGCCCATATACAAAGTGAGAATCAAGAGAAGTGCGTTTTATCACTAAATCCATGGCATTCTTTGGTTTAGGTACCTTACCTTGGTATCCTATTCCTTTTCTGCCATTTCTGCTAACTCCATAGATCATTGAAGCCATCTTGCTTCTATCTATGTTTTTAGCTAGAAACTTCTGAAAGTTGTGATCATACTCCTTGATGATCTCATCAGCACTACTGGGAGTTTCAAGAATTGTTTCCTTCTGAGAGTTTTGTAATAGATTTTCTAATTTTGAAACTTTATCTTTCAACTCAGAATTTTCCAATTTGAGACTCTCAGTTTTATCAGAGTCAGATGCAAGATTCCTTTTCAGGTTTCTGAATTTGACTCTGATCTGCTGATATCTTTCCAGAATCTCATTAAGGCTTTCAGCTAGTTCAGCCTTAGTAAAATTAATAGCAAAGTCAGGAAATACCTCTTTTGTGTCTGATTCAGAAGCTTCACTGTCTTCTGTTATGTTTGCCATGAGAGTTATGTTTGCTCTTTCATCATCTGATTCTGAGTCAGCTTCAGATGTATCAGAACCATCCCATGTGGCCATGAGACTTTTCTTCTTTTCCTTGCCAAACTTTCTTCTGGGCTTTTACTTCTGAAGCTTTGGGCAGTCACTTTTGTAGTGCCCTTGCTCGTTACATTCATAGCAGATGATGTCTTTGTTGTTTGGCTTTCTGCTTCTCGAAGAGCCTTCAGATCTTCTGTGTCCAGAGGAGGATTCTGACCTTCTGTATCTGGAGGAAGATTCGTTCTGATTCTCTGATCTTCTGGGATTCCTGAACTTCCTTTGCCTCTGCTTCCACATTTGGTTCACCCTTTTGGAGAGGAGAGACAATTCATCTTCTTTTGATGATGACCCATCAGAGGTTTCTTCTACAGCCTGCAAAACTTTGGAGTCAGATTTTCTGTTAGATTTTAAAGCTAATGGCTTACCTTGCTTTTGAGGTTCATCAGCTTCTAGCTCTATCTTGTGACTTCTGAGGGAGCTGACAAGTTCCTCCAGAGAGATTTTGTTGAGATCCTTAGCTAGCTTCAGCGCTGTGACCATTGGCCTCCACTGTTTTGGCAAGCTTCTGATGATCTTCTTAACATGATCAGCAGTAGAATACCCTTTGTCCAGAACTTTGAGACCAACAACCAGAATTTGAAATCTTGAGAACATTGTTTCAATTGATTCACTTTCTTCCATCTTGAATGCCTCATACTTCTGAATGAGCGCAAGAGCTTTAGTTTATTTAACTTGAATGTTGCCTTCATGCGTCATTCTCAGAGAGTAAAACATATTCTTTGCAGTGTCTCTGTTGATATCTTTTCATATTCAGAGTAAGAGATATCACTGAGAAGAATTGTTCTGGCCTTGTGATGATTTTTGAAATCATGCTTTTGCTGATCAGACATTGCTTTCATGTCAATCTTCTGACCACTTGCATCTACTGGGTGCGTGTATCCATCTGTCACCATGTCCCACAGATCAGCATCATGGGCCAGAAAGAAGCTTTCAATTATGTCTTTCCAGTAATCAAAGTTCTCTCCATCAAAGATTGGAGGTTTGCCACTGAATCTATCTCTTTCTTCATTGTTGTTATTGCTGATGTTTTGATGTGGTCCTGCCATAGTGTTTTTCTAACGCTGGATCTTGTACTGACACGGTTAAGTGTTATAAGCTCAGAACCAGGCACTCTGATACCAATTGAAGATGTGAAAAACACAAGAAGGGGGGTTGAATTGTAAAACTTGAAATCAAATGCAGACAACACGTTATTTTTATCCTGGTTCGTTTAATCTCAAACTACTCCAGTCCACCCGTCAAGGTGATTTCGCCTCTCTCCAACGAGGTCTTAATCCACTATATTCAACTGAATACACAACTGCTTTAACAACTGTTAAAGCCTTCTTGAGTTTAACCACAGACCGGTTTATCTCAAGGAAATTCTTTTACAGATAAATGAACAAATGTGTGTTTGATATTTTCTAGAAAAACTATATATCACAACTGTGATAATACACAATATAAAGCTTATAATGAACTAGACTGCTAATGCTATAGAGTAAGCGGTTGATAGCTTTAGCAATTTGGATGAGTGAGAACGTGAAGATGATTAGCTTATGCGTATGTGCGTATGAAATAATTAGCCAATTCTTTTCTCACTGATTTGCTTAAGAAGCCTAGGAATAGATACGTTGTTGTCCATAAATCCATTTCAATTCTCATAACGTTCTTTCCTTTTTGAGAAGATCTTTGTCTTGGAATAAAGCCATTGGTAATTAATCTGTCTTGAATGCATAGTAATGTTGACACTTCAGAATGTTCTGCTTAATGAAAATCAGAGTGTTCTTGGCTTTAGCTTATTCTGGCGTTTCTGAGTGCTGGTGACATGATAAGTATCTTGCTCAGAGTCAGAGTATGTTTTGCGTAGATTCTATTCATCAGACTTCAGCGTAGCACATGTTTGATCTTCTGATGTGACATATCTTCTGATGCTGATGTTGATATTGATATTCTGATGCTGATTCCATCAGAGTTTCTGTAAATACACACCATAATTTTAAGTAGCATATATGTCTTATAAATCTTACAATTTTATTTAATCTTGTATTTTGTTATCATCAAAACTCTAACTGAGGGTTGTAGAATCAAACTATGTTCTAACACTTTGTGTGATTTTGAAATTTTTTTTGAAAAGAGGCCATTGTTTAGGCAAACTTTGTAATGATTCTCGTTCGTAAGAATGTATACAAAGGTGTTGATATTTTGAAAAAATTTTCAAGTTTGAAAGGTGTTTTTGAAAGTGTTGGCGTTTGTTTTGAAAATAGCAAGGATGTTTTTATTTTGAAATGGAGCCAGTAATTAGGAACATTCTACCTACTCAAAAGTCTTTCATGTTCATTTCCTTTCTCCTTTGACATGTATATCTTACCATTGATTTGGTAAGTAACCCTATCTTTGGATGTAAAAGGGACGGGCGTGAGTCATCGTATAACCACGATTAGCAATGTTGCAAGGTAGCTTAGCACTTTTCTTTAGGGACTAAGAACATTTTGAAAGGAAACTTTTAATAGCGTCATCGAGGGACTATGATCTTGTATTTTGCTTGTCTTTGCTAAGATACCTCACATGCGTAATATGGTCATTTTTGTAAGGCAACCAAGTGGATTTACCCTAGGGGTGATTGTGTGCAAGTGTATTGATTTTCATGCTTTGTTTTTGTCGTGATTAGGGTTTTCTATTTTGTTGGTTTTAGTCTTTCCATACAAAACCCTAATTACTAGCATTTGTATATAAAACGATAAATTGCGGAATTTAAAATTACTACGCTATTACAATACTTATGGGAGGGGGGTGTACAAATTACAAATGGAGAATATTGCAAGAATTTAAATCTAAATAAATATTACAACCATATTGAAATTAAATAAATGTACAAAATAAAGATAAAAATGTAAAAAAAATATGATTTTTTTGTTGTTTTTTTATAAAAAGGGTTTAACCTAAACCTAATTAAAAATGATTAGTTAAAATTAAAATAAAATTAACTTAGACTAATTGAGAAAAGAAATTAAATTAAAAAATATTTGTAGGGTTTTTATGAAGAAAAAGGGTTTTAAATTAAATAATAATAAAAAGTAAAAATTAAATAATTAAAAGAAAACTAAATTCTAAATTAATTTTAATTAAGAAAATAAAATAATTATTAAACCTAAGTCTAAATATTTAATTATTTAAAAGATAAATTAATTTGTTAAAAAGAAAATGTTTTTAATATTTTTGTTTTATAAGAAAATAAAATGAATAAGAGTAAATAAAATATTTTTGGATTTTTCATGATTAATGAAAATAATAATAATAATAATAATAATAATAATAATAATAATAATAATAATAATAATTAAAATAATAAATAAAAGATGAAAAAGTAAAAAATAAAATAAAAATAAGTCAGGGAGGTGGATTCATGAATCAGGGGGTCAGAAATTAGTAAAAAAAAAAAGGCCCAAAGAAGGAGAGGCTCAGCGTTGCAAAAACACAAAAATGTCAAAAAAGTGTGAAAATGGAAGAAAAAAAAGGTCTCGCTAGGGCTTAAACCCAGGATCTCATAGTGACATGCGCGTGCTTTAACCACTGTGGATGTGATACATCCATTAACTTGTATAAAATGATAAATATATAACCTAAAACGTGCCCTGATTGTACTTCATCTTCAACCTCCAGCCAAAGGATCTGTAACTTGCTCATTTCTCAACCAATTGCAAAAATGTAAACATGAAATTGCTCCATTTTTTCACATGAATCCAACCATATAAATATCATAAGCTATAAATTAAAGATGAATGATAATTTATAAAAGTACCAAATTCTGACCTAAATATTTCATAAAGTTCAAACTCAAAATTCTCCTAGCTCAATCAAAATAAATGAAAACTATGGACATGCATTGTTTTAGAGCAACAATGTCTACATTTTATCTTCGCAAATGCAAGCCTAACAATGACTAAATATGAAGATAGAAGTTCAAGAAAAATACCTTAAAATTGGAAATCGTGAAATCGATTTGAGCTTGTTTCAAGTGATGGTGATGATTAGGTTAGCTTCCTTGGACCTCTAGGAAGCTAATGTAATGGCTGGCTTGAGCTGAAGGTGGCTGGAATGGTCTAGAGATGTCCAGTTGTGATGCTCTATTTTTGAACTTGGAAATGGATGAAGATGGTGTTACAGTCGTGTAACATGGACAAGGATGGCTTATGTATGATGTTTGGAAGCTTTTGGAAGCAAAAGACCAAGAAACGCACGAGTGAAATGGAAGTTTGAAGTTCTTGGTCAGAATATGCAACAATGGTGGTTTGTCATCTAGTTATGAGTTTCGGGGAAGTTTTGTGGCTCTTGAACTCGTGTGTTATGTTGCAATAGACTTGTGTATATGTATGGAAAAGGTTAGAGATCAAATGCACTCAAGATTTCTGAGTTCTAGCCTTTTGGCTCTATAACTTACTTTTGAAGAAAAGTGAGAAGACAAGTCTCAAAGTGTTGTACATGCATGGTCTGAGTTGGTTGAGGCTTTAGACATGTTACTTTTTGTTTTGACTTTGCTTGCGTGCAGATAAAACAATTGAGAGGCTCAAGAAGTTGACAATTGCAAAAGTAATGCTTTATCAAAATGGAAATGGCAACTTTGTGCCATAAATGGAAATGTAACTTGGATAAAGGCTCAAGTGCTTGGATTAAAGCTCTAACAGCTATGTAAACATTTAATTATGGAGTGAGAAACAAGTTTGAGGCCTGCAAAGCAAAGATTATGCAGCCTAGGCTTGGATTTGAATTTTTGTTCATCATGAAATGGCTCGTAATTTAAGTTTGAAAACCCTAACTTTATCTCTTCGATTCTCCTTGCTCACAAATGATCTCAAAGAGTTATTGGACATTTTTTAAAGCTTGTAATGTTCTCTATAACCCCTCTTTGAATAAATTTTGAAAATTCCCCTTGGAACTATATGAAACAGTGCCATGAAGTTAGGTCAAAATCCTGCCTAAACTAGGGTAAAATTTCACTAAGTGTTTAATTTCAAGACCATGACTTCATGAATCAATAACTTGAGATCCAAGAATTTTTAGAAGAATTTGTGTAAACAAATGTTGTATATATCATGGAGATATACAACTTTCATGTTGAAAGTTTCTTTTGAGTCATCTTGCATCATGGTGAAAAATTGGCTCAAAGTTGTGAAAAAACATGAAGTTTTAAACACTTAGAAAAATTTCCATGTTAGCAAACTTTGACTTTTCAAAATGAAATCTTGACTTTTTGATTTCTTGATGAATAAGTTTCATATTTTGACATGTTTTGGTGAATTGTGATCTTTGACAATTTATTTTTACCAAAAAGTTAAAGTTTGACTATTTGGTGTACAATTGACTGAAAATTCACTATCAATCCAATTGATCTTGAGCAATGTTTTGGGTCATGCCATTAGGTTAAAATGATTCAATTGAAATCTTGAGATCATGCTTCAAACCAACTAACCATTTTCTAGGTAAAAAAATCAGAAATTGCCCTTTCTCAGTCAAAACCCTAATTTTGACCATTTTGCCCTTTTGATGATTTGATCAAATTTCTTGAGGAATTATGGTCCAAACTTGATCAAATGATACATATGAGTTTATAATGTTGTTATGGATAAAACATTATGAAGTTTGACTGTAAATTGGCCATAGTTGACTTTTCCCCCAATACAGCTGATTTTTAGGTCAATTGCTCAATTGACTGAGCAAAAGTGTGATCCAAGGCTTGAAACTTGACATGAGTAATCTTGGGGGTCCAAAATGATCCATGAAAGTCACATGAAGCATTGAAAATTCAATCATCCTTGTGCAATCTCAAACCCTAATTTTGGTCATCTGTGCTTAAGGAGGTGTCTTGAGTTGATCAATCCTAGTGCAGTCTTTAACCAAGAGAGATCTTTGTGAGAAAATATTTGATAAATGAGAGGGAAAATTTTGGGGTACAACATCTATGAACGAAATTTCGAAGTTTTCGTGATCAGCGTACCCCAACTTTGTTGTTTTCAAATATGTTGAGACAACTTGGTCAATGTTACTCTTCCTCTAACTTCGATTACATGTTGTAATTTCTCTTTCGAAATTTTGTACCCGAATGCAATTTGTGCTAAGTCATTAGCCACTTGATTCTCCAGTCTTGGTATATGTCGGATGTTGATCTTTTTGAAGTTTTTAACAAACGATTGACTATTACAAAATACATGATAATATTTTCTCTTATGCATTATATTCTTTTGTAACTTGTTTTATAACTAACTCAGAGTCTCCCATTATTTCGACTCGAGTTGCCCCTAATTCCAACAATATTTCAAGGCCTACGATTAGAGCTTCGTATTCAGCCTCATTGTTCGAACAAGAACCTTCGATCTTGTACTTGAATTTTGTTGGAATTTTGTTTGGAGAAATAATTAGAACCCCTAACCCAGTTCCATCTTTATGACTAGAACCGTCGAAGTATAACTTCCAAGGCTCGATCTCCAAGTAGTTGATTGATTCCTCATTTATTGAGTGGTCAACTATAAAATCTGCTACCACTTGACCTTTTACAGCCTTAAGAGGCATAAAAGTTAATGAATACTCAGTTAATGCAAGTTCCCATTCGCCAATTTGACTGTGCAAGATGGGTTTCGACAACATATATTTGAAAACATCAAAATGAGACGAAACAAAAACATCAACTAGTTTAATATATTGTTTGAGCTTTGCACACGAGAAGTAAATACATAAACATAGTTTTTCAACTTCGCTATATCTAGTTTCTGCATCGTTTAAAACTCTACTGAGGTAACAAATGGGTCTTTCGACACCATTCTCATCCTCTTGAGCTAACATGCTTCCTAAAGTTTTATCAGATGCAGCTATGTACAATCTCATACTTATATTTCTACAAGGAGGTACCATAATGGGTGGTTTGGCAAGGTATTCTTTGATCTTGTCGAAAGCCTCTTTTTGTTCTTGCCCCCACTCAAAGCCTCCTTTGTTGAGTCAAAGTAGTGGTGATAAGGCTTGCGTTTTCCTACTTATGTTGGAAATAAATCTCTTCAGGAAATTTATCTTACCAAGTAGAGATTGCAACTCTTTCTTGTTAGTTGGCGCTTTCGCTTCCAAAATAGATTTAGTCCTGTTTTGGTTTACTTCAATTCCCTTCTTGTGGACCACAAAGCCTAAGAAGTCCCATGCTTTTACGCTGAAAGCACATTTTAGAGGATTCATTTTCAGACCATAGCATCTCATCCTTTCGAAGGATTGCCGAAGATGGTCTATATGAGTCTTCCCTGAAACAGATTTAACAACAATATCATCAATATAAATCTGCAAAAAAGTGTCGATGAAATCATGGAAGATTGAGTTCATTGCTCTTTGATATGTTGCCCCTGCATTTTTTAGGCCAAAAGGCATCACTACCCATTTGTAAGTGCCTAAAGCTCCAGGGCATCGAAAGGCTGTTTTGACACGTCCTCTTTAGCAATGAAAATTTGATTATACCCTGAGTATCCATCAAGCATACTCATGTATTCAGAGCCAGCGGTAGAATCGACAAGCATTTCTGCCACATGCATTGGATATTCATCTTTGGGCGTTGCAGCGTTTAAATCTCTAAAATCGATGCACACCCTTAAGGTACCATTTTTCTTTATAACATGTACTATATTTGCAATCCATTTGACATACCTGGTTGTTCGGATGAACTTGCATCTCAACAGTCTTTCGACTTCCGTCTTGATCTTCGACAAGACCTCTGGTGTAAAATGCCTTGGAGTTTGCTTGACAGGCTTTTTCCCAGGTCTTATTGGTAGTTGAAGCTCTACCGCTTCCCTGTCAAGACCAGGCATTTCATCATAATCCCATGCGAAGCAATCTTTGGATTCCTTCAACAATGGATTATTTCAATCCTGAGCTCTGGATCTATCTTCGTGCTAATGTATGTTGACCTTTTCGCCAATCCTGCCCAGATCTATTTCTTCTAAAGGATCTTGTGCTAGCATTTTAACAGTGTTTGCTGACGGATCCTTTTCAAAACCCAGAGGCTGATCATCATAAATAACATCTAGCCTCTGGTTTTGCATTTCTTCCTCCTTTGCGTCAGGTGGTTCTGGATCGAAGCCTTTCCCAGGACCCTCTGGAAGAAATACTAGTTCATTGGCTTCAATAGCCATGTATTTGACTTCAGCCTCTAAGGCCGTTATCATTCTACTTTCGGCTACATATGCCAAAAAAATTTGTAAAGCTTGTGATTCAGTCATCATCACCAAATTCACTTCCCCAGCCTGTTGGGTGTATGTCATAAACTCCTCCATAGTAAATGTTTGATAAGTCTTCTCTATCCCACTAGAAACCATGGTCGGAATGTAGGTAGAGGGAGCAAAAAGAATTTGGTGCTGGTGCCAAATCAAACTCGGGAGGATTGCATGGCCCTATATGAGTCAAGTTTATGTCGAAGCTATTTTTTCTAACGTTATTAACTTCACCCAAGTAATAACTTTGGTCTGCTTCTATATTCTCTACAATGCCATCAGGGCACCGAATCGTGACCCGTTGATGCATCGAAGATAGTACTGCACCTATGCCATGTATCCACTCTCTACCTAAGAGCAGATTGTAGTTGGGCTTCGCTGAAATGACCATAACATAGTTGGTCGAAGTATTGTTCCCACCTTGATGTCTAATTGTATCACCCCATAGTAGTTCCAATACCTCCCTCATAGTTCGACAGAACCATGTTATGGGGTTTGATATCTCCATCTCCTTTGCCCATTGTCCTTAGCATATATTGGGGAATTATATTTATTGTAGCTCCACAATCAATCAGAATTTTGTTGATTGTTATTTCCCTTATCTTTGCTCTTATGAACAAGGGTTTTAGGTGATTTTTCATCGCCTCCGTAGGTGGCTCGAAGAATTCATTTTGCTCCTCGACACAACCATTGTTCATCACATAATAGCACATTGGCCTATGTTTGACCATTTCTTGTTCGACTTCCTAGTTGGTCTCTTCGACTTCGACTTGGCAGTCGTATTCTCTGGGTAGCTCTGATACTATATTTAACATAATGTCTAAAGTAGCATCAGATTCAGAGTTACCTTCGTCATCTGATTCACCTCGATCTGGCCACTCCAATCTTCTGGCAATTGGTTTCCTTTCTAAAGGCTTTCGTTGTTTGCCTTTGTCCATTCTTTGTGGCACGTTGGTGCTTGACTCTGGTTGAGGCTCTTCTGTAGCCTCTCTTTCAGCTTTTCGCCGTCTTTAGAATCTTCTCCACTGGGAGCGAGACATGGGGTTCTTCCCCTTATAGTTTCTCGACATGTGAGCCACTTTGTTTGTAGTCGTAGTTTAGAACTCTTTCCTATATGCCAAGGATGAACCTCTTGGCACATTGAATGTTCGCCATTTCTCTTCACTTGGCCTTTTCCTATTTACTGTCTTTAGCCAAGTGTCCACGGGAACATTTTTTGGAGGCCTGAAAGTTGATGGCCTCTTCACCTGGTTCATTGGTCCTCTTCTGGGATCGTATATAACTTCAGAAACCATGTGAGGTTGGGCATTGGTGTCCCTTTTCTCCTTCATTACCCTTATGCCCTGTATGTGTTATGCAGCCTTTTTGTCGAAGATGGAGCTGCATCTTGGACACAACATAACTTCAGACTTCTTCTTCTGGCATCGTTGTAGAAAATCATCCAGATTCTCATTTTCTTTTGGAAATGAAGTTTTATTCACTTCCTCTTGTCTAATGGCTTCTGTTGAAGCTTTTGCCTTAGATACTTCGACCATGTTGACTTGCACATTGCTCTTGGTAGCGAGATTCATTTTTTGCATTTTGGCCTCAAGGTCCTCTGTCGAACCCTTGACGGCAGCCACATAAGAACTTACAGTAGTCCTTTTGCTTGAGTCTTCAGCAACTCCTTTGTTTAGGCCTTCAGTAGCATTTTTGTTTAGGCCTCCAATGGCCTTTCTAACTGCTTCTGCAGTCTTTCTGGAGATGTTCCTAGTAAAACTGCCAAAGACCGGCATATTGACGAAATATTCAGAAGTTTCGACAGTGTTGATGCCTGCTAGTTCAGCATAGTGGGCATCAACTCTCAGTGGGTCTACATCAATTTTCATTTAGGGTTTGTCAGCAAATTTGAGTCTGCCTTCTTTGATCGCTCCTTGAACGAGATCCCTGAAAAGAAAATATTGTGAAGTTTTATGGCCCAAAAAATTATGATACTTACAAAAAACTCTTTTCTTTCTTTGTTCTAAAGGAGGCATTTTTTCCCCTGGGTGCACTATCATTTGGCCATCTTTTACTAATAAGTCGAATATCTCATCACATTTTGTGACGTCGAAACTATACGTTTTATTTGGGAATCTATTTCTATTCTTTTCAGACTCAGTAGGATTCTTCCCGTCTGAGGGAAGTAGCACTCTACAAGAGTATGGAGGCCCATGTTTTAACTCTGTTAAATCTATTTCGCTCTCTTCGACAACTGTAGGATTACTAGATATCTCTGGATCATCATCATCCATTTCGACATAGGCTACCTTTTCTCGTCGATGAGTCTTAGTTGCCTTTGCTTTTTCAATTTTAAGACATTCTACCTGTCAAACTCTATCGGCCAATTGGGCCATGTCCCTCAGATATTGGGTATCTAGTTTCTTCCTAATAGATTAGTCTAGGCCCCCAGCAGCCATTTCGACCAATTCATGCTCAGGCACTTATGTAAAGCATTTGGCTTTGAGCAGTCGAAACCTATTTAGATATTCGTCTATTGGCTCGGTGAATCTTCTTTTCACGCTTGCCAGTTCTGTCAGACTTATTTGGGTTTGCCCCATGTAAAATTGTTCATGGAACAATCTCTCCAATTAATTCCAATTGTGGATCGAATTGGCTGGGAGGGTGGTAAACCAAGTAAAAGCGTTTTTTGTTAGAGAACTTGGGAAATATTTAATCCTAAGGCTCTCATTATTTGATATTCCCTAGCTTCTATCAAATATCTCGCTATATGTTCGATAGTTGATTCCTTCGTATCCCCTGAAAACTTAGTGAACTTTGGAACTTTCCACCTATGGGGTAAATATGTTTGCAAGATATATTTTGACAATGGGGATGTAAAATTTGGCCTACGAAAGCCAACTTTCATTCAATTTTGTATCATAATCCTTTCGATCATGGCTGTCAGATTATTTTCTGTGCCATAATTATGGTGTCGAACTTGCTGTATCAGTTCGTCAGCATTTTGGTTCCTATTTACCATTATTACAACTTGATCACCATCTCTAGGGATCTGTATGGGAAGTCTGGGTATTTCGACCCTAGGTTGTTCGACTTTTACTCTGAGGTTCCTCCTATCGAATTGTGGATTTTGGTTAATAGTTACATCTTCTTCTAAGACTACACCTTGATCCTCTCTCATAGGAGCTCTCTGGGGTTTTCAAATAGGTTGGGGAACCCCAAAAAATTAAGTCATGTGCGCCATTTACACTGCCATTTGTTGGTTTGACTGAGTAGTATTTTGTATTAGAGGGTTCAATATTGTACTTAGAGTTTGGGCCAACATTTGCACCATGTCATGGTTGCTTTCATCCATCTGTTGCCTCAAAATTATTGTGGAAGCATTTGTGAGGCTTGGCATTGCAAGGGATGACCCTCCTAAAAGTTGGTTCCTACCCATACCAGTTCTAGATCCCTGTAATGGTGAAGACGCACTTACCAGAGGTTCTGAAAATGTAGACGCTGAAGAAGTGAAAAACACAAGAAGGGGTGTTGAATTGTAAAAACTTGAAATCAATTGCAGTCAACACGGTATTTTTATCCTGGTTCGTTTGATCTCAAACTACTCCAGTCCACCCGTCAAGGTGATTTCGCCTCTCTCCAACGAGGTCTTAATCCACTATATTCAACTGAATATTACAACTGCTTTAACAACTGCTAAAGCCTTCTTGAGTCAAACCACAAACCGGTTTCTCAAGGAAATACTTTCTTACAGATAAATGAAATCTAAGTGTGTTGAATGTTTTCTACAAAAACTGTTTATCACAACTGTGATACTACACACGTTAAGCTTATGAGAACTAGAGTGCTAAAATAATTGAGTAAAGAATTTGAGAGCTTTAGCAAACTGAGAGTGAGGAAGATGATGAATAGCTTTAGGCGTGTAGAGAGTTGTAGAGCATTAGCCAATCCAATCTTCACTGACTTGTTTATATATCATTTGAAAAATGGTACGTTGGAGTCAGTTAATTCCGTTTCAATGCTAATAACATTCTTTCCAAATTGAGAAGATCTTTGTCTGGAATAATGTCGTTGATAATAAAGTATCTTGAATGCACAGTACCGTTGCCACTTAAGCGTGTTCTGGCTTTGGCTTATTCTGACGCTGCTAGGTGCTGATGAGTTGTTGTTTTGATCAGAGTTCAAATTGTTACGCGCAGATCTGTTCATCAAGCTTTAGCGTAAGCACATGTTGATCTTCTGATTCTGGTATCTGATATAACATCCTCTGATGCTGATGTTGATATTTCATCTTCTGATGCTGATGATGATATTCTCTTGCTGATACCCATCAGAGTTTCTGTAAGACAGAATGTAATTTTTTAGGTAGCATATATGTCTTACATGAATCATACAATTAATATATCTTTGCATTTTGTTATCATCAAAACTTAAACTTAGGGTAGTAGATTCAAACTTTGTTCTAACAATCTCCCCCTTTTTGATGATGACAAAAACTAGATTTTTTTCAATTGAAAATCATCGTAAAAAGTATCAGAGATAACCAAATAGTAAAGAGTATCAGAATTAAATAGGAAGTTATCAAAGATAAGAGGATAAGGGATAAAGAGATATCAGAGTTTAGATCGGAGATACTCCCCCTGAATTTATTACTTCCCTTTTTAATTCCATGAGTCCTTCAGGATCAGATCTTTATTGACTTTCTTTGAACATCAGAACATCAGAGCTTCAGTGTATCAGAGATGATTAACTTCTTGTACCTGTAGGCTTATGCAAAACAAAAACATTCAAGTATATCAGAGTGTTAGAATGTTTGAGACTTTTTGTCTCAGTAGTCCGTTATTGAAAAATATCATTCTTTTTCTCCCCCTTTTTGTTAGCAATTAAAAAGTGCAAGTAATATAAGCTAAAACGATCAGAGCAGAAAAACTGTTATATTTAATTCAAAGCATAGACGAGAGTACAAAAAACATGGAAAGAAAACAATGAAAACATCATGAATGAAAAACTAAGGTTGGGGTGGAAAGCGTGTGAACAAAGCTTCTAGCATGTTCTTAATCTGATCAGTAGTTTCCTTCTGCTGATGCACCATGCTGACAACTGTATCAATCTTGCCATCTTGCACATCCATCCTTTCCTTCATTTTTTGATCATTCTCATCCATTCTTTACAGCAGACGAATATCATTCTGCTTCAGCTCTTCAAGAGTCTGCCTGTCCAAAGCAGCTTGAGAGACGTCAGAAACAGGATGCTTCTGAGAGCTTTCCGCAACATCTTCAGCTTGACTAACATCTTCAGCTTGAATTGTCTGATCTTCTGCTTGCTGAACTTTTGAAGCTGGACGCTTTTCAGACCATGGCTCACTATCCAGAAGTAGCACTTCCTCCTTCAGCAGCTGACCTTCAGCTTCCTTCAGCAGCTTGCTGAAGTTCTGTTGGGCCTGTTCATAATTTATGTCTTGCAGCTTGAGGGCTTCAGCGCGTACCCATATTCTGAATTGTGTCCAGAGTTGGTCTGAGGCAGCAGGATCAATCATTCCAGGACAAACCTGCTTTAGAGAAGTAATCCAATTCTGCAAGCCTGTTTCAAAATTCAAAATGCCAGCACCAACATCTAGTTGTTTGGGTTTGGGGATGGCTATTTTATTTTTAAGGTCAGCAAGACGGTCAAGGATTGTTAAATCAATGAAGGTCCTGCTGTGGTCTTCTGTATTTTGTTTGGGAGATGGAGTGGGAGAGTCAGAAATGATAATTGGACTGTTTGGAGTATTTGGAGGGGTAGTTTCTGGTGAGGATGGCAGTTGGGGAATGTTTACAGTTGTACCACAAGGCAGCTGAATTGCCAAGGGTTATGGTTCAGAGGATTGAGGTGAAAGAGGTTCAGGTGATGGAGTTTCAGAGTGTTGAAACTCAGGTTGTAGAGATGATGGTTGAGGTGAAGGTGGATGAAGTTCTGGTTGTGGAAAGGGAGGTGGAATTTCTAGTTCCTCTGGTATTGGAGATAGTGTAGTTGCTGGTTATGGTGAATGGGGAGTTTCTGGTTGGGTGTTTGGATTTTCTGAGAGGGGAGCGGAAGAACGTTGATCAATTTCAGAAAGAACTTTATCAAGTTCTGATTCTGTTGATGTTGTGGGTTTTGGATTTTGGGATTTGGTGCGGGATCTCCTGAGAGTTAGTGACTCAGAAGGGTCAGCCTCTGGTTCGGTGTCATCAATGGTTGGTATGGGGATTGGGAGTTCATATGAAGCTGGGGTTGGAATAGATGTTGGAATAGAAGAAGAATTTAAAACATTAACAGCAGATAGATTACCTCTCTTCTTAGGGGTCTGCTGGGATGGTCCTTCTGAAGTAGCCTTTCTCTTCTTCGTCTTCTTCACAGTAACTTCTGGAGTTTGCTGGTGCAGATCTTTAATGTTCAGAGTGGGATCTGTGCCATCGGCCTTGCAAGCATCCAAGTATCTGAGAACAATGACTGGTTTAGAGTCAATCTTAGAGAATATTGGAAAGTTGTCCAGAGGGACTCTTCTGCTGGTGATGTCAGCAAGAGGAGTGATGCTGGGCTCCTTTATGATATTCTCTATCAGTTTCATTTTCTTCAGATTCTTGGCATTCAGAGGCTTGCCAACAGTAGGTTCAATATAGCTTAATTCTTGTGCTTCTGTAAGGTGTTCAATCAGCCTATTCTCCGTTAGAATATCTGATATTAACCTGCCAAAGGGTATCCAATCCCTTTTTGTCCTTTCTTCTTCTCTTGTCTCCTTGACTCTGGTCTTGAGGTGATTAAACAGAAGATGAGCCAAGTTAATCTTTACCTTCTGATTAATAAAATAGATCAGAAACTGCTGATCTATGTTTATATAATCAGGAGAGCTTGTGGGCTTCCTGTGATTGAAGCACCCCAGAATAATCTTCGCCCATATTCTGTGCTGATCCTTCAAATCTCTGATTTTGCTGCTGGGAACCCCATGGGTGAAGATCTCTCTTGCAATGACAGCAGCATCTGAGCATCTTTCTGCCATGTCGATACAGCGGATACCACCACCAGTGTATCCGATCAATCTTGCAATGTGATCTTCAGTGATCACAATCTTCTTTCCCATGATATAGGAAGTAACTTGATGTGTTTATGAAGACGCATGAATCCAGAATTCCTTGACCAATACAGGGAACGTTGGACTCACCAACCTATCAAAGTATCGCTCCCATCCTTGTACCCTAACTTCTTCTGTCAAATCGAATCCATTTTCTTTCAGACTGGTGAAATCAACAATCAGTTCAGACAGAACTTCCAAGTTCTTCACTGGTGTAAGTAGAGTTCTGAAGGGAATTTGGTATTGTTCAGATGAAGCCTCCTTCTGAGAACCTGCAGAAACATTTCTAGAGGTTGCCATGTTCACACTTAGGGTTTCTTTGATAAAAGCTTGAAAAAGGGTTTCTTTTGAAAAAGGATGAACACACAAGTGGGAATGCAGAAAATATTTTGGATGATTGTAAGAGACGGTAAAAGTTTAATGAATGATGTTAATGTGCTTAAATATATTTCAAAAAGTGTTTTGAAAACGTAAACGGTTTTAAGAAAGAGAATTAATTCATGATTACAGTTTAACTCATGATTACACGCATTTAATGCTTGCTGATTTTGGGGAATTTGAGAAAGATACTTGGAACGGTTACCAGACATGTGTCTCAATGCATCCAATCAGCGTTTTTCCTTCTCAGAAGCGTGCACGCGTGTTCTACTTCAGAGATTTGCTGATGATTGGATGACACTTGTTTGATTTAGTGAGCAGCACGTCTATCCTTGAGCTGAAACGCTCAGATCTTTAAGAATAGAATCTGATACAATCTGCATGTCTATCATTCTGAAAGAAGATTGATCAGAAGTTCACAGTGAAAAGAAAACACATTCTGAAGGTTAATATATAAAATTAAAACATTTTTACTCTGGGCAGAGCTTCATGCTGAGATGTTTCAGAATGAAGTTGAACCTATCTTCAGAAAGAGGTTTAGTGAAGATATCAGCCCATTGATGGTCTGTATCAATGAATTTTAAGTTCAAAATTCCTTTCTGAATATAGTCCCTAATGAAGTGATGTTTTATTTCTATATGCTTAGCCCTAGAATGCAAAATAGGATTTTTACTTAAGCAAATGGCAGAAGTATTGTCACAGAGTATAGGGATGTTACTCTCAAAAATCTGGAAGTCTTAAAGCTGACTTTTCATCTAGAGCATTTGTGTGCTGCATCCAGCTGCTGCTATGTACTCAGCTTCTGCTGTTGATAGCGCAATTGTGGATTGCCTTTTGCTGGACCAAGAGATCAGATTTTCTGCCAGAAACTTGCAGCTTCCAGAAGTACTTTTACGTTGTACTCTATCTCCAGTAAAGTCAACATCGCAGTAACATACTAAGCTGTAATCACTAGATTTTCTATAAAATAGACCCAGATTAGTAGTACCTTTCAGATACTTGAAAATTCGCTTAACAACTGTTAAGTGAGATTCTCTAGGATCTGATTGGAATCTAGCACAAATACATACGTTGAATAAGATATCAGGCCTTGAAGCCGTCAGATAAAGGAGAGAACCAATCATACCTCTGTAGACCTTCTGTTCTACCTTTTTGCTTACCTCTTCTCTTTCCAGAATGCACGTGGGATGCATTGGAATCTTTGATGACTTACATTCTGAGAGGTCAAATTTCTTCAGAAGTTCTCTGACATATTTGCTCTGATGAATGTAAGTTCCCTCTGGATTTTGATTGATCTGAATTCCCAGAAAGAATTTCAGTTCTCCCATGAGGCTCATCTCAAATTCTGCCTGCATACACTTAGCAAATTTTCTTCCAAGAGAAGGATTAGTAGATCCAAAAATAATATCATCAACATAAATTTGACAAACTAAGATGTCATTCTTAACTGACTTACAGAATAAGGTAGTGTCCACTTTCCCTCTGGTGAATTCTTTTTCTAACAGAAAGTTACTTAGTCTTTCATACCAAGCTCTGGGAGCTTGTTTCAGACCATATAGTGACTTCTTTAGTTTGAAAACATATTCTGGATTTTTTGTACTTTCAAAACCAGGGGGTTGGTGCACATAAACCTCTTCTTCTATATAACCATTTAAGAATGCACTCTTGACATCCATCTGATACAGAGTGATGCCTTTATTAACAACAAACGAAATTAAAAGTCTGATAGATTCTAACCTGGCGACTGGAGCAAAGGTTTCTATATAGTCTATTCCCTCTTACTGACTATAACCTTGTGCTACCAGTCGTGCTTTGTTTCTGATAACTTCACCTTGTTCGTTCAGCTTATTTCTGAACACCCATCTTGTTCCAATGACGTTGAATCCTTTTGGTCTGGGAACAAGATCCCATACGTCATTTCTGGTGAATTGATTCAGCTCTTCTTGCATTGCTAGAATCCAGTTGTTGTCCATAAGTGCTTCATCAATTGAGGAAGGTTCAATCATAGAAACAAGTCCCATGAGGGATTCTTCAGAGTTTCTAAAGTTGGCTGTTGTTCTGATTGGATCTTCTTTTCTTCCTAAGATGGTTTCTTCTGGGTGATCCAAGCTGCTTCTGGGTAGTCTTTTCTGAGGTTCATCAACAGGTGTTGCTGAATTTCTCGCAGTGCCTCTTTCTGATGTTGAAGGAGTGTCGTTGTTGAGAGCTTCTGATGACTTGTCTTCAGAACCTGTGAATTCAACTTCCATACCTGCAAAGACTTCATTCTGCTTTGACTTTTCAGAGTCAAGCTTATCATCAAAACGAACACTGATTGATTCTTCCACAATCTGTGTTTCTGTATTGTATACTCTGTACCCTCTTGAGCGTTCAGAGTATCCTAACATAATACACTTTTGTGCTTTAGAGTCAAACTTCTTCAAATAATTTTTTGTATTTAACATAAAACAAGTACATCCAAATGGATGAAAATATGAAATGTTGGGCTTTCTGTTCTTCCACAATTCATATGGAGTCTTTTCCAGAATAGGTCTTATTGAGATTCTATTCTGAATGTAGCACGCTGTGTTTATTGCCTCTGCCCAGAAGATCTTAGCAACGTTTGTCTCATTGATCATGGTTCTGGCCATTTCTTGCAATGTTCTGTTCTTTCGTTCTACAACTCCATTTTGTTGGGGAGTTCTAGGACAAGAGAAATCATGCAGAATGCCTCTGTCATTAAAGAATGACTCAAAATCTTTGTTTTCAAACTCTCCACCATGATCACCTCTGACTTTAACGATTCTAAGATCCTTTTCATTCTGAACTTGGTTACAGAAGGTAACAAACACAGAGTGTGACTCGTCCTTGTGTCTTAAGAACTTTACCCATGTCCATCTGCTATAGTCATCTACGATTACTAACCCATACTTCTTGCCACTGACTGAAGCAGTTTTAACTGGTCCAAATAAGTCAATGTGCAGAAGTTCTAATGGCTTAGAGGTAGAAACAACATTTTTAGATTTGAAAGAGGGTTTTGCAAACTTGCCTTTCTGACATGCTCCACACAGAGCATCTGAATTGAACTTCAGATTAGGAAGTCCTCTGACCAGATTGAGTTTGTTAATCTGAGATATTCTTCTCATACTAACATGCCCCAATCTTCTGTGCCAGATCCATTGCTCGTTGTTAACAGACAGAAGACACTTTACATTCTGACTTTTCAGTTTATAAAGTTTGATTTTATAAATGTTGTTTTTCCTCTTTCCATTGAATAGGATAGTCCCATCTTTCTGACTAACAGCTTTACATGATTTTTGATTAAAGATTATATCATAACCGTTATCACTTAATTGACTTATGGATAACAGATTATGCATTAATCCATCTACTAACAGAACATTATTTATAGAGGGAAGATTTCCATTACCTACAGTTCCAGAGCCAATGATCTTTCCCCTCTGATTGCCTCCAAAGCCAACGTGGCCTCCAGGCTTAAGTTCCAGGCTTTGGAACATATTCCTTCTTCCCGTCATGTGTCGCGAGCAGCCAGAGTCCAGATACCATGACTGGTGTTTCTGATTTGCTGCTAAAGATATCTACAACATGTATTATTTTATCCTTAGGTACCCAGATTTTCTTGGGTCCTGATTTGTTAGACTTACCAAAACTCTGGTTGAATTTTGGTTTCACAGAATACTTGCTACTAATATATTTAATATCATGTGTGTGACCATACACAAAATGTGAGTTCAGAGGAGTGTGTTTAATAGTTAAATCCATGGCATTCTTTGGTGTAGGAACCTTACCTTGGTATCTTATTCCCTTTCTGCTAACTCCATAGATCATTGAAGCCATTTTGCTTCTATATATGCTTTTAGCAAGGAACTTCTGAAAGCTATGATCATACTCCTTGATGATCTCATCAGCGCTGCTGGGAGTTTCAGAAATTGTTTCCTTCTGAGAGTTTTGTAAAACATTTTCTAACTTTGAAATTTTATTTTTCAGCTCAGAATTTTCCAATTTAAGACTCTCAGTCTTATCAGAGTCAGATTCAAGATTCCTTTTCAGGTTTCTGAATTTAACTCTAATCTGCTGGTACCTTTCCAGAATTTCGTTAAGGCTTTCAGCAAGTTCAGCCTTAGTAAAATTAATTGCAAAGTCAGGAAATACCTCTTCAGTGTCTAATTCTAAGTCTGATTCAGAAGCTTCACTGTCTTCTGAAATGTTGGCCATGAGAGCTATGTTTTCTCTCTCATCATCTGATTCTGAGTCAGCTTCAGACGAGTCAGAGTCATCCCATGTAGCCATGAGACTTTTCTTCTTTTCTCTTCCAAACTTCTTTTTGGGCTTTTCCCTCTGAAGCTTTGGGCATTCACTCTTGTAGTGTCCTTGCTCATTGCATTCATAGCAGATGATGTCCTTGGTGTTTGGCTTTCTGCTTCCTGAGGAGCCTTCAGATCTTCTGTATCCAGAGGAAGAATCTGACCTTCTGTATCTGGAAGAGGACTCATTCTGATCAGATCTTCTGGGATTCCTGAACTTCCTTTGCCTCTGCTTCCATAGTTGGTTCACTCTTCTGGAGAGGAGGGAAAGTTCGTATTCTTCTGATGAGGATCCATCAGATGTTTCTTCAACTGCCTGCAAAACTTTAGACTCAGATTTTTTGTTAGATTTTAATGCTAAAGGCTTACCTTGCTTCTGAGGTTCATCAGCTTCCAGCTCTATCTCGTGACTTCTGAGGGAGCTGATAAGTTCCTCCAGAGAGATTTTGTTGAGATCTTTAGCTAGCTTCAGCGCTGTAACCATTGGCCTCCACTATTTTGGCAAGCTTCTGATGATCTTCTTGACATGATCAGCAGTAGAGTATCCTTTTTCCAGAACCTTGAGACCAGCCACCAGAATTTGGAATCTTGAGAACATTGTTTCAATGGATTCACTTTCTTCCATTTTGAATGCCTCATACTTCTGAATGAGCGCAAGAGCTTTAGTTTCTTTGACCTGAATGTTTCCTTCATGCGTCATTCTGAGTGAGTCAAACATGTTCTTTGTTGTGTCTCTGTTAGAGATCTTTTCATATTCAGCGTAAGAGATGGCGCTGAGAAGAATGGTTCTGGCCTTGTGGTGATTTTTGAAGTCACGCTTTTGTTGATCATACATTGCTTTCCTGTCAATCTTCTGACCGCTTGCATTTACTGGGTGCGTGTATCCATCTGTCACCATGTCCCACAGATCAGCATCATGTTCCAGAAAGAAGCTTTCAATTCTGTCTTTCCAGTAATCAAAATTTTCTCCATCAAAGACTGGAGGTTTGCCGCTGAATCTGTCTCTGTCTTCATTGTTGTCATTACTGGTGTGTTGATAAGTTCATGCCATTGTGTTTTTCTGACGTTGGATCTTGTACTGACACGGTTAAGTGTTTTATCTCAGAACCAGGCGCTCTGATGCCAAGTGAAGAAGTGAAAAACACAAGAAGTGGGGTTGAATTGTAAAAACTTGAAATCAATTGCAGTCAACACGGTATTTTTATCCTGGTTCGTTTGATCTCAAACTACTCCAGTCCACCCGTCAAGGTGATTTCGCCTCTCTCCAACGAGGTGTTAATCCACTATATTCAACTGAATATTACAGCTTCTTTAACAACTGCTAAAGCCTTCTTGAGTCAAACCACAAACCGGTTTCTCAAGGAAATACTTTCTTACAGATAAATGAAATCTAAGTGTGTTGAATGTTTTCTACAAAAACTGTTTATCACAACTGTGATACTACACACGTTAAGCTTATGAGAACTAGAGTGCTAAAATAATTGAGTAAAGAATTTGAGAGCTTTAGCAAACTGAGAGTGAGGAAGATGATGAATAACTTTAGGCGTGTAGAGAGTTGTAGAGCATTAGCCAATTCAATCTTCACTGACTTGTTTATATATCATTTGAAAAATGGTACGTTGGAGTCAGTTAATTCCGTTTCAATGCCAATAACTTTCTTTCCAAATTGAGAAGATCTTTGTCTGGAATAATGTTGTTGATAATAAAGTATCTTGAATGCACAGTATCGTTGCCACTTAAGCGTGTTCTGGCTTTGGCTTATTCTGACGCTGCTAGGTGCTGATGAGTTGTTGTTTTGATCAGAGTTCAGATTGTTACGCGCAAATCTGTTCATCAAGCTTCAGCGTAAGCACATGTTGATCTTCTGATTCTGGTATCTGATATAACATCCTCTGATGCTGATGTTGATATTTCATCTTCTGATGATGATGATGATATTCTCTTGCTGATACCCATCAGAGTTTCTGTAAGACATAATGTAATTTTTTAGGTAGCATATATGTCTTACATGAATCATACAATTAATATATCTTTGCATTTTGTTATCATCAAAACTTAAACTTAGGGTAGTAGATTCAAACTTTGTTCTAACAGACGCAGCGTTCATAAGGCTAGCCATTTCAGTAGTTGGCATGCCATAAGGCTGGTCTCGACCCATCCAGGCTGTCGAAAATCCTGGGTGAGCGTGTGGTCGAAATCCTGGATTCACCCTTGGTGGTGGTGTTCTTGTTGGACCTCTAGGACCTGTATACGAAAGTATTGATCCCGTTTGGGTTGCTGTTAACTTTGGTATCGAACCAACAGTTGACGAGACAATTTCACTAACGGTTGGTATTACCGATGTTCCCGTAGTAATTGGTGGAGGTATTTCTCCATTATTTGGCTGATTAGCCATATTGCTTTCACTATTTATCTTTCTAGTTGTACACTCGTTGGTGGTTACTTTACCACTTCTTAATAGCATGCAAAACTTTGTAAAAGAAAGAAAATCATTTGAAGCATTTATATTAAAATTAATAAGCAAAACCGGAAGACAAAATAAATAAAACAACATTAATTAGCAACGTCCCACCAGGTGTGTCAATTTGTTCACCGTGTTTTCTGGTAAACAACCATTGATCTTCCAAAAAGGGTAACTTTTTGGTTACTCGCAGGATCGATCAGTTTGATCCTAGTACATATGCTAATTTGTGATGTTATTTGAACATAAACGTTAATATGGGTGAAGAACGCCCGTTCGACTGGGAAAGGGATGAGTTTGAGTGTAGAAAGTAAATAGAACAAAGGGGTTGAGGAGAGTTTAGGCGCAGGAATCTGGGTAAAATTGCAGATAAAGTACAAACAAGATAAAAGGGCAAGAAATGTAAAGAGAGAAATAAAAGACTTTGATTGTAAAATGTGATGTTTCAAACGTACATTTTTAGTATTCTTTCTCACGCAGCGGGTACTTGAATAGTATTGAATAATTTGTACGATCAGTTGAACACACGGAAATCTACATAAACTTCCTATATTTATAATAAAACTAGGTAACCGTGGAGGAGTTTCCTTGCTCTAGGATGAATGCAAGTGTCTTCTGCATGTGCTTCGACCCCTCTTGTTCACCGTGTTTTCTGGTAAATAATTGTTGCTCTTCCAAAAAGGGTAACTTTTTGGTTACTCGCAGGATCGATCAGTTTGATCCTAAGACATATGCTAATTTGTGATGTTGTTTGGACATAAACGTTAATGTGGGTGAAGAACGCACGTTCGACTGGGAAATGGATGAGTTTGAGTGCAGAAAGTAAATAGAACAAAGGGGTTAAGGAGACTTTAGGCACAGGAATCTGGGTAAAAGTGAAGATAAAGTACAAACAAGATAAAAGGGAAAGAAATGTAAAGAGAGAAATAAAAGACTTTGATATTAAAATGTGGTGTTTCAAACGTACATTTTCAGTATTCTTTCACATGCAGCGGGTACTTAAATAGTATTGAATAATTTGTACGATCAGTTGAACACACTGAAATCTACATAAACTTCATATATTCATACTAAAACTAGGTAACCGTCGAGGAGTTGCCTTGCTCTAGGATGAAGACAAGTTTCTTCTTCATGTGCTTCGACCCCTCTTTTCACGCCACGTTGCTTTCCTCAACTTCCAAGCAAACTGCTTTTTCCTCCTTTCTTCAGATTCAAAATCTTCTGGGGCAGATACGAAGTTTCCTTCTGGTCGAAGACCTTGGGTTCCCTTCAGTCGAAGGGATTGAGAACCTTCTGGTTGAAAACTCAATTTAACTTAGAATTTCTCTAAGTACTTTTCTACTTTGTCGAAGCCTTTCCAACTTAGACTTGTTCAATCTATTTTTGGCCCTTAAGGCCAACTTGTTATAGGTGTCGAATTTAGGAGCTAACAACTGTGTTCAGGAAATAATTACTGATGGGGATCAGGATTTCATAGGCTGCGCTGAGGAAGTTTCCATCATATGTTGGGGAAATGATCAAACTTCCTTATACGCTAGGGGGCCTATTAGGAAAGATAATCATGTCGAGCTATTCATCAGGGATATAGAGGTGAACCACTAGAAAATGCCCCAATTTTTGTCTGATGGCATATTAGATTTTCTGAGGAATATATCTCTGTTGGGGATAAGCTTGTGACGATAGTTCTGTGGAGATTTCTATGTGGAGACTTGTGGATGACTTGAACGTTATCCTAACTCCTAGAGTCTTTAGTATATACTAATTCTGTTTTTATGCATATATTTGTTAACAGTAATCATGTTCAAATGCATATGTTCATTCAATGTAATCATTGGACGTTTTTGAAAACAAAACAGAGAAAGTAAAACAATTTTGAATTTTTAAATCTAATTGCATTGATTCTGAAAGTTTGCCTATAAGCAGGCAATTTTATACAAAGAGACAGAAATCCTAGTAAGAGGAAATCGTCGTAAGAATGAAGAAAGGGTACAAAGAAAAACAAGGTAAAATAGTTATGTGGAAAACAAGCATCTCATCACTTGTTGTTGGAAGAAGATGATTGAATTGTTTTGTATTGTTTGAATTTGACGCTAGTAATGAAGCTGGTTGTAAGTATATGGGTGATCTAACGGGACATATTCGTATGCTTTAATCCCTAACTTTTTCCTGGACCGCCCTTTCGAGTTTTTAGTCCATCAAGATATCATTTTTTTCCAAGCCTCCTTTTCAGGTTTTCGACTTTCCGGATGCATAATTTTTTTATATTTATCCCTAATTTTTTCCCGAACCCTTTTGGTTTGACGGGATGCCCTTACTTTTTCCTAGGCCTGTCAACCTAGCGGGTCTCTTTTATGCGTAGTATTTTTTGACTATGTATGCATTCACAGAGTGTGTAAAATCTTTATCATCCATGGTAGTAAGTATCATAGCACCACCAGAAAATATTTTTTTGATCACAAATGGCCCTTTGTATATGGGAGTCTGTTTTCCCCTGGGATCACCTTGTGGTAGAATAATGTGATTTATTACCAAATCACCAGCCTAGTATACCCGATGTTTGAATTTACTGTTAGAGGCTTTGATCATGTGTTTCTGATACATCTAACCATGACAAACAGCCGCAAGACTTTTTTCATTGATCAAATTTAATTGGTCCAGTCGAGTCTGAGTCCATTCGTCTTCATCTAAACCTGCGTCTTTCATAATCCTTAGGTAAGAAACCTGGACTTCAACAGGTAAGACAACCTCCATACTATAGACTAAAGAGAATGGGGTTTCTCCAGTTGATGTACGTACTGAAATGCGATAACCATGAAGAGAAAATGGTAACATCTCATGTCAATATTTGTATGTCACTGTCATCTTCTACAATATCTTCTTGATATTTATGTTTGCAGCTTCCACTGCGCCATTCATGTTTGGTCGGTACAGAGAAGAAATGTGATGCTTAATCCTAAACTGCGTGCAGAGTTCCGTGATCATAGTATTGTTAAGATTGGTACCATTTTCCATGATGATCCTTTCAAGGATGCCATACCGACAGATAAGTTTGTATTTAATGAATCGAGCCACAACATTCTTGGTAACGGAAGCAAATGAGGATGCTTTAACCCACTTCGTGAAGTAATCAATAGAAACCAGGATGAAATGATACCCATTGGAAGCAGTAGACTTAATCTCTCTAATCATATAAACCATGGCATGTCTTTGTACAAACAAGAAAAGATCTCAATATAGTCACACAACATTTGGATTAATCTCTTTTTGACACTATCTTCTAGGTTGGCATTTATCTTGACTTCTTTCTTGTCCTCTTCAGTACCCAAGTTCACTACCTCGATTGGCTCTTCATGCGGTTGTATGGATCTTTCTTCCTGCATTAATATCAAGTTCTCCAGATACTTCACAATCTTCCTCACTTTCGTCCTCATCTTGGTAGATCATATTTTCGAAGTCATAATTGGAAATAGCGTAATTGTTATCAATAGGATCTAGGGTGGATATGGATCTGCAATTTGTTGTGTGGGTGTGTGTAAGAACACATAGCTATTTTGAAAGCAATAAAGTAAAATAAAGACAAAGAGCACAAAATTTGAATTCAAACTTCTAATGATTTATTAAATGAAAATACGTGGATGAAAAATGACAACCCTAACAAATGAAAAGTTGTGCCCCGGGTAAGGAACAAGGTTTAAAGTTATTGTTTAAATTACATAACCAAAAACTTGAAAGCAAGAAAACAGAAAATAGCATTTACTCATGACTAAAGGAGATTGGTATAAATTCTTCAGCCTTCCAATTGTTGAGCCTATTGTCGGTAGTAGGGAAAAGCTAACTGTCTATGTGACAGTTGCTATCAGCGTCTTCCATAATGTTGACTTGATTTTTGTGAACTCTATTGTTGTTGATGCAGAATGGAGGTCTCCCAGAATTAGCACGAGCACGACGGATAACCCTCTGAGGTGAAACCCACACCAAATTTATCAGACTTGTAAGGGATATTGGGAATCTGACCCCAAGCAGTGTCACCACCTTCTTCTACAACAGCCTTAGCATCTTTCAGAGAAGCCCTTCTTCGTGGAATCCTGGTAACCTTAGGAACGGTAGGAGTAGCTTTGTCAATAGTTGTTATCTAAGGAATAACTTCAAAGTTCTGGCAAGGAGTCTCGAAGAATTCACCATCCATCTCAACATACTTGAAGGAATTCAAATGGCTCACTATGTATTCTTCTTTGTTGTAAACTGTAACAATTTTTCCTTTTACGAGATACTTCAAATTTTGGTGTAAAGTAGAAGTCACAGTGCCTGCCCCATGAATCCAAGGGCGTCCAAGAAAACAGGAATAGACTGGATGAATTTCCATCACATAGAAAGTAGAGTCGAAGACCTGGGAACCCACTTTGATTGGAAGATCAACCTCTCCATGCACGATTCTCTTTGAACCATCAAATGCTCTTACCACAATATCACTAGGTTTTAGCATAATCCCTTCACAGTCAAGTTTGTATAAAGCATCTTTTGGAAATACATTCAATGAGGAACCTATGTCCATCAATACATGGGATAAAGTAGTGCCCCTACACTCAATAGAGACATGCATGGCCTTATTATGGTTCCTTCCCGCAGGAGTTAAGTCAGCGTCAGAAAATCCTAGCCCATTATCGGTTGTCAGGCTAGCAAAACAATTTCTGAACTGATCAACAGAGATTACCTACGGTAATGAGCATATTTCATGAACTTTACCAGAGCCTGAGCAAGGGCTTTAGATCACAACAACAGATATAACATAGATATATTGGAGGGGGTCTGCCCCAACTGTATAACGATCTTATAGTCACTCTTTAAAATAATTTTCAGTACTTATTACATCTCTTTCTTGGAGGTGTCTTCAAACGTGACCTCTTTCGATGCCTCATTCTGGACAGGCTCAGTCATATGTTCTTTACCTTGATTTTCAATAATTGATTCAGTGGTAGTGATACGAACTGGTGTAGTAATGGCTTTTGGAGAGATCTCTGGAGAGAAAACCCTTCCACTTATAGTAACTTTACTAGTGCCAACAATATTGCCAACATTGGGATCAGTCATTTTAGTATTTTTATCTTCGACAACCAATGGTTCTTGCTTGACGTCATGATAGTAGACATCAGCTCCATAATTCCAAGGGATTTCCTTGTTAGAGGAATATGGAATTGGCCCAAGCGTGGTAATGATCAGAGGAGCAACCCTAGGTTCAGTAGTAATCTTCATAATACCCTTAGAAGTGATTCTTACAGGAGTAGCGGATATTGCAGACAAATTTTCAAGTTTCAGGTCCTTAGACATACTCTCTAAAAATGAGTATTCTCAAATAGAATTAAATGGTCATCCATCAAACGCTGAACATCTTCTTTCAGCAGCGCACAACCATTGGATTGGGACGCATAATAGTGGCACCTTTCAATGCAACCCGGAAATAAATCGTCTTGTAGCAGCTTCTTCTTAACAATCATCAGAGGAGTAGTCAAGTCATTCACAATAGAAACATAAAAAACCTCATCAATAGCATTAATGCCCTTGTCGTGATTAGACATAGGTGCAGTGATCACATTAGGAGTCTCGGGAGGATCAAATTCAATCTCCATAGCATTAATAATGTCTGTGATACGGTGGGAGAACTGTTTTGGGTTTTTGCGTTTGTTTTCGCAAATGTTTCGGTTTAGCAAGAGTCGCCACCGACTTTTTATTTTATCCTAAGGAAAGGTTAAAAAGCACAGGAAAAACCTTTTGAGATGTTTTCTTGGGTTCGGGGAGTAGATTATAGAAAGGGAAGGTATTAGCACCCTTTCTATCCATGGTTATCCATGGGCTCTTAGTTACTTGCTTAGATCACTTGCTTTGCATTTTCAATTGTTTGAAATGGTGCTTTGTGTGTGTGTTTGAAAGATGTTTTGAAAAGAGGCCATCGTTGTGGCAACCTTTGTAATGATTCTTGTTTGAATGTATACAAAGGTGTTTTGTCTTTTTTGATCAAGTAACTAAGAGTTGTCTACCCTATTTTACTCAAAGATCTTTCTTATGTTTTTAACCCTTTTAACAGTGTTGTTTCACCATTGTATTTGGTGAACAATCTTGTGTTAGGATGTTAACAGGACGGGCGCGGGTCATCGTATGGACCATGATAGCAATTTTGCAAAGTATCTTAGCATTTCTTTTGAGGGACTAAGATCATTTTTGTAAGGCAACTTTGGATAGCGTCATCGAGGGACTATGATCTTTTGATTTTGTTTGTTTTACCAAGATACTTTGCATGCGTAACATGGCCCATTTTTGAAGGAAACAAGTGGATGTAACCCTAGGGGTGTTAGTGTTCAAGTGTGTTTTATTGCATACAAGAGTGTATCTTTGAATTAGGATTTTCTATTTCATTGATTTTATCTTGCCATACACATCCTAATTACTAGCAATAAAAAGCAGAAATATAAAATCCTACGCTATTACAACAATTAGGGGGTGGGGATACACATTTGTACATGGGGTGGTTCAACGAGAAAAATAGACAAGAAAAGGAAATAACAAAAACAAGATAGAGAGAAAGAGAGAGGGAGCCAGCACGCTGTAGAGAGGTCATCAGAAGTTATGACTCAGGCCTGCTGCCAGATAATCAACCTTTTGGTTAAACTGTATGAGTCAGAACTTCTGACTCTTGCACCTGCAAAACAGAAACCTGTTAGTGGGGAAATCAGAAGTTCTGACCCCCTGCGCTGCAAGACAAAAGTTTGTTAGTGGGGAAGTCAGAAGTTCTGATCCTGCTAGAAATACAATAATTCTCAGAATTTCTGATATTATTGACAGCAAAACAGGCTTCAGATGTGCTAACGTCAAAGTCAGCACCTGGCTTCTCCCTGTGCTAGTCAGAACATCTGCAATTTTGTTATTTTTCCATAAAACAGAAACATATCCGGAACAGCTTCAGCAAATGTCAGAGTGTTTCAGGGGACAGAACCAACAAGGTCACAGGCAGGTTCTATGCTGGCTCAATTCCTGTCTAAACGTTCTGAGGTATGAAAATCCTCAGAACACAAACAGCAGCAACATGATATTTACATTATGTTTATTTGAGCATGCAAAGATGATGATGCTTAGCAGCGTGATGAAGGTCAGCAAGTGCTTACCTGGATGTTGGAAAAGTTTGTGAAGGAGAGCTAGCTTTTGACTCTGATGGTGTTCTGGACAGGTTCTTTTTTGAAAGGGGTAGATGAAGGTGTATGTGGTTGTATGGTCAGAGGTTGAAAGGGTGTTCTTTAGTCACAAAGAAAACTGGGTATTGATGCAGTTTGAAGGTAAGAAATTCAAAGTTATGAAACACTGGAGATTTTGGCAGAGTTTCACAACACTTTCTTGCTAAAGATTTATGTTTCTCTTCTAGCAATTTTTCTGTTTTTTTTGGACGCCCCTTTTCAGTGGACAATGGTTCTCTATTTATAGGCAAAGCTCTTGTGGATTTCTTGAACATTAAAGGCGCCAACAGAAGTTGAATTGTTCTTTGAAAGAAATTCCTGAGAAGTTGTGATAACAGATAGCCTTTCAGCCTAGGCTGGAACAGCAGGCATGGATTGGGGAGAAGTGACCTCTTAGGTGGACGGTGGCGCGTAGACCCATGCCTGAACCTGCATAAAGGCGTTTACCAAGCCACACGTGAAGGGACTACTTGGATGAATGTTCAAGAGTGGTTGGGAGCATTAATGAGCATTAAATAGTGATGAGACTTATCAACACCAATATTCTGGTAATAGAAACAAAACTTTGAACCAGCAGTTATGTTTTACCAAAAACAATGTAAACCATGCTCTGGTCTTGGCCTCCTGTTGTCTTAGCAAATTATGGGGATTCTCCTGACTTTCTGACACGTTCCTTGGATTTGTTTCTGGAAATCTTGGACTTAGAGATTCTGTATCAGTGTAACACCCACTCTTCTGACCTTTTCATCTTCTGATTTCAGCATGTTCTGAAGGAACCTTCAGACTTCCTTGCTTCCTTTGCATTCTTTTATCAAAATCTGGCTGAACTTGCGTAACTGCTGAAAGAGCCATGTTCTGTCTGAGGGTTACGTGTTGAATCACGTTTGCAACTTCTGACTGAGTTGATGTAGCTGCTGAAGAGCCAACTTCTTACTGCGTTGAGCCAAGCTTGCAACTTCTGACCATTGAGCTAAGCTTGTATCTTCTGACCGTTTCTATCTGGAGTTTGGTCCAGAAGTTCTGAAGCGCTATTTTTCTTCTTAAACACCCATTTTTTAGAGAAAAATTTCAAGTGTTTAGAATTTAATTTTTCTCAAGATAAAAGCGTTGCCTTTAGAGCTTGTGTGATCATTTTTCTCTTGTAAATGGTTTGCTTGGGCAAAAATGATAATTCAGAACTTGGATTTGTTTCAGAGGGACTCTAAGAATCCAAGATGATTTCCTGAAGAAAGAGAGGGAAAATTTTGGGGTACAACAGTTGCCCCTGTTCAATCTTCTTGCACCTGAAGAGTTAGATTGGCAGGCTTGCCTTTCGCGTCTCAAAGGTAAAAGGAGATTGGACACTAGAGTGCCCTTAAATTTGCACTCGTCAAGACGTGGATACGGCAATGGGCTTAGAGATGCCATTTGGAGATGGGCTTAAAGATGCCACCTGGAGGGGTGACAGAATCTTTGTCGAGGATGGGCTTAAAGATGCCATATGAATGTTTGTTGAACTGCAATGTGACTGGTCAGAAGAATGAGGATCAAAATGGTATCCTTGTTTGGAATGCATTTGAACTGTATCTGGAGACTGAGTTTGTATGAGCAAAAGAAATGGCCTCCGTGTCTGGGGCGTATTTGAGCTGTAACTGCGTTTGAAGGAAGAATGAATATCAGAATGACTGTCGTGTCTGGAGTGTATCTGTATTGTATCCGGGTAACAGAGAAATATCTGTATGGAGCAACTGCGTGCTGGGGACAAATTTTGAATGAGTGACAGAATGGCAACCGTGTCTGGAGCGTATCTGGACTGTATCTGAAGTTGAAAGTTGTATGAGTAGCAGAATGACTTCTGTGTCTGGAGCGTATCTGAAACTGTATCTGAAGTTGAAAGTTGTATGAGTAGCATAATGACTTCAGTGTCTGGAGTGTATCTGAAACTGTATCTGAAGTTGAAAGTTGTATGAGTAGCAGAATGACTTCCGTGTCTGGAGTGTATCTGAAACTCTATCTTGGAGTTGAGATCTGTATGAGTTAGCAGACTGACTTCCATGTCTGGAGTGTATCTGAAACTGTAACTAGGATCTGAATGAATGACAAAATGACTTTCGTGGCGAACGCACTGGGGAGAATCAAACTGCTGTTGTAAAGGTCAGAATGGTATCCGTGCTTGGAATGCATTGAACCTTGAGGTGGATAAGTGAATCTGAATGGGAGATAGAATGGCTGCCGTGTCTGGAGCGTATCTAGTATGTATCTGATTGTTGTAGTCTGAATGAGTAGTAGAATGACCGCCGTGTCTGGGGTGTATCTGTACTGTATCTGATTGCTATAGTCTGAATGAGTAGTAGAATGACCGCCATGTCTGGGGTGTATCTGTACTGTATCTGACTTGAAATTCTGAATGAGTAGTAGAATGACCGCCGTGTCTGGGGTGTATCTGTACTGTATCTGAATAATTGTTAATGGTAGCCTTTTGATTTTTATCCTGAAAAGGATGAAATGTTAGCTATAACACAAAGTTATGTTGCATGATATGTATGATGCAATATATATGTTATATCAATGTTTATGATATGAATGTAAATGAATGCGCATGTAAGCTGAAGAGCTGTCTTGTTGAGGATAGATGAATCCTGGATGGCTGGAGATAAAAGAATCTTGACTGCTGTCAGGGAAAGTAAATCCTTGACTGCTGCAGGGGATTGCAAGAATTTTGATCGCTAAGGATCTGACTACTGTTGGAGAATTAGGAGCTTGGGTTGTATGCCAATCTACTGGGGATTCCTATCTTGAGGAGATCTTTACTGGGGAACATCTGATTATCCTGTGAGGAACCGAGGATGAGGTTCTTCATACTGCTTGGGGAATGCAAGGTCTTCAATTGTTGAGGGATCTTAGGACCACTGTTGGGGATTGGAACTCCTTGGTGACTTGTAGGGAATGAGAATTCTGATGATCTCTACTGGGGAGTTCAGAACCCGATAGACTCATGCTGGAGAGGTATGACTGAGAATCTTCAGTTTGGTGGGAAGTATCTCTGTGGGGAGAAGGTTCATTTAGTCTGGTTCCGTTGGGGATTGATGGTTGGAAAAAATCTTTAGCTCCACTGGGGATTGGATTTTCAGATTTTAAGGCTCCACCAGGGATACTGAAACTTAACTCTGAGGGGGATTGAGTTCTGGAAGGCTCTCTGGCTAGGGAAACCAGTTTTGAGAAAGCTTCTGTTCTGCTGAGGATCCTAAGGTTTAACTCTGTTTGGGGAATTAAGTTCTGGATTTTGACTTTATCGAGGAATTTGGAGTTTAAATCTGCTGGGGATTCCTTCTGAAAGGGCATCGATATATCTATCCGTACCTTCAACCTATCAGTAATCATCTTTTCCTGATTTGTAAGAAAATGACTATGTTCAAATGCATATGCCTACTTAACAAAACATTGGACGTTTCTCAAATAAACATAAGTGCAAAAGAGAAAAAGGAAGACAAAGCAAATTTCTGTATTTGGAAAAGTATTTGTATTAACTTTCTATGAGTATCTTTGTACAAAGGAGACAGGCATCCTTGTAAGAGGATGTCGCCGTAAAATTGAAAATTTTATACAAAAGAAAGATGGCTATGTGAAACAACTCCATGGGATTCCATTCTGCTATAGCCTTCACAACTCTGAATATCTGTTCATTCAAGGCTTCGTCTGCCGGTGACTGGATTGATCAGAAGCTTGGAGCTGGTTGATGAAGAGATTTGTCCTTAAAGTGATCTGACGAGACATAGTCATACGCTTTAATTCCCTAACTTTTGCCTGAATCGCCCTTTCGGGTTTTCGATCCACCGGGAAACCCTTTTTTGCCCAAGCCGCCCTTTCGGGTTTTCAACTTGTCGGGTGTACAAATTTTTTTGTTTTATCCCTAATTTTTTCCTGAACCGCCCTTTCGGGTTTTCGGTTCACCGGGATGCCCATTTTTGCCCAAGCCGCCCTTTCGGGTTTTCAACTTGTCGGGTTGTTTTATGAGTAGTATCTTTTGACTATGTCTGCGTTTGCAGGGTGTGGTAATTCGTCACCGTCCATGGTGGTCAGAATCATTGCACCACCAGAAAATATGCTCTTGATCACAAATGGTCCTTCGTAGGTAGGAGTCTATTTGCCCCTGGGATCACTTTGCGGCAAGATAATCCGCTTGATTACGAGATCTCCGACTTGATATACTTGACGTCTGACTTTCTTGTTGAAAGCCTTGATCATCCGTTTTTGATATGCCTGACCATGGCAAACAGCAGCGAGTCGCTTCTCGTCAATCAAATTGAGTTGATCAAGTCGGGTCTGAATCCAATCATCTTCATTCAAACCTGCGTCCTTCATAATCCTTAAGGAAGGAATCTGAACTTCCATGGGTAGGACAGCTTCCATGCCATATACCAAAGAAAATGGGGTTGCCCCTGTTGAAGTACGTGCCGTGGTACGGTATCCATGCAGAGCAAACGGTAACATCTCATGCCAGTCCTTGTAAGTGACTGTCATTTTCTGAATGATCTTCTTGATGTTTTTGTTCGCAGCTTCAACAGCACCGTTCATCTTAGGCCGATAGGGAGATGAATTGTGATGATAAATCTTGAACTGTTCGCATAGAGCGATGATCATAGTATTATTCAGATTTGTACCGTTGTCTGTGATGATCCTGTCGGGGACACCATACCGGCATATGAGGTTCTGCTTGATGAAGCGGGCAACCACATTCTTTGTAACAGAGGCAAAGGACGCTGCTTCGACCCACTTGGTGAAATAGTCAATGGCGACCAGGATGAAGCGATGTCCATTGGATGCCGTGGGTTTGATCTCTCCAATCATGTCAATGCCCCACATTGCAAACGGCCAAGGAGCTGCCAGAACGTTGAGAGGAACCGGAGGAATATGAACCTTGTCAGCGTAGACTTGACATTTGTGACAAGTACAGGAATGTTGATGGCAGTCAGCTTCCATGGTAGACCAGTAATAGTCGGCCCTTAGGATCTTCTTAGCCATTGTATGCCCGCTCAAGTGGGTGCCAAATGTACCGCTGTGTATCTCGGTCATGATTAACTCTGCTTCAGCTTTGTCTACACATCGGATTAAAACACAATCATGGCTTCATTTATAAAGGATGCCATTGCTTAGGAAGAACTTGGCAGCAGATTTCCTTAGGAACTTTTTGTCATTTACAGAAGCTCCTTCGGGATATTCTCTAGTCTAGAGATACCTTTTGATTTCATGAAACCAGGGTTGTTCCACTACTTCTTCGGTATTAATCTCATGACAATGCACAGGTTCATCCATTCGCTCGATGGTGATTTGGGGAGCCTCGTTATCCTAGTTGAGTTTAAACATGGAAGACATCGTGGCCAGAGCATCTGCTAGCTGATTCTCTTCTCGCGGGAAATGCTCGAAGGTGATTTGCTCGAAATGAGGCAACAATGTCAGGACATGTTATTTGTATGGGATAAGATTAGGATGTTTGGTATCCCACTCTCCTTTGATTTGACTGATAACCAAAGCCGAGTCCCCGAATATGATCAAGGATTTGATCCCCAAGTCTATAGCAGCCTTGAGACCAAAAATGCAAGCTTCATATTCAGCCATGTTGTTGGTGCAGCTGAAGCAAAGTCGGGCTGTGAAAGGTGTGTGGCAACCTTCTGGGGAAATGAGTACCGCACCGATACCATTTCCAAGTGCATTTGAAGTGCCATCAAAGTACAGGGTCCATCAGGATCCTTTTTCAGGTCCGTCATACGGTCCGTTACCTTCAATGTTGTCCAAGTTCATGATGTCCTCGTCTGGGAAGTCGAATCTCATGGATTGATAATCTTCGATAGCTTGATGAGCTAGATGGTCAGCTAGTACACTCCCTTTTATAGCTTTTTGGGTGGTGTACTGGATGTCATACTTAGTCAGGATCATTTTCCATCTAGCGATTCTTCCCGATAAAGCAAGCTTTTCAAAGATATACTTGATAGGATCCATTTTGGAAATCAAAAGAGTGGTATGAGTCAACATATACTGCCTTAGTCGGCGAGCAGCCCATACCAAAGCTCAACAAGTTTTCTCGAGCAGTGAGTAGAGAGGCTCACAGTCGGTAAACTTTTTGCTAAGGTAATAAATGACATGCTCTTTTCGACCAGACTCGTCATGTTGGCCCAACACGCACCCCATTGAGTTATCCAACACGGTCAGATACATGATCAATGGTCTTCCTTCGACGGGTGGCATCAGAATAGGAGGTTCTAGCAAATATTCCTTGATCTTATCAAAAGCAGCTTGGCAATCGTCGTTCCATTCGACTACCTGATCCTTCTTTAATAGTTTGAAAATTGGCTCACGGATAGAAGTCAGATGAGAGATGAATCTGGAAATATAGTTCAGGCGCCCCAAGAACCCTCTAACTTCCTTTTCAGTACGGGGAGCAGGAATTTCTTGTATTGCTTTCACTTTCGCTGGATCGACCTCGATGCCCTTGTTGCTGATAATAAATCCTAGAAGTTTACCAGATCTGACTCCAAAGGTGCACTTACTTGGATTCAGCCTGAGTTTGTATTCTTTCAACCTGGCAAACAGCTTTTCCAGATGTTCAAGGTGTTACTCCTCTGTTTGTGATCGAGCTATCATGTCATCTACGTAAACTTCGATCTCATGATGTATCATATCATGAAACAAAGCTACCATGACGCGTTGATAAGTTGCCCCTGCGTTCTTCAGTCCGAACGGCATCACCTTGTAGCAGAAGGTACCCTATTGTGTAACAAAGGTGGTTTTCTCCATGTCCTTGGGGGCCATTTTAATCTGGTTGTAGCACGAGAAGCCATCCATGAAGGAAAACACCTTGTGCTGAGCTGTGTTGTCGATCAAAATGTCGATGTGCGGTAGCGGAAAATCATCTTTGGGGCTGGCCCTATTCAAATCCCGGTAGTCCACACACATTCTAACCTTGCCGTCTTTTTTAGGTACTGGCGCAATGTTAGCAACCCATTGTGGATAGGATGTAACAGCCAGAAAACCAGCGTTGAATTGCTTCATTACTTCTGCTTTAATCTTCTCAGACATGTCGGGCCTCATTCGGAGGACTTTTTGCTTGATCGATGGACAATCCTATCTTGTAGGGAGACGGTGAACCACGATATCTGTGTCTAAACCCGGCATGTCTTCATAAGACCAGGCGAAGATTTCGATGTATTCGTTTAACAGTTGTATCAAACGCTCCTTGACACTTGGTTCCAGATTGGCACCCACTTGTATTTCCTTCCGGTCTTCCTCTGTTCGTAAGTTGACAGTTTCCAACAACTCTTCGTGAGGCAAGATGGCTCTCTCTTCTTGTTGTAGAAGTCTGGCTAGCTCTCCCGGTACTTCACAATCTTTGTCAGCTTCATACTCAGTCTGATTGATCAAATCTTCAGAGTTATTGAAGGACATAGCAAGATAGTCACCCATAGAACCCGGAGTGGATGGGTACCTGCATTTGTGAGCATGGGTGTGTGTAAGGGATAACCATCCTTAAACGAACAAAAATGCAAAAGGAAAGAAAATGAACACAGCAGTTTATCAATGAAAAACGTCCAATGAATCATTAAACATGGCATATGGATATGAAGATAATCAAAACCCTTATAAATGGTCCTACATGCCTCGGGAAAGGCATGAGGTGAAAAAGTAGCATGCAGGTTGTTCAAAAGTAATTATTATAGACCATAGGAAATGTTTGACAGATGATTACTGATTAATAAAAGTAATGGGGACAAAGTCTTTTGCCTCCCAGTTGCGTAGGCCTCCTCCGATGGTTGGGAAGATCCAATCTTCAGTGTTACTCTCTTCGTCTTCACCTTCCAAAGCATTGATTCCATAAGGAGAAATCTTGATGCGTGCTCGTTCAACTTTTGAACGGCGCATAGCTTTTTGCCCCGCAGCAGTGAATCCTAAACCAAACTTGTCTGTTTTGTGAGGAATATCAGGCAACTGCCCCCATGTTGAGCTCTTCCCTTCCTTCATCGTAGCCTTTGCGTCTTTTAGAGATGCCATCCTGGCCACCCGCTTGGGTACCTCGGCTACCGCTTTTGCTATTGCCACCTCAGGAGAGACTTCCTCAAAGTGCTGGCATGGTGTTTCAATGAATTCACCCTCCACCTCTACATACCGAAAGGAGTTCAGGTGGCTGATCATATATTCTTCTTCACCGTGCACGGTTATGATTTTTCCTTTGACAGGGTACTTCAGCATTTGATGTAAGGAGGAAGTGATCGCGCCAGCATTATGTATCCATGGTCTCCCTAGCAAGCAAGAGTATGACGGACGGATGTCCATCACATAGAAAGTTGAGGGGAACACTTATGTGCCTACCTTAATGGGAATGTCAACCTCCCCATGCACCATTCTCTTTGACCCGTCAAATTCCCTTACAATGATATTACTTGGCCTTAGCTCCAAGCCTTCACAATCCAATCGGTCGAGAGCCTTCTTAGGAAGCACGTTCAGAGAAGAACCAGTGTCGACCAAAACATGGGCCAGAGTAGTTCCTTGACATTCTACTGACACATGTAATGCGTCATTGTGCTTTCTTCCTTTTGGAGTCAGGTCAGCATCAGAGAAACCTAGGCCGTTGTCTGCGGTAAGGCTGGCTACACAATCTTGGAATTGATCGGCTGAGGTTTCCTGGGGCATATGGGTTATCTTCAGAAATTTTATCAATGCTTTGGCGTGCGCCTCTGAACAAAGTAGTAATGCTAACATGGAGATCTTCGAGGGGGTTTGCCCCAGTTGCTCTACCACGTCATAATCACTCTTTTTAATTATTTTCAGAATCTCCTCCATCTCTTTCTTAGAGGTTTCGGGGATGACCAAAGGTTGAGCCCTCGTCCTGACGAGCTCATCTTGGATCCCTTTCCCCTTATCAGCAGAAGTAGGAGGGACAACAACAGGAATAACAGCTTCTTCAATCAACGAAGTTCTTGCGGAAAGTTTTATCGGTGCAGGAGTAACTTTGGCAGCAGCTGAGGGTCCAAAGATTGCCTTTGGGGGGGGCAATCTCTGGAGAAAATATTCTCCCACTTCGGGTGATCTTGCTTGTACCGACAATGTTTCCAATGCTGGCATCTTCTTCATCAGAGCTTCCCTCGGTTATCTCAACTTGTTTAACACCATGGTAGTAGATTTCTCCACCGTAATTCCATGGTATTGACTTGTCAGAACTGTAGGGGACATGCCCAGGCATAGTTATTTTCAAGGGAACAATCTTTGTAGAGGATGTATTCTTAACAGGCTTTTTGACGGCCTTGGAAAGATTGGTGGAAATGGTGATTATTGAAACATCTTCAGTAGGGGTTGGAATAGCAGGAATCTTTTGAAACAGAATTTGTTGACTGTCCATCAGGCCTTGGATGCCTTTCTTCAGCAATGGACAGTTGATTGGTAGAGAGTAACAACAGTAGCAATCTTCTTTGCATCCTGGGAAAATCCCAGCTTTCAACAGATTTAAATTGATTGTTAATAGCGGAGTCATCAGGTCATCAACATCAGAAATATACAGATCTTTTTCAATAGCATGGACATTTCGACCATGCTTCGGCATCGGAGCGGATATTACGTTTGGTTTCTCTGGAGCATCGAACTCAACCTCTTTTGCATCTATCAAGTCTTGAATTTTATTCTTTAGCGCCCAACAATTGTTGGTGTCATGTCCGGCGCTATCAGAATGGTAGGTACATTTGGCATTGGCATGATAGTATGGAGATGTGGTGTTAGGGTTTTTCGGTGCCTCCTTTAAACCAGTCAGATTCAACTTCAACAAATGTGGAAGAACTTGCGCAGATGTCATATTGATGCGGGTGAACTGCCGTTGTGGCCGCTCTACCCGTTGCTGATTTGGTCTGGACTGATTGCCACGAGGCTGATCATTTGATGAATTTTGGATCATCACGGCCCCCACAGTCGGCCGGCGCTCAGTTCTTCCCACTCTTCTCTGAGAGTATACAACAACTGTTTCCTTCTTCACCGGAAATGATTTCTTGACAGTTGTAGATGCAGAGGCATCCTTTTGAATCTTCCCATTCTTTATACCGACTTCCACCCGTTCGCCAGTCAGAATTAATTCAGTAAACCCTGTGGAAGAGCTTTCGATCAGATGGTTGAAGAACGGGCCAGATAGGGTTCCCAGGAAAATATCAACTAGTTCTCTATCAGAAAGAGGTGGTTGCACTCTTTCGGCTAAGTCGCGCCATTTCTGGGCGTATTCCTTGAATCCCTCCCCTGAGGCCATCCCCGTACTCTGTAGCTGAGTACGGGTTTGCGCCAAGTCAGAGTTATATTGATACTGGCGATAAAAAGCAGCGGCCAAATCCTCCCAACTATGTATCTCCGACCTCTCAAGCTTGTAAAACCAGTCTAGCTATGTACCAGACAGGCTATCTTGAAAGAAGTGTACCCAAAGATTTCTGTCGGATGTGTGAGGTTGAATTCTTCGGACGTACGACCTTAGGTGCATCTTCGGGCAAGACAGCCAATCATACTTTGCAAAGATTGGCACCTTAAACTTCGGAGGGATCACAATTCCAGCAATTAATCCCAAATCTTCGAAATCTAATTCGGGGACCCTTTGCAGCTCCATAGCTGCCAGCCTATCCTCCACGTTTTTGTACTTGTCGTCCGCGGGCGGGTATTGTTGCTCTGAGTAGTCTTCATCTTCTTCAGCCTCTTCTTCTTCAGCTTCGGATTCGGAAGGTACCGCAGCCCCTTTTCCCTTACTGGTTTCCTCTTCAGATGCGGAGGGAAATTCAAGAACTCTTCTGGCTTCACCCTTAAACCTTATTCCCAGGGTAGCCACCCCAACTCTTTTCTTCTTCTTTTTCACTTTCTCTTGCTCTTTGTTCCCCAGCAGTGCTTTGAGATCCTTTTGACCCTTTGCCAAGGCCATTAGGAGATGTTGAAACTGTGAGTTTTGTGACTGCAGATATTTGACCGTCTGTTCGAGATCCATCTGGCTGAAATAAACAGCAGAAAGATAAGGAAACCTGGTGTGGAGACCTGTTTATGCACATGATTAATGATATGTTTATTCATGCAATGCATTCAAGGATTTAGAAATTCAAAATTGTTGCAAACAAAAAGAACACACGTCATATTAATAAGAAGAAATTTTGTCGGTACATAAATGCCCCATGGGCCAAATATTACAAAAACTTCTCAAGGTAAAAAGACGTTGCGCATCCTCTTTGGCGCGATGTAGGTGTTGAGGGTCTCCTCCTCATGGAGTCGGCGGGTAAGCTCTAAAACCTTCTTCTCGCTGGCATAGAAGCTGGCTTCGAAAGTATTCCGCTCCTCCTTGAGTTGGATCCAACTCTTCTGCATCTCCTCCCATGATGTTGGCATGTCAGGATATAGGATGGTGTAGGGAACCTCTCCTTCCTTAACAGGCTCTTTAATCAAAGGGAGAATATGAGGGTAAGGCATCATTAGACTTTGGGCTCGGGTTTGTACCCACTTGAGGTAAGGCTCAAGAGGGATGGAGTTCTTGTTCCCCAATGTCTTGCTATCTACCCTGTTAGGCATCCTCCAAGCTCTGATGAATCTTTGGCGAAGTCCTTGCGCATCGTTGTCGAAGTAAAAAACTAGGTCAGGAATCAGCATGTCGTGAGGGTCATCCCTCCGTGCATATCCAAATTGTATTAAAGCTAGACAAGGGTTGTAGGTAATGCCTCCCCTGATGCCAAGTAATGGAACATTAGGGAACTCTCCACAACGATCGACGATGATGACATTTTCTCTGGACCGAGAACACCAATGTACATCAGAGTGTGTGAGGGTCATCAATCGTTGTGACCACCTTAAGCCTTGATCATTCTTCAAAACAGATTATGGAAGGTGCGAAATAAACCACCTTGCGAGGAGAGGAGTACAACACATGAGAACACCCATCTTTCTCATTGTTCGTGTGTAAAATGAGTGGAGGATATCCCTAAGTAATGTTGGTATGGGATTCTTGGATAGGAAGATCTTGACGGCGTTGACATCTATAAGCTGGTCCAGATTTGGGAACAAGACCAACCCATAAATGAGGAGTGCCACAATTTCTTCAAAGGCTTGTAGATCCAATGAATTCCAACACTCTTGTGCCTTCTCAAACAAGAATTTTGCCAAGAAGCCTTTGACACCGCTTCTAGTTTCCCAATGCCCCTTGATGTCAGATGGTTGCAAGTGTAGTTCTTGAGCAACATCTTCAGGCTTTGGTTCTTTTTCCGTACCGTTGTAGGGTAGTTCATTAAGAATAGGAATTCTCTGGAGTTGAGAAAATTCCTCCAAAGTGGGCACCAATTGGTAGTCAGGGAATGTGAAACAGTGGTGAAGGGGGTCAAAGAACTGGAACAACACTTTTACCATGTCTTCTTCAATGTTGGTGTTGACTAGGCTGAGCAGTCTACCATGTCTTTCACTGAAGAGAGAGCTTTCCGGAATTCTGGATGTGAGCTCCTTGAGTTGAGGAGGGATTCTCACAAGGTTGACTTGGATAGTTTTCCTGCGAAGAATTTCCATGACCTACAAAACAAGAACAAAGATGAAGATCTAAACCCTTGAAATGGTTAGTGTATGCATATGATGCTTTATGATGTTCATGATGTATGCATAAACATATGTACAAGTAAGTCACACAAAACCCTAGTTTCAGGCTTGCATGAGGTTTCATAGGTAAGTACCCTCTTGAGTGAAGTTGGCTTAAAAACCTGTCCTATAAATAGTAACCGGGTTCTAAGGAGCTCAATATCATTGGATTGTTTTCCATGTTCATTGTTTTGGTTTAGCCACTTAACTAGCGACCAAAATATTCCAAGAAAACAACCCTCAATGAGTGTAGTATCGAGTATCTACCAACTTCGGACTGCACCAAACCCGGTCATCTCACTACCCCTAATAAAAGGCCAAGATGGTCAGGTAAGGTTCTAGGTCATTAGTGCTTAGTGACATCACTCAGCGGCCCCGTACTCTCCTTGATTGAACTCAAGGGTTACCGGTACTCACAAATATGTCGCACTAATATAGCTATTGCTTCGACCGTGTCGGTATACCCCGTACAGTTTCCACAATGTTTTGCTATCTATGAATGTTTCCCCAAATCTGGGTGTAGGATTTCAAGCCCAAACAAGAGAACCAAGATGTAAAGCAATCAAAGCAAACAATTAGTCATGCAAAAGGGTGATCTAATCCCTAAGGTTACTCCACTTTTAAATCATTTTCCCCAGCAGAGTCGCCAGTTCTGTGATACGGTGGGAGAATTGACTTGGGTTTTTGCGTTTGTTTTTGCAAATGTTTCGATTTAGCAAGAGTCGCCACCGACTTTTTATTTTATCCTAAGGAAAGGTTAAAAAGCACAGGAAAAACCTTTTGAGATGTTTTCTTGGGTTCGGGGAGTAGATTATAGAAAGGGAAGGTATTAGCACCCTTTCTATCCATGGTTATCCATGGGCTCTTAGTTACTTGCTTAGATCACTTGCTTTGCATTTTCAATTGTTTGAAATGGTGCTTTGTGTGTGTGTTTGAAAGATGTTTTGAAAAGAGGCCATCGTTGTGGCAACCTTTGTAATGATTCTTGTTTGAATGTATACAAAGGTGTTTTGTCTTTTTGAAAGGTTTTCAATATTTTGAAAGTTGTTTTGAAATTGTGTTGTGGAGTGTGTTTTGAAAAATAACAAGGATGTTTCGCAAGATTTTTTGATCAAGTAACTAAGAGTTGTCTACCCTATTTTACTCAAAGATCTTTCTTATGTTTTTAACCCTTTTAACAGTGTTGTTTCACCATTGTATTTGGTGAACAATCTTGTGTTAGGATGTTAACGGGACGGGCGCGGGTCATCGTATGGACCATGATAGCAATTTTGCAAAGTATCTTAGCATTTCTTTTGAGGGACTAAGATCATTTTTGTAAGGCAACTTTGGATAGCGTCATCGAGGGACTATGATCTTTTGATTTTGCATGCGTAACATGGCCCATTTTTGAAGGCAACAAGTGGATGTAACCCTAGGGGTGTTAGTGTGCAAGTGTGTTTTATTGCATACAAGAGTTTATCTTTGAATTAGGATTTTCTACTTCATTGATTTTATCTTGCCATACACATCCTAATTACTAGCAATAAAAAGAAGAAATATAAAATCTTACGCTATTACAACAATTAGGGGGTGGGGATACACATTTGTACATGGGGTGGTTCAACGAGAAAAATAGACAAGAAAAGGAAATAACAAAAACAAGATAGAGAGAAAGAGAGAGGGAGCCAGCGCGCTGCTGAGAGGTCATCAGAAGTTCTGACTCAGGCCCGCTGCCAGATGATCAACCTTTTGGTTAAACTGTATGAGTCAGAACTTCTGACTCTTGCACCTGCAAAACAGAAACCTGTTAGTGGGGAAATCAGAAGTTCTGACCCCCCTGCGCTGCAAGACAAAAGTTTGTTAGTAGGGAAGTCAGAAGTTCTGATCCTGCTGGAAATACAATAATTCTCAGAAGTTCTGATATTATTGACAGCAAAACAGGCTTCAGATGTGCTAACGTCAAAGTCAGCACTTGGCTTCTCCCTGTGCTAGTCAGAACATCTGCAATTTTGTTATTTTTCCACAAAACAGAAAACATATTCGGAACAGCTTCAGCAAATGTCAGAGTGTTTCAGGGGACAGGACCAACAAGGTCACAGGCAGGTTCTATGCTGGCTCAATTCCTGTCTAAACGTTCTGAGGTATGAAAATCCTCAGAACACAAACAGCAGCAACATGATATTTACATTATGTTTATTTGAGCATGCAAAGCTGATGATGCTTAGCAGCGTGATGAAGGTCAGCAGGTGCTTACCTGGCTGTTGGAAAAGTGTGTGAAGGAGAGCTAGCTTTTGACTCTAATGGTGTTCTGGACAGGTTCTTTTTTGAAAGGGGTAGATGAAGGTGTATGTGGTTGTATGGTCAGAGGTTGAAAGGGTGTTCTTTAGTCACAAAGAAAACTGGGTATTGATGCAGTTTGAAGGTAAGAAATTCAAAGTTATGAAACACTGGAGATTTTGGCAGAGTTTCACAGCACTTTCTTGCTAAAGATTTCTGTTTCTCTTCTAGCAATTTTTCTGTTTTTTTTTTGGACGCCCCTTTTCAGTGGACAATGGTTCTCTATTTATAGGCAAAGCTCTTGTGGATTTCTTGAACATTAAAGGCGCCAACAGAAGTTGAATTGTTCTTTGAAAGAAATTCCTGGGAAGTTGTGATAACAGATAGCCTTTCAGCCTAGGCTGGAACAGCAGGCATGGATTGGGGAGAAGTGACCTCTTAGGTGGACGGTGGCGCGTAGACCCATGCCTGAACCTGCATAAAGGCGTTTACCAAGCCACACGTGAAGGGACTACTTGGATGAATGTTCAGGAGTGGTTGGGAGCATTAATGAGCATTAAATAGTGATGAGACTTATCAACACCAATATTCTGGTAATATAAACAAAACTTTGAACCAGCAGTTCTGTTTTACCAAAAACAACGTAAACCATGCTCTGGTCTTGGCCTCCTGTTGTCTTAGCAAATTCTGGGGATTCTCCTGACTTTCTGACACGTTCCTTGGATTTGTTTCTGGAAATCCTGGACTTAGAGATTCTGTATTAGTGTAACACCCACTCTTCTGACCTTTTCATCTTCTGATTTCAGCATGTTCTGAAGGAACCTTCAGACTTCCTTGCTTCCTTTGCATTCTTTTATCAAACTCTGGCTGAACTTGCGTAACTGCTGAAAGAGTCATGTTCTGTCTGAGGCTTACGTGTTGAATCACGTTTGCAACTTCTGACTGAGTTGATGTAGTTGCTGAAGAGCCAACTTCTGACTGCGTTGAGCCAAGCTTGCAACTTCTGACCGTTGAGCTAAGCTTGTATCTTCTGACCATTTTTATCTGGAGTTTGGTCCAGAAGTTCTGAAGCGCTATTTTTCTTCTTAAACACCCATTTTTTAGAGAAAAATTCCAAGTGTTTAGAATTTAATTTTTCTCAAGATAAAAGCGTTGCCTTTAGAGCTTGTGTGATCATTTTGCTCTTGTAAATGGTTTGCTTGGGAAAAAATGATAATTTAGGACTTGTATTTGTTTCAGAGGGACTCTGAGAATCCAAGATGATTTCCTGAAGAAAGAGAGGGCAATTTTTGGGGTACAACAATGTCTTGGATCTTATTCTTCATATCCCAACAGTTGTTAGTGTCATGTTCGCGGCTGTTGGAGTGATATGCACACCTTGCATTGGGATTGTAATAGGGAGAGGAAGTATTAGGATTTTGAGGAGGGTCCTTCAATGTGATCAGTTCTACCTTCAATGTTGATTCTTGTGAACTGTCTCTTGGGTGCATCCTGCATACGCTGATTACTCTGTTGTTGTTGTTATGGTACTAGAGAGGGATTAAAGATCAGAACGTCCCCCACATATTGGTTGCGGTTACTCTTACTATGACTCTTCTGGCCGTACACAACATTGGATTCTTTCTTACCATTATAAGACTTCTTCACAGTATTCGAAGATGTAGCCACTTGAATTTTACCGCTTCCGATTCCATTCTCAACATGTTCTCTTGTTAATATCAACTCATTGAAATCGACTGAAGAACTTCCAAGTAGGTTCTTATGGAAAGGACCTGTTAGCATGCTCATGAACATGTCAACTAATTCCCTATCATCCAAAGGAGGTTGAACTCTACCTGCAAGATCTCTCCATTTTTGTGCGTACTCTGTAAAACCTTCCTCAGAAACCATGGACATACTCTATAGTTGCATGCGGGTTGGTGCCAAATCATAATTATATTAATATTGTTTATAGAAAGCTGCAGCAAAATCTTCCCAGGTATGGATATTGGTACCTTCAAGTTGATAATTCCATTCTAGTTGTGTTCCAGGCAAACTCTCTTGAAAGAAATGCAACCACAATTTCTTGTCATTAGTGTCTGGTTGAATTTTCCGAACATATGATCTCAAATGCAGCTTCGGGCAAGAAACACCATCATACTTGGAAAAGGTAGGAGTTTTTAACTTAGGAGGAATGAAGACTCCTGAGACTAAACCCAATTCTTCAAAGTTCAAGCCATGTACATTCTGGATCTCTATAGCTTTTAGACGATCTTCTAACAGCTTATACTTCTCGTCAACAGGGGGATATTGTTCATCCAAATAATCCTCTTCCTCTTCATCAGGAAACTTGTCATAGCCAAGGTTGTTTCTTTCAGTTTTAACACTTTTACCATCTTCATCCTGGTTGTCATCTTCGTCTGAAGGGATATCAAGATCTTGAGCTCGCTTGACTGGACCTATGAACCTCCTCCCCATGTTAATGATGCCGATTAGTTTCTTTGTCTTCTTCTTCTTCCCATTGGTGATGAGCGCCTTCAGTTCTTCTTTCCCCTTGGCTAAGTTTAGGAACATATGTTGGAGCTGGGCATTCTGAGCCTGGAGATCTTTAACTGTCTGTTGAAGAGCCATTTTCTTCCTTAAATAAATAGAAAGAAGATGAGAAAACTTGTCTTGGAAACCTGTTATGTAATGATATGCATGGTATGTAGATGCATATGTAATGTTTTCAAGGACCTTGTAGGATTTAAATTTGTCAATAAAAAGGAAACAATAACAAAGATTCTTATTAGTAAGTTCAGATTATAAACTCCTTTTAGGCTTACAATGAAAACAAAAAGAAGGGTTATAAAGGAATAAATTATGACTCAAGTCTCCCATGGACGCTTCCTCTTTGTGTTGACATATGCATCAAAGCTCTGCTCTTCGTGAAGGTGTTTGGTCAGCTCCAATACTTTCTTCGCACTAGCATAGAACTGAGTCTCAAGGGTGTCCATTTCTTCTTTCAGCTGAATCAAAGACTTCTATAGCTCTTCAAGGTCAGTAGGCATATCTAGATGAAGAACGGTATGAGGAATATCTCCTTCACTAGCAGGCTCCATAATTACTGGTAGGACAGTGGGATATGGCATTATAGGATTTTGACCATGAGATCGCACCCATCTGAGGTAGGGCTCCAGAGGGATGGAGTTTTTCTGCCCTAAAGTCTTGCTATCAATATTATTTAACATGCATTAATCACGTATAAACCTTTGACGGTAACCTTGAGGATCGTTCTTGTAATCGAATATAATACCCTAGATGAGCATATCACGAGGACTGTCTCTTAGAGCACAACCAAATTAACATAGAGCTAGGGAAGGGTTGTAAGTGATACCTCCCCTTAAGCCAAGGAGTGGCACATTAGGGAATTCTCCACAACGGTCAATAATAGTGATATCCTCCTTAGATCGAGAACACAAATATATATCTGAAAGAGAGAGTGACATCATCCTTTGAGACCACCTCAAACCATGTTCATTCTTCATCACTGATCCGGGAAGGTGAAAAATAAACCACCTGGATAGTAAAGGTATGCAACACATAAGAGTTTGTCGCTTCCTCATAGTACGAGTGTGAAGAGAATGCAAAATATCTCCAAGCAAAGTAGGCACAGGATTATGGGTAAGAAATATTTTGATGGTGTTCACATCTAAGAGTTGGTCTGGATTAGAGAATAGTATCAAACCATAGATCAACAGAGCCAAGATATCCTTGAAAGCATGAAAACTCATAGCATCCAGAAACAACTGAGCCTTCTCTATCAGAAATTTAGCAAGAAGGCCCTTGACTCCACTTCTTGTTTCCTAATTATATACAATGTCAGACCATTTTAGATGTAAGGTTGCTGCAATATCTTCAGGTTTTATAACTTTCTCTAAACTGGTGAAGGGTGTCTGATCAATAATAGGTACTCCGAGTAGCTTAGAGAACTTTTCCAGTATGGATACCAACTGATAACCTTTTGGTGAATTGAGAGTTTTCAGGAACCTTTGAGACTAACTCCTTATGCTGGGAAGGTACCCTTACAAAGTTAATCTGGATAGTGTTTTTGCGAGCGAAGGTCATAAACTATAACAAAGAACAAAGATAAATTCCTAGGTCCTTGAAATGGCTAGTGAAAATGTTATGTTATGATTATATAAGTTACACAAGAGCCTTAGGTTTACAGTCTTGCATGAAGTCCATAGATAAGTACCCTTCCCCATTGAAGTTAAGTTGGCTTAACCTGCCCTAAAATAGTAACCAGGTTCTAGGAATCTCATATCACTGATCTTTCTCGCAGGCTTTATTTTAGCACGGCAACTGGCTTGCCACCAAAACATCCTGAAAGTCAAATCTCAATGAGCGTAGCTTTGAGTATCAACCAACCTTGGATTGCACCAAAGTCGTCTATCTCACTACCTTCTAATGGCCAAGATGGGTCAATAAAGGTTCTAAAAGTAAGTTAGTGTTAACGACACCACGTGGAAGCCTAATGTTATCCTTGACTAACTCAAGGAACATCAGTACAAACCAAAGTGTCACACTAATTGTAGCCATCATGTTAATCATATCGGTCTATGCCGTACATCCTTTATAATCTATTGCTACTTACCTAAGGCATCCCTAAATCCAAGTGTAGGATCTTACAAGCAATTAAACCCAAACAAACCCTTAAAGTAAAGCAAGCAAAGCATACAATTAAAAGCAAGTAAAGTGGTCTTAAACTCTAAGGAAACCCCTCTTTTTCAAGTAGTAATCCCCAACAGAGTCGCTAGTTCTATAATACGGTGGGAGAACTGACTTTTTCGTTTTATCCAAATGTGAGGATAGCTAGAGTCGCCACCGACTTTTCTTTTATCCAATATTTAGGAAAGGTGAAAATAACAGAAAAAACCTTTGATATATTTTGAGTTCGGGGGATAAGTTATGAAAAAGGGAAGGTTTTAGCACCCTTGTCATCTGTAGTTATCTACGGGCTCTTAATTTCTTAGATCACTTTTGAAAATCTTGCTTTGTGCGTGTGATTTGTTCGAAAATATTTTGCAATCACCAATGTAAGTCGGACTTTGTAATTATTCTTGTACCACTCCTCAAGAATGTATACAAAGTGTTATTTTTAAAAAAAATTTGTTTGAAAGTGTAGTGTGAGGAAGTTTTGAGAAAAGTTGTGAGCAAGGAATTAAGAGTTTCTTACCCAATAAAGTCTTTCTTATTCTTTTCCTTATCCTTTAGAGATAGTACTATCCATACCATTAGTGGTAGGTAGCCCTATCTATTGGATGTGAAGGGACATGCGTAGGGTCATCGCATGGTCATTGAAAGAAACAAGTAAGGATACTTTAGCAATTGTATCAAAGGAACTATCATCATTTTGTAGGCAACTCGAAGGGACTAGATCATTTTGTAGGTAGCTCGAAGGGACTAGATCATTTTGTAGGCAGCTTGAAGGATCATCAGGGGATTATGATCTTTATTCGAAAGGAACATGATGATTTGATCGATGGTCTTTTGCTAAAGTATCCCTACTTTTGAGGGACGTGACCAATATCATAGGGCAACAAGAGAGGTTACCCTAGTGGTACAAGTGTACAAATTGTGTTGATTTAGTTATTTATCTTGAATATTAGGGTTTTCTAGATTGTTTTTAGTCTTTCCATGCAAACCCTAGTTACTAGCAGTTAAAAATGTACAGAAAAATAAACTGCGGAATGTAAATTCCTAAGCTATTACATGGCTTTGGGAGAGGTGAATAAGTATAAAAATTCGCGAGAAAGTAAACCTACGCTATTACATCTTGTGAGCAGTTACATAATTAGGAAAAAATGCGGAAAAAGAAATCTACGCTATTACAATTAAAGAATGCAACCTATACAATTTTCTATGAAAATTAAATAGCAAGAATAAAGAAAATGGAAAAAGAATGTTAAAATGTTTTATGATTCTTTTGTATAAAATAGTTTAAGTTAATAATAGTAATTAAAACCTAAATCCTAATTTATTTTAATGTTAAGAAAAAAGCAAATTTAATTAATTAGTAAATAAAAATATAAGAAAAAATTAATTACTAACTAAAACCCTAATCCTAATTTGTTAGTTATTAAGAAAAAAGATTAGGTTAGTTAATTGTTAATTAAAAAAATTAAGGAATAATTAAGAAAGAAAATAGAAAAATTAGGTTAGAAAAATAGGGTAAAAAAATTGCATAGGATGGGTGTTGAACTCACGCCCCCTGGCTTCACAAACTACATTGCTTGCCACTAAGGTCAAGCGCTTGGTGGTGTTTGAGAAATAGGAATTGATTAATATATATATATATATATATATATATATATATATATATATATATATATATATATATATATATATATATATATATAACTTGCGTGTTAGTTTGAAAAATAACAAAAAATAATTGTAAGACACAGGGATAGAACTCACGCCCTTCACGTTACATGCCTCTGTCTCAACCAACTACGCTGCGCTTCATTTTTGTTATTAAAATATAAGCAAACAAATATATAATAAAGCAAGTGAACCAGGGAAGCGCCGGAGCCCTAGCTTCGTTCGTCTTCTCTAGTGAGAGGATTTTCAAACCTTCAAAATAACATGTGTTAGACCATAAAAAGGACCATATCCCCCTAATTCGACCCTTGTGAATCCAATGGTGGTAATTGTTTGGCCTAAAAACACTTGTATCATGAGTTTCGAAGAATACATCTCAAACTGCTCTAGCCATGGCAAAATATGATTCTCACGTTAGAGCTTATATTTTATGATTCAAAAATGTTCTAAGTAACAACAGGAACTCATTTGGAAAGTTAATAAACATTAGCAATGCATGAAATTAATTATATGAATGTTTGGAAGAAAAGAAAATCGGAGAAGACGACTATACTTGTTTCAAACATCAATGGCCATTACTTTCGACCTATTCTTACACTTAGATACCTCAGGAGTGATTTGTAAAGGATGACTTGGATTGAAAGTGGCTGGATCTTTAGTTTTGACTTTGTCCTAGTTTTGACAAAAATTGAGATTTTTTTAGAGGGTGTTCTTGAGGCAATTTTCGTGTGTCCCTTGGCCTGGATGTGTTCTCTATTTATAATGGAAGATTTAGGTCAACAAAAGTGGAATCAATCTTTTGTATTTCATGATCAAATCTTTGATTGAAGTTTTGCATGAAATCTTTCTTTTTTAGGCCAATCATGTACCAATCAATCTTTATACATTTTTTGCAAGTTGTCACCAGCTTTTTATACTTATGATTTGATTCAAAAATAGATCTTCATGCCTTGATTCATTCACTTGCTATTTTATTTGATTTATTTTGCTTTTAATTGAATAAAATCAAAAATAAAAGAAATAAAAACCACAAAAATAAATGAATGGACTTAGGAGTCTATTATGAGGTGAGGAACATGTTTGGACCTTAAAAGATAGGCCAATTAGCCCAAAAATTCAAATTTGCTTAATTTGGATTTTATGCATTTTCTCAAAAATGCCCAACTTGCACAAATCATATCTCACTAAATTTTCTATCATATGAAGGTGACCTTGGACTATTTGGAAAGCTCAAAATATCCCCTACAATCTTTATGTTAGTAATTTTTTCATTTGAAGCCTTTATCTTGATGTAAATTGCTTTGACAAAAAGTGTCTTTTTGTTGACTTTTAAAATGACCTGTAATGTTTTGGCCCATATCTCTCAAATGAAGCATTTTTGGCCTTGAGCTTAGAGAGATAAAGTTTTAGAGAATCGAATTTCCTTAAAATTGAGCTTTGGTTGATAAATTTATAATGAAGTATATGAATGTTACGCTTGGCAAATTCCAATTGACTTCTCCTTATGAAAATCCTAATTTAGTAACTTTTGACTTTTGATGAATCTTGAGTCTTCTTGATGAATCATGATCAACCCTTGATAAAATGATGAATGTGACTTCAAAATGTTAATTATGACCAAAAATCTTGAAGTTAGACTGTGAATTGGTCGAAGTTGAATTTTTGCCTAATATAGTTCATTTTCAATCATCTAACAATTGACTGAGCAAACTTGTGTGCAAGGCTTGGAATCTGGCATGAGGATTCTTTGATACATATGATAAACCATGAAATCCACTTGAGGCATTAGAAGTCCAATTTTCCTTGAGAGAAGCAAAACCCTAGTTGTAAGTCATCTGCTTAGGAGGAGGGTTTGTCTGATCAATCCTTGAGTAGTCTTGAGCAATTGAGAATCTAGGAGCATGAGAAGACCTATTGAAATAATTTGTTTTGAATAATGAAAGGGAAAATTTTAGGGTATAATAATGATGAGCTAGAATTAGATTGTAGGTTATACCTCCTTTTGTACCTATTATACCCCAAAATATACCCTCCTCATTTCGACTTTAATTTGGCTTATATTGCATCATCATATGCATACATATCATTGGTTCTATGGTTATGGGATCAGGGTATTTCAGATGAGCCTTGATAAATTGAAAGAGACGTTTATTTCGTCAATAAACATTCTCATAATTGGTTTATGCTAATAATTGCCTGTCGTTTCGCCACGGTTCGGGTATTCGGAAATTCACTAGGCCAATTCAGTTCGTCATATTCAGGTGTTCTTTCTCCAAGATATTCCTGTGGATGTATTCTAAAATTCTTGTGTGTCTCGAGAGCCAGTTCTTTGAAGAAGATCTTCGAATGTGCGAGTTGTTTCAAAGAAATACAGTGGAAAAGTGTGTTGAAAGTGCAGTTTTTACGCACTAGAAAATTCATAACCCAAAACCCGCGTCTCATTTTGAACTCGTTCATGTGGAAAAAACTCCTTTTTGATGTCCTCTACATTTCATATTTCACAACCATAAGCTAAGTCTTCTCAAAAGGTCTCCAAAATTGTGGATTTACCAAGTGAGTTCGCACGGGGAATTCATGGCTAGTGTTTACTTAAATCACATTCAAAAAATCATAACTTGGTCGGTTTTCATTGTATCAAGTTGGATCTAGTAGCGTTGATTCACAAATCTCATCTAATTCAACTTATCTTCATATTCTAAAAGCAAACGGTAACCCGAAGGTTCTCGTTTTTGGTCCAAACCACGTGCAACATATTAAAAATGATGAATTGGGAATTATTTTCATCTGAGACGAAACTTCGGAAATTCATAACTTTCTTATCCTTTATTCGGTTGAGCCCATCTTCAGACACGGGGTCATTCTAGATATGGGCTACATTTTGTATTCATGTTTCAACTTAAGAAATCACGCCTAGGTTCCTGCCAATTTTCCTAGGACATGTCGCACTTAAGTGATTCAAAATCTGCATCTTTGGTTTGTGGTTATTTGAGGTCCATTAATTAAATATAGTCATATAATTTCACACTATATATTCTTTCTTACTCCAATTTTTAAGGAGGAGGCTCTCATCATTTAGAAAATCTCACAAACACTCTAAATTTTTTCTCTTAATTCTTTCAAACATCAAATCAAAGTTCTACAACTTTTTTCATCAAGAACACAACAACAATTGCATCAAGATCCAAAACTCAAGATCAAGAGCAATTCTTCTCCCATTGTTGATCTGTTTAGTGCGATCTCTAAATCTAAGCCTCTTCTTCACCCTGATCCGTGAGTTTTCTTGAATTAAGCACTTTTTGAAATAAGTGATTATTTGAGAAGCACTTTTTGATCAAGCATGAATTGAATCTAGGTTGAATTTTGAATAGAGAATATATATCCAAGCCTAGAATTTTGAATTAATTTGATGATTATGTGTAAATCCATAATTGGATAGTTAAATTAAGTTCTTCTTGAATTAAGTGAATTTACATGAAAGTGCTTAATTATTGAAAGAAATTGATGATGTCGCATGAAGCTTAATTGTTGATCCTTAATTCATCATAAATAGTGTGAATCTAGACTTTGGATTTTGCAAAATCGTGTGTTTGATATGAGAGGATCTTGTGTTTGATCAATTTCCTAAACCATTGAGAAATGCTCAAAAATCTGTTAAAACTGCCTTTGACATGAGGGTGACCGGTCACCCGGATTTGATAACAGGTTACCCCAAGTCAGTAGCATTTTCCAAAATTTGCAAAGTTTTGGTAACCGGTTACCCAAATATGGTAACCGGTTACCCCAAGTCAGTAGCCAATTTCCATATTTTGGTAACCGATCACCCAGTTATGGTAACCGGTTACCCAGAGAGAAATATTAATTTTTGCTTTGTTTTATTGTATGTTTGCACACATTGTCTTGTTAATACTAACTCCTTTTGTGAATGCTTTGTAAGGTACATTTTTAGGCCTTCAACCTTTAGTTAGTACTTGATTATTGGTTTAATGACATATTATGCGATCACTTGTTAGTGAGAATTTGCGTACGATGTGCAAGATGATATTGTTCTTGCATAAATATTGTTTTCGTGCAGGTACCCTGGTATCACACGGATGTGTCTGCTAAACATTCCATGTGATCGTTATTTTGTATACTATATGAAATGTATATCGTGTAGGTACCCTGGTATAACACGGATGTGTCTGCTATACATTTTGTGTGATCGTTATTTTGTATACTGTATGAAATGTATTTCGTGCAGGTACCCTGGTATCATATGGATATTGTTGTACCCCAAAATTTGCCCTCCCATATTTCTCAAGACATTGCAAGAAAAATCTCCAAGTGGCTCAAGATTGCTCAAAAGTTGGACAGTCAAATCATCTCCTAAGGCAGTCAAACTCAAACTAGGGTTTTGTGTTGCATCAAGGTCCTTGCATACAAATGACCTCAAGTTCTCCCCATTGTACTAATATGTTCACAAGGTCATCCATGTCAAATTTCAAGCCTTACATAGGAAGTTTGGCCAGTCAACTGCTCAAGAGGTCCAAAAATCGACTGTGCTAGGGCAAAAGTCAACTGTGACCTAAATACAGTCAAACTTTAATATTTTTTGTCAACATTCTCATTTTGAAGGATATTTCATCATTTGATCAAGGGTTGATCATGATTCATCAAGGATTGCCCAAAATTCATCAAGACTCAAAAGTTGCTAAATTAGGGTTTTGTAGGAAAAGTCAACTCAACTTTGACCAAGCATAACTTTCTAATACTTTATGAGAAATGACCCATCCAAAGCTCGTTTTGAAGAGGATGCAATTTCCTACAATCCATCTTCACACCCCAAGATCAAGAAATGCACTCACAAAAAGTTAAAAATTTGGACATTATAGGTCATTTTTGGAAGTCAACAAAAACACCTTTTTTCCAAAGCTTATAACTTGAGAATGGAATATCAAAATGAGATGAGACCAAAAGGGTTGGTTAGAGTAAATCTCAAGATTTCTAAAAAGTCCAATAACACCTCCAAAAGTTCAAAATTGAAGAAGTTATGCATTGTTGAAGTTGGGCATTTTTCCAAAATTGCCAAAAGTCAACTATTCCCAAAACTTCAAATTTTGTCAAATGGGCCCACTTTTTTCCACTTGATTTGATCTTGCCACACTACACACGTGTCCTATCTTCAGTGTTGTGTCCATTCATTAATTTTTCTATTTTATTTTATTTTTATTGAATTAATTCATTTTAAATCAATTTAAATCTAAATAAAATCTAAATATTGATAACTTGGTATCTTTTTGATTGATACAGGTTTTAATTATCATCATGGACAGGATCAAACTCGTATCAAGCCATATCATGCACAAAATATTGGTTTTTGGACAAATTTGGAAGCTTTTTCATGGAGGATCAAATCAAATCCTAAATCATCAATGCATAAGGATTCAAAGCCCAAAACTTGACCTAATTGATTCCATATTACTTATACAAACAAAAGGCACGAGCATCAAGACCTAGAAGCTGCAGAATCACCAAAACCAAACTTGAGAAAATTGCAAAAAAGTGAGGAATCGAAATCACTCTTAGAGGCCGATTCAAAGCAAAATCTCAACACTATTCTCTTGCTCGACATCCACTGAGTGAGAGGCAATCAAAAGCAAGCTCCTAGACCCTCTGAATCGCGCTGTAAGTCTCCTGAAAAACGCCCATGTACTCGAAAACGCATCCTCTTATTCTTGCATTTTTTTGCCAAAATCTTTGCATATTCATGTTTGACGTTCCATTTAGAAGCTTCTTGCATCATTTGATTGTGTTTTCATAGCCTGTAACCCCTAGCCGAGTCTAGGGTTCTTGGATTGTCTTTTTGGGCGTTTTCTCTACAGGAAAAATCAGGGCAAACAATGGACATGGATGAAATCAGGATGCCCAGACGAAGCGAACCATGGTCTTAGAATCAATTTCTATGGCCTGAAATTGATTTTAGGATGAACCCATGGATTTAGCTGCGGATAAAAATCCGCAGGTAAATAACAAGGGTTGGGCGAAGAAGATGACTACGTGCCCCCTCGCCATTCGTCCACTCATAATTTCGCGCTTTTATTTTTTATAATTCTGGCATTTGTTGTTTTTTTCAATATTATATTTGATGCTTATTCCACTAACATAAGAAACACATTGGCTCAGTGGCGAAGGCATTAGTGTGAGATCCAACAGGACCTGGGTTCGAATCCCAGGTCCCCATATTTGCATATTATAATTATTCTTTTTCTTCAGGAAATCCAATACATTTCAGGAATTGTGGACTACCATACGCCATCAAATATCAAAGCACCAGATGGCCCAAGGCCAGATCTGGTGACTCAGATTGAAGGTCCATCATAAGACCAAGTCAAAGGCGTACAGGGAATCATGGATTGTCAACCAGGCTTGCAGCAAATGGGCCTTGAAATTGCCACTTTCACCCCAGATCTGGGCCCAAACCCCCTCTTTTGGTTATTTCTTTTTCTTTTCATTTTATTTATTTATTTGTTTTGTATTATTATTTTTATTGTTTAAATCACTAACCAATTAAATTTCCTTTTTCCTCATAAAATCAAAAACCAAAAAAATAAATTTTTATTTATTAAAATTAAATTCATCATTTTATTTTTGTAAATAAATTAATTCAATTAATTTAGTTTTAATTAGGTATAACTTTAATATTTTTTGCAATAATTAAAATTAATTTAAATAATTAAGTTTTTATTAACTTTGATCAATTTTATTTTATTTCCTTAAATATCCAAAAATCCAAAAAAAATATCTTTTTAATTTATTTATTTATTTATTTATTTAATTAACTTAGATCTAATTTCTTTTTAATCCAAATAAACCAAAAATTCACTTTCTTTCAAAAAAGGGTCAAAACCCTAAAAACTCGCATTCGATTTAATTTTTCGCGCGCGATCCTTTTACCATTGATGTAATTGTTTCCCGGAATGTAATAGATTTTAATTAGGACTTTATTTTATCGCTTTATTTTATTTTCCGCATTTTAATTTCAAGGGTTGTCTTTGGCAATGTAAATACCCGACGCCTTGTAATAGTTTAGATTTAATTTCCGCAAATTTAATTTCCGCAACTTATAAACTGTTAGATGTTTGGTAATAGGGAATGCATGATAAGATCGAATGTATGAACTTAAAATCAACATAGATAACCATTGATATGTACAAAGATAAAATTAACCGAAATAACACACTCGCACATGCGCACTCTTAGGGTACACCTCACTTGGTTGCCTTCGAACGTGGTCATTGAGTATAGGAAGTTTTAGAGGTCTCCCTCTTGTCCAAAGATCATAGTTGCCTCGAAACGGTTGCCTCGGAAAAATGATCTAAGACATTAGGGTTACCGCTAAGGCGTCCTAACATTGCTTTAGTGACCGCACGTCCCTTAATCGAATTGACCCTTAAAACTCCAACGACGACGCTACCTACTCATCCATAGTCGGATAGCATTGTATAAAGGACATTAGCACGGATTGATTCCTTTTTCGAGTAGGTAGATGGTTCTTAAGTACTTGCTCTTTCAAAACAAAACCAAAACTTTTCGCACTTACACCTTTCAAACAAAAACTTCTTTCAAACCCACAAACACAAAGAAAAGAAATTTTTGAAAACACTTTGAGCAAGTATCTAAGAGCCCGTGGATAACCACTGATAGAAAGGGTGCTAACACCTTGCCTTTCTATAATCTACCCCCCGGACCTGAGAAACATCTCGAAAAAGGAATTTTTCTGTGCTTTTTTCCTTTCCTTGTTGGATAAAATAAAAGACGGTGGCGACTCTTGCTTACCGCGACATTTTGCAAAAACAAACGCAAAACGCGAACCAGCATTCCAAAAATAGTCAGTTCTCTCCCACCGTATCACAGATATGTCCGCTACATATTCCGTGTGATCGTTAGTTTTTATACTATATGGAATGTATTTCGTGTAGATACCCTGGCATCACACGGATGTGTCCGTTACACATTCCACCGTGTGATTGTTATTTTATATCTTGCATGGATTGTAATTGGTGCAAGTACTTTGTTATTGGTGCGAGAATGTCTGATATATATTCTGTTCCATGTTACCATATTTGTTGTGCACCGTGTTGTTATACTTGTATCTGGATCGATATCTAGTGCAAGTGTATCTTGATACTCGGATATGTCCGTTACACATTCCGATTTTGACTATTGATACCTTGACGCATATGCTGATGGTATTTTCTTTATTGGTGCTAGCAGCTCGCGAAGTTTTCCGGGTTTCTTTGTTATTGCTTAGCATCTACGGATTCTTACCTGTTCGGTACATTTCCCTTCTATTTTTATTTTTGCATCTTATCGCTTTCGAGAGATCATGAGAAGTAGGGCTTTTACCATTTTCCTTGCCATGAGAAGTTTAAATAGAGATGTGTGACGGGGATTTATGTTGTGGATATATGTCAGGAATCCCTCTGGTTTTTTTAAAGACCTGTTTAAGGAAATTATGCATATGTGACTTGTTTGTTACTTATGTTTGTTTAAAATCCTACTTATGAAGTAGGTATTCTGCACGTGTTTTTACATTTGTGCTCGCATATTCCCCCACCCCAATAAGTCCTCTAAAGGAGGCGAGCAAAAAGGGCTCGCAATTGACCTCCACATTTTGTTCATGTCATCCTTAGCTCACTTTGTACGTCGATGTTTTGGGTTTGAGCAGATCATGTGTATTGAGTCGGTCAAGTGGAAAAGGGTTCCGCAATCAAACCCATGCACTTTGTCAGGACTTCGCAATGGCCATTGTTGACACTTTGCTACCCGCTTGTTTTCTTCGGGTGATCCGCTCCCCTTAGCTAAAGTAATGCTTTTCTTTTTTATTTCATTTGTCTCCCGCTTGTTTGCTTCGGGTGATACGCTCCCCTTAGCTAAAGCATTTCTCTTGTTTCCCCATCCCTTTGAGTCATTATGTGTTAATCATGTTTGTGTGTTTTTTTCAATGTACTTGTTTGCTTATTTATTTGCTATGCCATGATCCCTTTAGGATCGCTCGATTAGAGTGGCTTTCGAGCTAGACATTAGGATAGATATCCATGCATGCTAATGTAGGGTAGAGATTTCCCTTTTCATCCATGACCTTAGGATCAATCATTGTATGATAATATTAGGGATAAAATTAGATAGTCTCCCTTAGATGTTTTTCTTTCTTTTGCATCTTTGCATTTAAGACTAAAACTCTTGAAAAAATACATAAAACATCTAACAACTTTCAAATCCTTCCTTAAGGTAAAAAACACTAACCAATTCCTTTCTTTTTGCCAATCGACTTTTCTCCCCTAAGAGAATGTTAGTTCCTTTCCACTACAGGTCGTAAGTCTCTAAAGGTCGAGCAATGATGGAATGATTGAATTTAATATAGTTCAGCTAAAAAACACAAACCCACCAAAACAAATGAGCCAAACTATGGCTGCTCTGATTCCTTGAAAGGGATATGTAGGAGGAGGATTTTGTGGGGCCTAATCGAGCATATCTTTGTAAAAATATCTTTATTTTCCCCATATTTTCTTTTCCTTTTATTTTGCATGTGTTCTCTCTTTATTTTTACTTTAAACCTTAAGCATTAGATTTGACCAAAACCCAATAGATAGAAAACAAGAGTGGATACCGTAGAGTACTACGAGCGTGTGGGGTGCTAATACCTTCCCCTCGCGTAACTGACTCCCTTACCCGATCTCTCCGTCGTTTGATAGTGATTTCACCCTTCTCAGTTTTACTCGATGTTTACCTTTCCCTTACTGTGTGTAATATGGTGGGGGAACGGACTTTTGGTTTTGCGTTTTATCATAAATGTTGCGGATAGAAAGAGTCGCCACCGACTTTTCTTTTATCCAATAAGGAAAGAGTGAAAAGAACAGGAAAGACCTTAAGAATGGAAGGTGTTAGCACCCTTTCATTCTGTAGTTATCTATGGGCTCCTAATATCTAGCTCACTTTGGGAATGCTTCGTGAATGTGTGTTTGAAAAATATTTAAAAATGTCAGTAGTAAGGCAACTTTGTAATGATTCTTGAGAATGCGTACAAAGTGTTTATTTGAAAATATTTTTGAAAGTTTTTGTGTGAAAAATTTATTGTTTCATTTGTGAGCAAGAGATTAAGAACTATCTACCTACTCAAAGTCTTTTGTGTTATTTCCTCCTCCTTTATATAGTGTTGTCATCCATTAGTTAGTAGGAAGCCCTATCGTTGGATGTGAAGGGACAGGCGCGAGTCATTGTACAGTCATCAAAGACAACTTGTAGGGGCGCTTTAGATATTTGTAAGGGACTAGATCATTTACCGAAGGCAGCATCGAAAGGGTCATTGAGGGACTACGATCTTTTTAACTGAGGGTATTTGCTAAATCGTCCCCATGTTCAATGGACATGACTGTTTTTCCGAGGCAACAAGGGAGGTTACCCTAGAGGTACGCGTGTGCTAAGTGATTCATGATTCAGTTATTTTATCTTGTATTAGGTTAGATATGGATTCGTTATTAGTTTTTCCATACAAACCCTAATTACTAAGCAATAGCAACGAATATAGTAAACCAATAAATGTACGGAAAATAAAATTCTACAGTATTACAAAGCTCCGAGAATAGGGGGAACAAGTAATAAAACTACGGGAAAAGAGTAAAACCCTAATTATCTATTACAAACCGTAAGCAATTACAATAATCGAAAAAGGAGAAAATAATAAAATACGCGAAGCGATAAAAAAAGGAAAAGGGAAAGGAAATTGCTTTGGTGATTTTTAATAGAAAATATTTGATGATAAACTTAATAACCTAATTAATTTTAATTTGAAAAAAAGAAGAAAGTTTATTAATTAACAAAAAAACTAAACCCTAATGTTGATTAGGATTTGCGAAAAAAATTAATTAATAAAAAATGGTTTAGTTTGATGAATTTAGGGTATCATAAGGGAAAATAGTAAGAAAATAAAGGTTTTAAAAAAAGTTAACAGGGATGGATGTTGAACCCACACCCTATAGCCTTTCAATTAGCACCTTCACCACCAGGCCAGGCATGCGCCTGTGTCAAAGGACAGAAGTCAATGCGTTTTGCACTAAATCCTGCAAAATATGGGAAATTGTGAAGAAAAAAAAAGCAGCAAAAGGCAGGGATCGAACCCACGCCTTGATAGGGTGTTGTACCCCAAAATTTTCCCTCCCATATTTCTCAAGACATGTCAAGAATAATCTTCAAGTTGCTCAAGTTGGCTCAAGGGTTGGAGAGTCAAATCACCTCCTAAGGCAGTCAAGTCAAAATTAGGGTTTTGTGTTGCATTAAGGTCCTCATATCCAAATGGCCTAAAGTTCTTCCCAATGTCTTAATATGTTCTTAAGTTCATCCATGTCAAATTTCAAGCCTGTCAGAGGAAGTTTGGTCAGTCAATTGCTCAAGAGGCCCAAAAATCGATTGTGCAAGGGCAAAAGTCAACTGTGTCCCAAATACAGTCAAACCTCAAGATTTTTTGTCAACATTCTCATTTTGAAGGATAATTCATCATTTTATCAAGGTTTGATCATGATTCATCAAGGATTGCTCAAGATTCATCAAGATTCAAAAGTTGCTAAATTAGGGTTTTGTAGGAAAAGTCAACTCAACTTTACTAAGCATAACTTTCTCATACTTTATGCGAAATGACCCATACAAAGCTCATTTTGAAGAGGATGAAATTTAATACAATCCATATTCACACCCTAAGATCAAGAAATTCTCTCACAAAAAGTTACAAATTTGGACATTATAGGTCATTTTTGGAAGTCCACAAAAACACCTTTTTTTCCAAAGCTTATAACTTGAGCATGGAACATCAAAATGAGATGAGACCAAAAGGGTTGATTATAGGACATCTCAAGGTTTCTAAAAAGTCCAAGAACACTTCCAAAAGTTCAAAATTGAAGAATTTATGCATTGTTGAAGTTGGGCATTTTTCCAAATTTGCCAAAAGTCAACTATCCTCGAAACTCCAATTTTTGACAAAAGGGCCCACTTTTTTCCACTTGATATGGTCTTGTCATGCCACACACGTGTCACATATTTTATTTCATGGCCATTCATTTATTTTTCTATTTTATTTAATTTTTATTGATTTAATTCACTTTTAATCAATATTAAATCAAATAAAATCTAAAAATTGATGAAATCATATCTTTGTGATTGGTACAACTTTCAATTGGCATGATTCATCAAATCAATTCGTATCAAGGCTTATTCATGCATAAAAATCAGATTTGAGCTATTTTTGGAAGTTTGATAATGGTGATCAAAATCAAATCATGAATCTTCAATGCACTTGGATTCAGGCCAAAAGATTAAACCTAATTCATTCTATAACACTCACACAAGCATTAGGGATAAAAAAACGCACAAAGCACTGCTGAAACGGCCAGAAGAAGTTTGTGAAAAAGCTTGAAAACTTGGAGATCAAAAACAACATTGGAGCTCGATTCAAACAAAAAGCTTGACATAGCTCTCTTCCCTGACATCCCCTGAAGCGATACCAATCAAAATCAAGTCTTCTCATTGCCTAAAACTCACTGTAAGTCATCACGAAGCAAGCTCTGAACAGGGCATCGTGAATCATTTCTCTTGCATCTTTTTGCCAATTTATTTGTACAATCATGCTTAATATTCAAATTCTAACAATTCTGCATTATTTAATTTGATTTTCATAGCCTGTATCACAATGCCCGAATCTAGGGTTTACATGTGTTGTTTTTAGGCGTTTGAGTTACAGGTAAAATCGGACCAAATAATGGTTACATGGATAATTAGGTGAAGGAGACGAATACAATGGTATTCTTAGTTTTCGTTTCCAGGGCCTAGGGCGAATTTTAGAGACATCCCACGAATCTTCCTGCGGATAAAAATCCGCAGGTAAATAACCAGAGTTATTTTGGAGAAGACGACCAGACGTCGCCCTCCCATTGGTTCAATTAAAAATACGCGCTTTTATTTTTTTATTCAGGCATAGTTGATTATTGTCTATATAATATTTGTTGTATGTATTAATAACAAAGAAACAGGCCAGCTCAGTTGGTGGAAGCGCTATTGGAAGACCCCTTGGGACCTGGGTTCGAATCCCAGGTCCCCCAAAACGCTTATTATTATTTTCTTGCAGCTATTCCAGTGGATCTTCAAGCATAAAGACCACCATACGCCTCAAAAATCAACACACCAGGTATCTTCAGATCTAGATCCAATGGCCACGGATGGAGGACTACCATGGTCTCCAGTCAACAGGCATGTGGGCGATTCAAAAGGTCAAACAGGCTGGAGCGTTAATGGGCCAACTAATTGCTGATTTCACACCCAGATTCAGATCCACACCCCCCTGAGTATTTCTTTTAATTTCTATATCTTTTTATTTATTTACTTATTTTATTTAATTAATTATTAACCCATTAATTTTTTCTCATAAAAAAATCAGAAACAACAAAAATAATATTTTTATAAAATCCATTAATTTCATTATTTATTTTTGTAAATAAACATTAATTAATTTATTTAGTTTAAATAGGTTTAACAATAATATATTTTGCAATAAATTAAAATCAAAGTAGAATATTAGGTTTTTAATATTTTCAATCATTCTTATTTTATTTCCTTAATTATAAATAAAACCCAAAAATATTTTCATTTAATTAATTAATTCAATTATTAACTTAGACTAATTTTTAATTCAAAAAATAACAAAAATATTGCTTTCTTTAATAAAAAAAGGGTCAAAACCCTAAGACACTACGATTTAATTTTCTCGCGCGCGTATTATTTTTGATCGATATTCCAATATTGTAACTGCTTCGAGAATGTAATAGTTTTTAACTTAGGATTTTATTTATTTATTTATCTCTTTTATTTACTTTTCGCAATTTAATTTTAAAGGGTTTGTTTTTGGCGATGTAAATACCCGACGCCTTGTAATAGCTTAGATTCAATTTTCCGCAATTTAATTTCCGTATAATATTAACTGTTAGATGTTTGATAACTAGGCAATGCATGACAAGATAAATCTTTAAACTAAAATCAACATAGCTCACCATAACATGTACAAAGATAACATAACTGAAAAACAATACACTCGCACATGCGCACTCTTAGGGTACATCTCACTTGGTTGCCTCGAACATGGTCATTGAGTATAGGAAGTTTTAGAGGTCGCCCTCTTGTCCAAAGATCATAAGTTGCCTCGAAATGGTTGCCTCGGATAAAATGATCTAAGACATTAGGGTTACCACTAAGGCGTCCTAAAATTGCTTTAGTGACCACACGTCCCTTGATCGAGTTGACCCGAAAACTCCAACGATAGTGTTACCTGCTCCTCAATAGTGGGATAGCATTGTCTAAAGGACACTTGTAAAAATTAATTCCTTTTTGAGTAGGTAGATGGTTCTTAAGTACTTGCTCCTCTTAAAACAAAACAAAACTTTTCGCACTTACACCCCTTTCAAACAAAAAACTCTTTTCAAACCCACAAACACAAAGAAAAGCAAACTTTTGAAAACACAACGAGCAAGTACCTAAGAGCCCGTGGATAACCACGGATAGAAAGGGTGCTAACACCTTCCCTTTCTATAATCTACCTCCCGAACCCGAGAAATATCTTAAAAAGGAATTTTTCTGTGCTTTTGTCCTTTCCTTGTTGGATAAAATAAAAGACGATGGCGACTCTTGCTTACCGCGAAATTTTGTAAAAACAAACGCAAACGCGAACCAGCATTCCAAAACAGTCAGTTCGCATTCCCACCGATCAAAGAACTGGCGACTCTGCTGGGGAAATAATAAAGTGAGGTGTACCTTAGGATTAGATCACTATGTTTTCAATTGTATGCTTTGGATGCTTTAAATTTGTGGGCTTGTATCGGAGTTTCTATAGATCCTAACCCGGATCTGGGGGTACCCTTTAGGTAAGTAGCAATAAACTGTGAGGGATCTGTACGACGTAGACCGATACGGATGAAGCAGTAGCTACGTTGGTGTGGCACCTTGGTTTGTACCGATATCTCTTGTGTTGGAACGAGGAGAATATGGGTCTTCTAAGGAGTCATTAAGCACCAACTGACCTTAGAACCTTAAATTGACCAACTTGGCCATAGAACAGTAGCAGTATGCTACACTTATTGAGACTAAACTCTCGCAATGATTCCGACCGTAAGAAAAGGTTGCTAAACTGGAATTATGACCGATTGAGGGTAGTCAGTGATATTGAGATCCTCTAGAACCCGGTTACTATTTTTAGGACAGGTTTAAACCAACTGAACTAAAAGAGGGTAGTACCTAAGCTCCATGCCAGCCTGAAATCTAAGGGCTCTCAGTGTGACTTGTGTGCCTTTACCATGTTTGCTTTTTGTGGATACTTATGGTGTGCCTTTATCATGACATCATGACATCATAGCATTGCATACATCTTGCATAAGGACTAACCTATTTCAAAGACAATAGGGTTCATCTTTGCTCTGTTTTGTAGGTCATTATAATGCCCATGCGTAAGAATACTATCCGGATCAACTTTGTCCAAGTCCCTACCTTGCTTAAAGAGTTGGTTGTCAGGATTCCAGACACTACTTCCTTCATCAGAAGGCATGGTTCTCTTCTCAGTTTGGTCACCTCAAAATTGGACGAACAAATGATGAGTGTCCTGGTCCAATTCTATGATTCGTTGTACCATTGTTTTACTTTCCAGGACTTCCAGCTGGTTCCTACCCTGGAAGAGTTCTATGAGTTGCTCGGTATCTCTGTTTTGGAGTAGACCCCGTTCACTAGTTGGGAAAAGACTCTTAAGCCCGAAGAAATTGCTGCAGCCCTTCACTTGACCAAAGAAGAGGTAATGGCTAACTGGGAGACTAGAAGTGGAGCTAAGGGTTTTCTGACTAAGTTCTTGGTTGGCAAGGCTAACTACTTCTCGGAAAGCTTAGACTTCAAGGCGTTTGAGGATATTCTGGCTCTCTTGATTTATGGCTTGGTATTGTTTCCGAACCCTGATACTTTTGTTGATATTAATGCCATAAAGATCTTCATCTCTCAGAACCCGGTACCCACTCTCTTGGGTGACATCCTTCATCAGCTCTATGCTCGTACTGCCTGAAAGCGGGGAACTTTGATGCGATGTGCTCCTTTATTGTCGAGGTGGTTTATTTCGCACCTCCCGAAGTCAGTGCTGAAAAACAAAGAAGGAATGGGCTGGGATTATAGGGTGATGTCTCTTTCTGATAATGACATTATCTGGACTCTCAAAGGTATGGATGAGGTGACTATCATTGATCGTTATGGAGAGTATCCCAATGTTCCCCTGCTAGGAACCCATGGAGGGATTTCTTACAATCTGTGCTTAGCTCTCCGTCAGTTTGGAAGGGCCTGAAGAGAAGGACCTCATGAGATGTTAATGCCTCATATCATCTTTGATTTTCAAGGAGATAGCGAAGAGCTACGTCGTAGATTCATAAGGGCTTGGGACCGAGTTCACCAATCTGACCCACATGAGTTGGGACCAAAGACTTCTCTGCCAATGGAGCCATATCTCAGATGGGTCCGCATCCATGCCCAGAAGCTAGGTATTCCATATGAAGCTGTCAGGCCTGTTACTCTTGAAGTTGCTAATGAGGAAGGGGTTCTTCCAACTATTCTCCACCCTTATATACCCACTGATATTGGGACATTGAAGAGGTCTTGGATGCAGTTGAGGGATGAACGGGATTCGTACCGGGAGAAGTTCAATGAACAAGAGAAGAAGATCCAGAAGCTGACTAGGCAACTGGAGAACGAGAGGATCCTGACTGATTATGTCCGCACTGAGAAGAAGAGACCATGGGAGCATTGATGGACCTTTGAGGATTTCTTTTACAGTTTTTATTTACTTTTCAGTATTTCCATTCTTGTAACGCCTAAGGGCAATTTGTTGAACAATTTAAATTTTGAAGTTTAAATCTAATAAAGTGTGTTTCCTTTCTTGTTTACAAATTTTAATCTCGATTGTCTTTGAAATCATAATCATAATCATACGCATTTCATCCCATGCACTTCATAAATAGGTACCCATTACAGGTCTCTTATCTTCTTCGCTGTTTATTTCAGCAATCATCATGTCTGCTGAGCCTTCAACTGAGCAAGCTATCAAGGCCCTCCAGGCCCAGAATGCCCAATTTCAGGAACTGTTCATGAATCTATCTAAGGGTTAGTAGGACCTGAAGACCTTGATTCTGAAGGAGAAAAAGAAGAAGAAGAAGAAGAAGAAGAGGACCATCCTGTTCAATACTGGATGCAGGTTTGGAAACGGGTTACAGAATGAAGTTGATCTGACCACCTCATCTGGAGGGAAAGATAGTCCACAAGAAAGGAGGGCTCCTAGCCATATGGTCTCCGACAACAAGACAGACTATGATGAAGAACAATATCCTCCTACTGAGGATAAGTACAAACAGCTAGAAGACCGTTTAAGCGCTATGGAAATTCAGAAGGTGTCTGGTCTGGACTTTGGAGATCTAGGTCTATCCTCTGGGGTGGTGATCCCCCATAAATTCAAGGCACCTGCCTTTGCCAAGTATGACGGAGTTTCCTGTCCGAAACTGCACCTCCAGTCATATGTGAGGAAGATCCAGCCTTACACTGCTGATAAGAACTTGTGGATCCATTTATTTCAAGACAGTCTCTCAGGGACTCAACTTGAGTGGTTCTATCAATTGGACGGAGCCGGTATCCGCAGCTGGGAAGATTTGGCTACTGCATTTTACAGGCAGTATCAGTACAACTCCGACCTCGCACCTACGCGTACCCAACTCCAGGGTATGTCAATAGGAACGGGTGAATGATTTAAAGAGTATGCTCAGAAATGGAGAGACCTTGCTAGAAGGGTGCAACCACCTTTGGCTGATCGTGAGCTTGTTGACATGTTTTTGGGGACCCTGTCTGGTCCGTTCTTTAACCATCTGATTGGAAGCTCTTCAGCTGGGTTTACAAATCTTATTTTGACTGGTGAGAGGATTGAAGCTGGTATTAAGGCTGGAAAGATACAGAAGGGTGCCTCATCAAGCATTGAAAAGAAGCCGTTTAAGAAAGAGACCGGTGTTGTCTACAATTCGAGAAGACATAATAGACCTGAACACCGCCAAGCTGTCAATGCGTTTGTTATTTCAAAACCTGCTGGTGCTCCTCAACACAACAATCAACAGAAGTACGAGAGACCTCGAAGGAAATTTACTCGTCTCAGCATGACTTTGTCTCAGATTCTGCCCCAGTTGCTGAAGACCAATCTGGTGATTCTAAAGGAAGCTCCGAAAAGTCCAAATACCACATCACCGAGGTATAACCCTAATGCCCGCTGTGCTTTTCACTCTGATAGCCTGGGGCATAATACGGACGATTGTTGGGTTTTGAAGAACAAGGTGCAAGACTTAATTGATGCAAATGAGATTGAGTTTGAGGCGCACGAGAGGCCTAATGTTGTGACTGCTCCCATGCCCAAACATGGAGTAAATGCTGTAGAGGAAGACTTGCCTGTAGTTTCCGTGGATGATATTGTTACCCCTCTGATGACTGTCAAGAAGAACATGTTACTAGCCGGTTTATTTCCAGGTTGTGGCGAAGGTTGCCATATGTGTTCTATTTTACCTACTGGTTGCCCATTTTTGAAGTCAGGTATCCAAAACCTGATGGATAATAAGGAGATCCTGTTTGAGAAGACTGTTGTTCCCTCCATTCCTACTGAAGAAGTTGCCATCATTACCATTTTCGACAATTCTTCCAGGGCTCCCTCGAGGAAGCCTGTTAGAATTACATCTACTCCGAAGATCGCACATGTGATTATCACTGTTCCGGGGACCATCCCCTACACCTCTGACAAAGCTGTCCCCTGGCACTACGGGGCTGATGTTTATGTTCTTGGAGTTAAGCAAGAGTTGGATGCTGATACTGGCATCAGCAACATTACTGGGCCTGCTAAAGTCACCCGCAGCGGTAGACTTTTCTCAGCTGATATTGTTCCACCAACTATCCGAAGACCTATTGTCATTACACCTGCAAGTGTACCTACTGCCATTCCTGGTCAAGTTCTTAGTTCTACCCATGTCGCTGAGTCATCTGACGCTCGGGGCAAAGGGATCATCACTGATGTGCCTGCCCAGACGGAGGCACCAAAGACCATTACTGTTGAAGCCTCCAAACAAGAGATGGAAGAGATTTTGAAGATTATTAAGAAGAGTGATTATAACGTAGTTGAGCAACTGGGGCAAACCCCATCCAAGATTTCTATGTTGTCATTATTGATGTGCTCAGAGGCCCATGTTAAGGCTCTGATTACCTTCCTGAAGACTGCCCATGTGCCACAAGAGACATCAGCTGATCAATTTACCGATTGTATGGTTAATTTAACTGCTTATAATGGTTTAGGTTTCTCCGACGCCGATTTGACTACCAAGGGGAAGAACCAAAATGATGCCCTGTATGTCTCCATTGAATGCAGGGGAACTACTCTTGCACATGTATTGGTTGATACTGGTTCCTCACTGAACGTCTTGCCCAAGAAAGCTCTAGACCGGTTGGATTGCGAAGGGTTAGAGTTAAAACCAAGTAACATCGTTGTCAGGGCCTTTTATGGGTCTAAAAGGATGGTGCACGGTGAAGTTGATATTCCAATTAAAGTTGGTTCTCAGGTCTTCAATTCTATGTTCTATGTGATGGACATTCGGCCATCCTACTCTTGTTTGCTGGGTCGTCCATGGATCCATAAAGCTGGGGCCGTAACCTCAACGCTCCACCAGAAGCTGAAGTACCCTGTCAGAGGAAATATTGTGACAATTCAAGGGGATGAAGAGTATATGGTCCGCCACCTCAACTAGTTCCGGTACGTAGAGATGGATGGGGAGTTCATTGAAACCCCATTTCAGCACTTTGAAGAGGTTCCTCAGACACTGGCATCAGCTAAGACTGTGGTTGAAGATTCTCCTATGAAGATGGCTTCCTTAAAAGATGCCCGGGCTGCTATTGAGAAGGGTGAGTGTGCAAATTGGGGCCGACTTCCTGATTTCACTCAGAAGACTAACAAGTTTGGTTTGGGTTTCACTGCAGAAGCTCAAACGGTTGTTCGTAATGCAAGGATCGGAAGACCTCCCGTGTTCATCAGCAACTCGGAAGTAAATGCCATTGAAGATGATGTGGAGGAGTCTAAATTCGACAGCTGGATCTATCCTATGACCAACGGTGGACCAAGCAACTGGACAGCAAAGGACTTCATCCCTATTACTTTTGTTACCCAGTAATGAACTCTTTGTTTTGAATTTTTAACAGACAATGTTTTGAAACTTTATGGTCCGGTGTCTTACCCGGGGCACCGTGGCTTCATTTGTGAGGGCTCTTGTGTGACATTTTCATATATCATTAATAAAAGCATTGGACGTTTTTGCATTTCAAATTTTGGGCTCCTTGTCTTTCTTTATTATATATTGCAAAACAGCTATTTTACACACACTCATATATACAGGTCCACATCCACTATGGATCTCACTTGTAACGGCTCTGCTACTGCCAATTATGACTTTGAATACCCGATCAACTTAGCCGAAGACGAAGGTGAAGATGATTGCAAAGTGCCTGGTGAACTTGCAAGACTGCTACTCCAGGAAGAGAAGGCCATTCAGCCACATGAAGAGCCGGTGGAAACAGTGAATCTGGGTACTGAAACAGACAAGAAGGAAGTTAAGGTTGGTGCCAATCTGGAGCCTAGTGTGAAACAACGGTTGATTCAGATGTTGCGTGACTATGTGGAGATCTTTGCTTGGTCTTACGAAGATATGCCTGGTTTGGATACTGACATTGTGGTTCATCGCCTGCCTACCAAAGAAGACTGTCCTCCGGTAAAACAGAAGGTTCGTCGTATGCGCCCAGAGATGTCCGAGAAAATTAAGGCTGAATTTATGAAACAGTTTGACGCCGACTTTCTAGCAGTAACTTCTTACCCTCAGTGGGTCGCCAATGTGGTCCCTGTGCCGAAGAAGGATGGGAAGGTTCGAATGTGTGTTGACTACAGGGATTTGAACAGGGCAAGCCCTAAGGATGACTTCCCTCTACCTCACATCGATGTTCTGGTTGACAATACTGCTCAGCACAAGGTATTCTCCTTTATGGACGGTTTCTACGGATATAATCAAATTAAGATGGCTCCCGAGGATATGGAGAAGACCACTTTTGTTACTCAGTGGGGTACCTTTTGCTATAAGGTCATGCCTTTTGGACTAAAGAATGTTGGGGCAACATATCAGTGTGCCATGGTTGCTTTGTTTCATGACATGATCCATCATGAGATTGAAGTATACGTCGACTATATGATTGCGAGGTCCCAGACTGAGGAAGAACACCTTGACCATCTACAAAAGTTGTTTGACAGATTGAAGTTGTACAACCTGAGATTGAACCCGAACAAGTGCACCTTCGGGGTGAGGTCTGGTAAGCTACTAGGTTTCGTCGTGAGCGACAAAGGTATTCAAGTGGACCCTGCCAAAGTGAAAGCCATACAAGAGATGCCAGCTCCCAAGACAGAGAAAGAGGTCAGAGGCTTCCTGGGACGACTGAACTACATTGCCCAATTCATCTCGCATCTAACTATAGAAAAACTCTCAAGTTCATAAACACTATAGAAAATCTTCAGAAAAAATTCTCAAAAACACCAAACTTTCTCAAACACAAAAATCTCTCAAGTCCCTTCAATACTTGTGAGAACAAACCCAGAATCCCCAAACATTTACTTCCTTCGATTCTGAAGAACAACCACACTTCAGTCTCCTTCGAACCAAAAGCAAATCCTCTGTACCTTGTTACCATTCGAATCCAGTAGGAAGAACCTCACGCCTGTTATCCTCTTTCGAATCCAGCATCAAAGGCCAAACCCCTGGTCCCTCCCTTCGAATCCAGAAGCGCTCCAGGAAACCACCACTCAAGGCTCAGCACATGTTCCAGCCTGAAGCCAGGTAAGTCACTCTTACCCTTGAACTTTTCATTTCCAGTATAACATGTAAATAATACCTTTGTTCGTTTCAAGCATGTACATACTGTTCCTTTCGTTTCCACATTTTTAACATACATTTCAGAACTACCTCTTTCGTTTCTGCTTTCTTTTTACTACCTTTAATTATTAAACTGTTCATACTAGCATGGCCTCAGGCCATGTTGTCATTTAATGTTTGAAATGAAAGAAACAGGATACAGGAATAGGAAACGAAGCTTCTAGCTTCTTCCATCTTTCTCCAGGTCGAACGAAAGAGACAACCAGGAGGCAAACCATGTCCATTCGAAAAGCATTCCCTCACTACTTTCAACCTCCAGTCGAAGAAGGCAACAAGGCAGAATCAAAAGACTTCGCCATACACTGACTGTCAGGCCAATCGAAGGACAGAACCTCACTGGTGTGAACCCCCAGTCAAAGGATACAAGACTTCGCCTTTGCCAAAGCTCAATCGAAAGACGTAACTTGATGTTGCCTTTGCCCAATCAAAGGACAGGACCTCGCCCCTGCCAAAGCCTAATCGAAGGACAGAACTTTGTTGCTGCCAGCCCCAATCGAAGGAGACCAGAAAATGCCAGTCGAAGTCTGCTCCTTCCAGAATCGAAAGACACCCACTTTTCTTACTTTTCTCTTATTTTTTCCTTCATATTTTTTATGCCTTATTTGTAATAGCGTAGGTTTTTATCTTTCTGTTTTTTTTTACTTTGAACAAATGCTAGTAATTAGGCAAGATAAAATCAACAACCAAACAAACCAAAAAAATCCAAAACACTCTTTAATCATTACTTGAATATACTTTAAAACATACAAAAACACTCAACAAATCAAAACTCCCCCCAAGGGCATATTATCTTTGTTCTACCGTGATACCGACCGTGCCTATTGCTAGAATGATGTCGCCCACTAAAAAACACAAACAAATAAACTTTTTTCTAGAGGAACTACAGTGTTTTGATTCCTTCATTGGATACGTAGGAAAAGGGTCGCGAAACCCTCACGAACGCAATAATAAAAACTCATTTTTCCCCTCAAAAAAACATAGTTGTAGATAAATACACCCTTGTATATAACAAACAATTTCAACCAAAAAAATAGATATTTCAAAAGGTTCCTGCGGAATACCGCAGATGCATTGGGTGCTAATACCTTCCCATTGCATAACCAACCCCCGAACTCTTGATCTCTTTCAAAAAAACGCATTGTATTACTTTTATTTTACATTGCATGTTTTTTAGGGTTTTATTTCGCTCTTTTCCCTTTTCCCTTGGAAATAATAAAGCGCGGTGGCGACTCTTGCTTTTGTGAGTCAAGTTAATTAATAGCTTGATCTCCGATTTTCACCGCTACAGCTAGCTGTAATTTAAAACTTGAAACAAGCACAAAATCTTTTGTTTTCAATGCTTTGGATTTTATATGATTTGTTTTGATTTAAATTGAATTAATTAAAATAAAAATAAAAATAAATAATAAAAACATGATAAGGACAGGTGGCAATGGATAGAGCTCGTGGACTATGTTTCCAACTCAAAACAAGTGAAAAAGATTGGGCCCATTTGGCAAAAATTGAAGTTTTAGGCATAGTTGACTTTTGGCAATTTTGCAAAAAAGGTCAACTTCACCAATTCATAACTTCCTCAATTTTGACTCTTTGGAGGTGTTATTAGACTTTTTATAATGCTTTATATGTCCTCTAATCAACCTTTTTGATCTCATATCAATCTGATGTTCCATGCTCATGTATGAAGCTTTGACAAAAAAGGTGTTTTTGTTGACTTTTCAAAATGACATATAATGTCCAAATTCATAACTTCTTGTGAGTGCATATTTTTAACTTGGGATCTGAAGATGGATTGTAGGGCATGGCATCCTCTTCAAAATGAGCTTTGGATGGGTCATTTCTCATAAAGTATGAGAAAGTTATGCTTGATCAAAGTTGAGTTGACTTTTCCTATAAAACCCTAATTTAGCAACTTTTGGTTCTTGATGAATTATGAGCAATCCTTGATGAATCATGATCAACCCTTGATAAAATGATGAAATATACTTCAAAATGAGGATGTTGACCAAAAATCTTGAAGTTTGACTGTATGTGGGTCACAGTTGACTTTTGCCCTAGCACAATCGATTTTTGGGCCTTTGAGCAATTGACTGAGCAAACTTTCTCTGTAGGGCTTGAAACTTGACATGGATGATCTTGAGAACATATTAGGACAGTTTTGAGAATTTGGGATCCCTAGGGCTCAATTATCTTGATGCAACATGAAACCCTAATTTGAGGTAGACTGCCTTAGAAGAGAGCTTGTCTGGCCAACCCTTGGACTACCTTGAGCAACTTGAAGATCTTTCTTGAAATGTTTTGAGAAATATGGGAGGGCAAATTTTGGGGTACAACATCTGCCCCTGTTCAATCTTCTTAAACCTGAGGATGTAGATTGGCTTTCATGCCTTTCGTGATCCGAAGGTGGAAGAGGATTGAACACTAGAGTGCCCAGAAATTTGCACTCGCATGAAGTGGTATATGTCTTGTGATGTCGGGAATGGGCTTACAGATTCCATTTGGAAACTGATGACGAGAGATGGGCTTAAAGATGCCATCCGAAGTAGTTTCAATCGCATAAGAGATTCCTTAGCGAGAGCTTGTATACCTGTCATTGAGGAAGATTCCGCTGGGGAAGGCTGATCTTTATTGAGAGAAGTAGAATTTTAGGAGCTTCGGTCGTCCGTTATTCTGCTGGTGAGTCGTCTCTGTTTTAATTTTAGGAACTTCGGTCGTTCGTATTCTAACGAGGAATCATCTCTGTTGAATTTTAGGAACTTCGGTCATCCGTATTCGACTGAGGAATCATCTCTGTTGAATTTTAGGAACTTCGGTCGTCCGTATTCGACTGAGGAATCATCTCTGTTGAATTTTAGGAACTTCGATCGTTATTATTCGACTGAGGAATCATCTCTGTTGAATTTTAGGAACTTCGGTCGTCCGTATTCGACTGAGGAAACATCTTTGTTGAATTTTAGGAACTTCGGTCGTCTGTATTCGACTAAGGAAACATCTCTGTTGAATTTTAGGAACTTCGATCGTCTGTATTCGATTGAGGAAACATCTCTGTTGAATTTTAGGAACTTCGTTCGTCCGTATTCGACTGAGGAATCATCTCTGTTGAATTTTATTCGGTCATCCGTATTCGACTGAGGAATCATCTCTGTTGAATTTTAGGAACTTCGGTTGTCCGTATTCGACTAAGGAAACATCTCTGTTGAATTTTAGGAACTTTGGTCGTCCGTATTCGACTGAGGAAACGTCTCTGTTGAATTTTAGGAACTTTGGTCGTCCGTATTCGACTGAGGAAACATCTCTGTTGAATTTAAGGAACTTTGGTCGTCCGTATTCGACTGAGGAAACGTCTCTGTTGATATTTAGGAACTTCGGTCGTCCGTATTCGACTGAGGAATCATCTCTATTGAAGAGGAAAGTTGAGAATGAACTACTGTCTGGTCGTGGTCCAGGCTTTATAGTGATAAGACCGACTGCTATCTGGTCGTAATCCAGGCTTTACAGCGACTTACTGGGGACTAAACTATTATCCAGTCATACCCGGGCTTCATAGCTTGAATTTTGTGAGAACTTGATTGTATCCTTCCTGAAAGGTAAAGGTTAGTTGTATGTAATGCATGATATGTATCAAGCAATGATGTTCTCAAAATAAATGAGATTGTGTTTGTATGATGCGTATATGCATGTGTCATGATGTATGGAAATGTGATGTTTTTATGACGCTCTCTAGCTGGGGGAAAATAAATCCCAAATTGCTGCTGGAGAAAAGAGTTGAATTCTTCGTTTCCGCTGGGGATAGTGCATGAAGATGATTGTGAGAATAAACCTGCAGGAGAGGATAACTCCACTCGGGAATAAACTGACGAGAAAATGACTTTGTGGGGAGGACATATTCTGCCGGAGGATTTGTTGATTTGGAGAAATAATCTCGGTTGGGGATGATTCATCATTGCCGGCAATGATAAACTCTGTTTGGGATTGAGTTTTTGTTTGTAAAAAGGAATGAACTCTGCTGGGGATGATTTTCCAGTTATGACTTCACGGGGAATAATCTTTTAGACTTTACCGAGGACAATCTTCCAGAGTCCACTGGGGATAATTTTTCAAACTCCACTGGGGATAATTTTCTAGTGCTGATGGTAGATAAACTATGCTTGGGGAGAATATTGCCGACTCATTCGCGGTTGCGAGCCTCAGCTGGGGAGAATATTACCGACTCATTCGTGGTTGCGAGCCTCAGCTGGGGAGAATTAACACCACTCTCTTTCTCTTACTCTGTAGGGAGTGAATGTACCTTAGTCATATTCTTCAGCTAGATCTATCCCTGTACCTGGTGGACAGAGCAACTGTAAGGTCTGGACAATTCTTATTTGCCCCTGTTCCAGATATTACGAGTAATCGTCTTTTGTTTCGTATGTAAATATTTATGAGCAGCAATTATTGTCAAATGCATATATCAAAAATGAACATTGGACGTCCTTGCAAAACAAAACAGAAAAGAGAAAAGCAATTTGACATTTCTTTGTGAAAATGAATCGTATTAACTTTGAAGTTGTCCTGAAAATAGGCGTTTTTGTACAAGAGGTTGACGTCCTAGTAAGAGAACGTCGCCGAACAAACATAAGTTATATAATTTGTGTAAAACAAAGAAAAACAACTATGTGAATAATCCCACTGAGTTCCAACTCTGTTATTGCCTTTATATCTTAGAGCATCTCATCACTTTGCTACTTGGTTGAAGGTAGATCAGATTGATTAGTGTCGTCTGAGCTTGATAGTCGATACCGAAGTCTGGTTGCAAGGCGATCCAATGAGCCATAGTGTTACACTTTGATCCCTAATTTTTGCTTGGACCGCCCTTTCGGGTTTTCAGTCCACCGGGATACCCTTTTTTGCCCAAGCCGCCTTTTCAGGTTTACGACTTGCCGGGTGTACAGATTTTTCATTTTCATCCCTTATTTTTGCCCGAACCCTTTTGGTTCGCCGAGAAGCCCTTATTTTTGCCTAGGCCAGTCAACCTAGCGGGTCCTTGATTAGGCGTAGTATTTTTTCACTATGTCTGTATTGCTGGGGTGAGGAAGGTCGTCACCATCCATGGTGGTTAGAATCATAGCTCCTCCTGAGAAGATTTTCTTAACCACAAATGGCCCTTCATAAGTAGGGGTCCATTTGCCTCTAGGATCACCTTGAGGTAGTATGATGCGTTTGATCACCAGATCCCCAACTTGATACTCTTGTCGTCTGACCTTCTTGTTAAATGCCTTGATCATCCGCTTTTGATACGTTTGACCATGAAAAATAGAAGTAAGTCTCTTTTCATCGATTAAGTTCCGCTGATCAAGCCGGGTCTGGATCCAATCGTCCTCGCTCAAACCTGCATCCTTCATAATCCGAAGAGAGGGTATCTGAACTTCAATGGGCAAGACTGCTTCCATGCCATATACTAAGGAATAGGGGGTTGCCCCTGTTGAAGTTCGCGCTGAGGTTTGGTACCCATGAAGAGCAAACGGTAACATCTCGTGCCAATCTTTATATGTCACCGTCATCTTCTGCACAATCTTCTTGATATTCTTATTAGCCGCCTCGACAGACCCATTCATCTTCGGCCGGTAAGGAGAAGAGTTGTGATGTTGTATCCTGAACTGCTTGCAGAGCTCGGTGATTATCGTATTGTTGAGATTTGTTCCATTGTCCGTAATGATCCTTTCTGGCACACCGTATCGACAGATCAAATTGTGCCGAATAAATTGTGCCACGGCGTTCTTGGTTACGGTAGCAAAGGAAGCTGCTTCAACCCACTTTGTAAAATAATCAATAGCTACCAGGATGAAACGATGGCCGTTGGACGCAGTAGGTCTGATCTCACCAATCATATCGATGCCCCACATTGCAAAAGGCCAAGGAGCTGTCAAGACGTTCAGAGGTACTGGAGGTATGTGCACCTTATCAGCATAGACTTGGCACTTATGACAGGTCCGAGAATGCTGATAACAGTCGGTTTCCATAGTAGAACAATAATATCCTGCCCGTAGGATCTTCTTTGCCATGGTATGTGCACTGGAATGAGTTCCGAAAGCACCTTCATGTAAATCTACCATAATCCTTTCTGCCTCGTTCTTATCCACACAACACAGTAAGGTTGAATCATGGTTACGCTTGTAAAGGATACCATTACTGATAAAGAACTTTGCCGCGAACCTCCTCAAAAAATTCTTATCATTAACAGATGCACCCTCAGGGTATTCTTGAGCCTCAAGATACCTTTTTACCTCGTGAAACCAGGGTTTATCTGCTACGTCTTCAGTCTCAATGTCACAGCAATGTGCAGGTTCGTCCAACCTCTCATTGGTAATCTAGGGACCCTCATTGTCCCACCTGACCTTGAAAATAGAAGACATAGTAGCTAGCGCATCCGCTAACTGATCCTCCTCTCTCGGGAAGTGTTCAAAGGTTATCTCCTCGAAGTGTGGAAGAAAATTCAACACATACTCTTTATAAGGAATAAGATTTGGGTGCTTCGTATCCCACTTGCCTTTGATCTGACTGATCACGAGAGCGGAATCTCTGAATACACTTAAGAATTTAATCCTTAGGTCAATAGCTGCTTGAAGGCCCATGATGCACGCTTCATACTCCGCCATGTTGTTGGTGCAGTTAAAACATAATCGGGCAGTGAACGGAGTATGACAGCCTTCAGGAGATATGATCACGACACCGATGCTATTACCCAAAGTGTTTGAAGCTCCATCAAAATACATAGACCATCGGGATCCTTCCTCAGGTCCTTCATCCGGTCCAGGTGTTTCACAGTCAGTCACCAACATGATATTCTCATCCGGGAACTCGAAGTTCATAGACCGGTAATTATCCACTGCCTGATGTGCCAGATGATCTGCCAACATACTTCCCTTAATTGCCTTTTTGGTTGTGTATTGGATGTCGTATTCAGTCAAGATCATCTGCCATCTTGCTATTCTTCCGGACAAGGCAGGCTTTTCGAAGATATACTTGATTGGATCCATCTTTGATATCAATAGAGTAGTGTGAGTCAGCATATACTGTCTCAGCCGGCGAGCAGCCCATGCCAAAGGGCAGCAAGTTTTCTCAAGCAGTGAGTATCGGGTCTCACAGTCAGTAAACTTTTTGCTAAGGTAGTAAATAGCATGCTCTTTTCGGCCAGACTCGTCATGCTGCCCCAGCACGCACCCCATCAAATTGTCGAGTACTGTTAAGTATAAAATCAAAGGTCTCCCATCAACTGGAGGCATCATAATAGGTGGCTCTTGGAGATATTCTTTGATCCTTTCGAACGCGGCATGAGATTTATCGTTCCATCTTACCACTTGATCTTTCTTCAGCAGCTTGAAGATTGGCTCACAAGTAGCAGTCAGGTGTGAAATGAATCGGTCAATATAGTTCAGACGTCCCAAAAAGCCTCTGACTTCTTTTTCACTTCGGGGAGCTGGCATTTCCTGTATAGCCTTCACCTTTGCAGGATCCACCTGAATACCTTTATCACTAACGACGAAACCCAGCAGCTTACCAGACCTTACCCCGAAGGTGCACTTGTTCAGGTTTAACCTTAGCTTATACATCTTCAACCTGTCAAATAGCTTCTGAAGGTGGTCAAGATGTTCTTCCTCAGTCTGGGACCTTGCAATCATATCGTCAACGTATACCTCAATCTTATGATGAATCATGTCGTGGAACAAAGCGACCATGGCGCGCTGATACGTTGCCCCAGCATTCTTCAACCCGAAAGGCATTACCTTGTAACAGAAGGTACCCCATTGCGTAACAAAAGTTGTCTTCTCCATATCCTCGGGAGCCATTTTAATTTGATTGTAACCAGATAAACCATCCATAAAGGAGAAAACCTTATGCCGTGCGGTATTGTCAACCAGAATGTCGATATGAGGCAAAGGGAAATCGTCCTTGGGGCTTGCCCTATTCAGATCCCTATAGTCAACACACATTCGAACTTTACCATCTTTCTTCGGCACCGGAACCACGTTGGCAACCCACTGCGGGTAAGAAGTAACTTCTAGAAAACCGGCATCAAACTACTTCATAACCTCAGCTTTGATTTTCTCAGACATCACTGGGCGCATTCAGAGAACTTTCTGTTTCACTGGAGGACAGTCTTCTTTAGTAGGTAGGCGGTGAACCACAATATCGGTATCCAACCCAGGCATATCTTCATAAGACCATGCAAAGATCTCAACATAGTCACGCAGCATTTGTATCAACCGTTGCTTGACTCTAGGCTCCAAATTTGCACCGATCTTGACCTCTTTCTTGTCTACCTCTGTACCCAGATTTACTGTTTCTACTGGCTCTTCATGCGGTTGTATAGCCCTCTCTTCCTGAAGTAACAGTCTAGCAAGTTCCCCGGGCACTTTACAATCATCCTCACCTTTGTCCTCGGCTTGGTTGATCGGACTTTCGAAGTCATAACTGGCAGTAGCAGAGTCGTTATCAGTGGGATCCAGAGATGATGTAGACCTGTATATGTGAGTGTGTGTAAGACAAATAGCTGTTTTGCAAGATAGAAAAGAAAAAACAAGGAGCGAAAAATTCGTAATGCAAGAGAACGTCCAATGCTTTTATTGATGATATATGGAAATGACACATAAAAAGCCCTCAAACAAAGCCATGGTGTCTCGGTCAAGGCACCGGGCCATAAAGTTTTAAATTGTCTGTTACAAACTCAAAACAAAAGTCTATTACTGTGTAATAAAAGAAATGGGCACGAAGTCCTTTGCCGTCCAATTGCTTAATCCTTCGTCGATAGTCGGGTAAATCCTGTTGTCAAACTCAGACTCTTCTTCATCATCTTCAATCGCATTCACTTCGGGATTATTGATAAGCAGGAGAGGTCTTCCAATCCGCGCACGCCGAACATCCCTTTGAGCTTCTGCAGTAAAACCCAAACCAAACTTGTCAGTCTTGTGTGCAAAATTAGGGAGTTAGCCCCAATTCGCACACCCACCTTTTTCAATAACAACCCGGGCATCCTTGAGGGAAGCCATCTTCATTGGAGGATCTTCAACAACAGTTTCGATCGATGCCAGAGTCTGAGGGACTTCTTCAAAGTTTTGACACGGGGTTTCAATGAACTCCCCATCCATCTCTACATACCGAAAAGAGTTAAGGTGGCTCACCATGTACTCCTCTTCTCCTCGTACCGTAATAATTTTCCCTTTCACTAGGTATTTTAACATCTGATAGAGCGTAGAAGTTACTGCCCCAACTTTATGAATCCACGGGCAACCCAGCAAACAAGAATAGGATGGTCGAATATCCATCACATAGAATCTAGATACGAAAGTATGGGAACCAACCTTAATAGGGACATCCACCTATCCATTTACCATCCTTTTGGACCCGTCAAAGGCCCTAACCACAATATTACTTGGCTTCAGCACCAACCATTCACAGTCCAACCGGTCTAACGCTTTCTTGGGTAAAACATTTAACGAGGACCCAGTATCCACCAGCACGTGGGCCAAAGTAGTGCCCCTGCACTCGATTTAAACATGCAAAGCGTCATTGTGATTCTTTCCTTTGGCAGTCAAATCTGCGTCGGAGAAACCCAACCCATTGTCAGCTATCAAACTAGCCACACAGTCTCTGAACTGGTCAGCAGATGTCTCCTGCGGCACATGCACAGTTTTCAGGAAAGCAATTAAAGCCTTAGCATGGGCTTCTGAGCATAACAATAAAGATAACATTGAGATCTTCGACGGGGTTTTCCCCAGCTGTTCGACCATGTTGTAGTCGCTTTTCTTGATGATCTTCAAAATCTCCTCTATCTCGTGCCTAGAGGTTTCAACAGTAATCTTCTTCGGTGCCTCCATCCGGGCAGGTTCACCGATGATCTCTTTGCCCCGAGCGTCAGATGACTCGGCGACAGGGGTAATGATTAGAACATGAACAGGGACAGTAGCAGATGTGTTGGCAGGTGTAATAGCAACAAGCTTCCGAACAGTTGGTGGGGAGATTTCAGGAGAGAAAAGCCTTCCGCTGCGGGTGACCTTGCTAGACCCGACGATATTGTTGACATCAGTATCAGCCTCCTAAACCTTCAAGTCTTGTTTAATCCCATGATAATACACATCAGCCCCATAGTGCCACGGGACAGCCTTATCCGACGTGTAAGGGATAAGTCCAGGAATAGTAATGATCAATGGAGCAACTCTCGGAACATATGTAATTCTAACAGGCTTTCTCGAGGAAGCCTTGGAAGAATTGGCGGAAATGGTGATTATGGAAACATTTTCAACATGAATCAATGGAACCAAACTTTTCTCGAACAAAATCTCTTTGTTGTCCATCAGGTGCTGAACACCTGATTTCAACAAATGACAACTAGCAGGTAGGATGGAACATAGGTGGCAACCTTCGCCACAGCCCGGAAATAAACCGGCTAACAATAAGTTCTTCTTAACGGTCAACAACGGAGTAGAAATGTCTTCCACAGAGGTTACAAATGAATCATCATCCACAACATTTACTCAATGCTTGGGCATAGGAGCAGTCATGACATTAGGCTTTTTCGGCGCTTCAAACTCGATCTCCTTAGCATCAATCAGATCCTTCACTTTATTCTTCAAAGCCCATCAATTGTTTGTATCATGCCCTGGGCTATCGAAGTGATAAGCACATCGGGCGTTCGGATTATAAAGCGGTGATGTAGTACTAGGATTCTTTGGAGCCTCCTTCAGAATCACCAAGTTGGTTTTCAACAGTTGCAGCAGAATTTGAGATAGAGTCATACTGAGCCGAGTATACTGCCTTTGCGGTCTCTCTACTCTTTGTTGAGTGTTGCATTGTGGGGAAACAGCAGGTCTTGATATAACTACCGCATTAACTGCTTGGCGGCGTTCATGTCAGTTTTGGCTCCTCGAGCTGTAAACTACACTAGCTTCTTTTTTGAAAGGCTTCTTCTCTGTACTTGACGAAGCACCCTTCTGTATCTTACCGCTCTTGATACCGGCTTCAACTCTCTCCCCCGTCATAATCAATTCAGTAAACCCGGACGATGAACTACCGATCAAATGATTGAAGTATGGACCAGACAAAGTCCCAAGAAACATATCCACCAACTCTCTATCAGCCAGAGGGGGTTGTACTCTTCCAGCAAGATCTCTCCACTTCTGAGTGTAGTCCTTAAAACCTTCGCTCACACCCATATACATACCCTGAAGTTGAGTACGCGTGGGGGAGAGGTCGGCATTATACTGGTATTGCTTGTAAAAGCAGTAGCAAAGGTCCTCCCAGTTGCGGACATTAGCTCCTTCTAGTTGATAGAACCATTCAAGTTGAGTCCCTGACAGACTATCTTGAAAGAAACTAACCCATAGGTTCCTATCAGCAGTATATGGTTGAATCTTTATGACATACGATTGGAGGTGTAACTTTGGGAAGGATACCCCGTTGTACTTAGCAAAGACATGCGCTTTAAACTTGTGGGGGATCACCACCCCAGATGCCAAACCCAAATCACCGAAGTTCAACCTAGGTATCTTCTGGATCTCCATTGCACTCAACCGGTCTTCGAGTTGCTTATACCTATCCTCGGCAGGAGGATACTGGTCTTCATCAAAGTCAGTGTCATTGTCAGAAACCACAGGGCTAGGACCCTTCCTTTCCTCTTGATTTTCTCCCCCTCCAGATGAATGAGACAAATCAACTTCTTCTCGCAACCTGTTCCCAAATCTGTGACCCATATTCAGGAGGACCACCTTCTTCTTCTTCTTCTTCTTCTTCTTTTCTTTCAAGATAAGAGTCTTCAAATATTTTTGACTCTTGGCCAAGTTCAAGAACATCTCCTGGAACTGAGCATTCTGAGCTTGCAGAGCCTTGATGGCTTGATCAGTAGGTATTTCAGAAGACATGTTTGCTGAAATAAACAGCGAAGAAGATGAGAAACCTGTAAGGGTACCTGTAATGAGGTGCATGGGAATGGAATGCGTATGATATGATTTCAAAGACTTAGGGAGATTCAAATTTGTAAACCAAAATGAAACACACTTTATTAGATTAAAACTTAAAACAAATGTTTAACAAATGCCTTTAAGGCGTTACAAAAGAAATACTGAAAAGCAAATCTAAACTAGAAACAATAAAAGACATCAGAAGTCCCATGGTCGTTTTCCTTTCATGCTGACATAATCGTTGATTGTCCTCTTATTCTCAAGCTGCCTTGTAAGCCTCAGGATCTTCCTCTCCTGCTCATGATATTTCTCTTTGAAGGTATCCCTTTCCTCCCTTAACTGGATCCAATACCTCTTCAATGCCCCAATATCAGTAGGCATGTATGGATGGATGACCGTATAAGGAACCCCTTCTTCATCAGCATGCTCTACAATCACCGCCAGAACAACTTCATATGGCATTCCCAACTTTTGAGCATGGGCTCGAACCCACTGGAGGTATGGTTGCATCGGGAGAGAAGTCTTCATTCCTAGCTCATGTGGATCAGACCTGTTCACCCTGTCCCAAGCTCGTATAAACCGACGGCGATGTCCCTCAATATCCCCCTTGAAGTCAAAGACAATGCCTTTAAGCAACAGCTCATGAGGACCGTTCCTTCGAGCTAGTCCAAAATGTCGTAAGGCCAAACAAGGATTATAGGTTATTCCTGCTCTAATTCCCAGCAATGGAACATTGGGGTATTCCCCACAGCGATCAATGACAGCTACCCTTTCCATATCTTTAGTACTCCAAAGGATGTTCGTATGAGCTAGGGGCATGATTCTGTAAGCCCAACCCATACCTTCCTCATTCTTCAATACAGATTTGGGGATGTGAGAAATAAACCACCTCTCCAGCAGCGGTGTACAGCACATGAGAGTTCCCCTTCTCTGAACAGTACGGGTATAAAGAGCATGTAGAATATCACCCAAAAGTGTAGGCACTAGGTTACGGGACATGAAGATCTTGAATGCGTTCACATCGACAAAAGAATCTGAATTTGGGAACAGAACCAAGCCATAGATGAGGAGAGCCAGGATGTCTTCAAATGCTTGAAAGTCCAGACTATCCCAGAACTGTTGAGCTTGATCAATCAAGAACTTAGCCAAGAAACCTTTAACCCCACTCTGAATCTCCCAGTTATATACTACATCAGCCATTGTTAGATGTAGGGCTGAAGCAATATCCTTTGGCCTAGGAGCTATCTCCAAACTTGTAAAGGGTGTCTGCTCTAGAATAGATATGCCAAGTAAATCAGAAAATTCCTCCAAAGTAGGGACTAATTGATAGTCTGGGAAGGTGAAACAGTGATGCAACGGGTCAAAGAACTGGAACAGGACACTCATCATTTGCTCATCCAACTTTGAAGTGACCAAGCTAAGGAGGTGACCATGTCTTCTAACAAAGGAAGAAGTATCGGGAACCTTTGAAACCAACTCTCCGAGCTGAGCAGGGATTTACACGAAATTGACTCGAATGGTATTTCTACGCATAGAGGCCATGATCTGTAAAACAGAACAAATATGAATCCCCTCGGTCTTTGAAATGGTTAGTCTAATGAAATATGCATGTGATGTCATGATGCATGATGTTATGATAAAAACACACCATAGGTATCACAGATAGCAAACATGGTAAGGGCACACAAGTCACACAATAGCCCTTAAATTTCAGGCTGGCATGGAGTTTAGGTATTACCCTCTTCCAGTTTAGTTGGTTCAACCTGTCCTAGTAATAGTAACCGGGTTCTAGAGGTTCTCAATATCACTGACCATCCTTCATCGGTCATAATTCTAGACACGCAATCTTTTCTCGCGACCAGAACCATCTCGAGAGTATGGTCTCAATGAGTGTAGCATACTGCTACTTTCTATGGCCAAGTTAGTCAATTATAGGTTCTAAGGCCAGTTGATGCTTAATGACCCATTAGCAGCCCCATACTCTCCTTGTTCCTCCACAAGGGATATCAGTACCAACTAACGTGTCACATCAACGTAGCTACTGCTTCAACCGTATTGGTCTACCCCGTACAGTTCCCTCACAGTCTATTGCTACTTACCTAAAAGGTATCCCCAGATCCATGTTAGGATTTATAGTAACTCCGATTCAAAGCCCATAAAATAAAGCAAACAAATGAAACAATTGAAAACAATATGATGAACTAATCCTAAGGTACACCCCACTTATTTACTATCCCCAGCAGAGTCGCCAGTTCTGTGATACGGTGGCCAGAACCGGGACGTGTTTCCCTTTTTTAAGGAATTTGCTGGTTTGCATTTTGCGTTTGTGTTCACAAAATGTTGCGGTAAGCAAGAGTCGCCACCGACTTTTATTTTATCCAACAAGGAAAGGAAAAAAGCACAGAAAAATTCCTTTTTCGAGATATTTCTGAGTACGTGGGTAGATTATAGAAAGGGCAGGTATTAACACCCTTTCTATCCGTAGTTATCTATGCGCTCTTAGGTACTTGCTCATCATTTTCAAAATTGTTTTCTTTGTGTTTGTGTGCTTTGAAAAGTTTTTGTTTTGACTTCGATTTAACTCTTGCTTTTGTCTTTAAGAGTGTAATGACGTGTTTTTGAAAACTTTGTTTGTAAAAGAGTGTAAGTGTGAGAAAAAAGTTTGTTTTGATTGAGCAAGTACTTAAGAACTAATCTACCTACTCGAAAAAAGAATCGTTCTATGTTCGTTTCCTTTAGACAGTGTTATCCCACTATTAGTGAGTAGGTAGCACCATCGTTGGAGTTTTGAGGGTCAATTTAAAAGGGACATACGGTCACTAAATCAATGTTAGGACGTCTTAGTAGTAACCCTAATGTCTTAGATCAATTATTCGAGGCAATAATTTTGAGGCAACCTTTCCGAGGCAACTTTTCCGAATCGGGACTTTGATCTTTGTTTAGACAAAAGGACGACCACTAAAGCATCCTATACTCAATGACCATTTACCGAAGGCAACCAAGTGGGAGTGTACCCTAGGAGTGCGCATGTGCGAGTGATTTAGTTTCAGATTTATTTATCTTTGCACATTTAGGGTGATCTAACTGTTTTCAAATTAATATACATTCTTGTCATGCATCCTATTATCATACATCTAACAGTTAATAATTTGCGGAATTTAAACTACGCTATTACAAGGCTTCGGGTATTTACATAGCCAAAAACAAACCCCTTTGAAAATAAAGCGATAATGAAAAGTAAAAAGTCCTAATTAAAACTATTACAAACTGTAGGCAGTTACATCAATATGGATAAAAATAATAATAAAGCGCGCGATAAAAATTAGATCGACGAGAAATTAGGGTTTTGACCCTCCTAATCAAAAGAAAAATGTTTTTGTTATTTTTAATATTTTTAAAGAAAATAATTAAGTTTTCTAAATTAAATACAAAAATTAATTAGTGATTAAATTAATTAATGAAAATAATTATATAGCCTATTTTTTATGGTTTTGGTTATTTTTAGGAAAAAAGAAAATATAATTAAATTAGAAATAAAAAAACCTAATTGTTCTAATTAGTTTTAATTAAAAAAGAAATTAAAGTTTTACCTAAAATTAAATCTAATTAAATTAATAAATTTATTGATAAAAAATAAAATCTAGACCTAATTTATGAAAAGTAATATTTTTGTGATTTTTTGATAAAAATTTAATTGGTTAGTAAAATAAATAAATTAATTAAATGAAATAAAATAAAAATAAGAATAAAGAAAGAAATTGGGCCTGCAATATGGGGTGTGAGAAGCAGATTCTGGGCCCAAAAACAGGGAGGTCCGTTTGACCTTCCAGATCGCTTGCTTCTGCGTTGACTAGGCTCCATGGTGCTCCTCCATTGCTGGCTCTTGGATCTGGATCTCAAGCCACTTGGCAACCTGGATTATGAGGACGTATGGTGGATCCTGGCTTCGCATACACATGTGATTGCCTGAAAGAAAATAATATTGAGAAAAGTGGGGGATCTGGGATTCAAACCCAGGTCCTGAAGCAATTACCAACGCTACACTCACCACTGCACCACTTGTTCTTGTTGTCATGATAATACAAAACAATAAACAAATATTAAAAAGACCCTATGTATCAAATCCACGCCCGAAATTTTGAACAAGCCAATGGAGGGGTGCCACACAGTCATCTTCAACCTGGTTCCGTTGGTAAAAGTGGAACACTTTTACCTACGGACGTTTGTCCGTAGCTATTGCCCATGTAAATCTCAAAACTTAACACAAGCGTTATAAATAAAAATGAAGGCCATGGATGGCTTCGTCTGGCCTTGCTGAACACAAAGGTGGCCCTTTTATGGCCCAAATTTTCCTGTAAGCGAAAACCCCAATTTGAAACAAAGAATCCTAATAATGGTGAAATCCACTATAGGCCATGAAAATGCAATCAAATAATATAGAAAGCTTGCATATGTCTTAAGGATCAAGAATATATCATTAGTTCATGCTATCAATACCTAAATCATGGAATTCGATTTCAAGAAAAGTTGGGTACCGTGATTGACTTACAGTGCGATTTAGATCCTGGAAATGCTTGCTTTTGATTGCTTTAGCTTGCTGATGACCTCAGGAAACGATTGGAATGGTTCAAATGTCTTAAATTGGCATGTAACTAGGAATTCGTGTTCACACTTTCTTGGTATTTTTTCAAGTTTTTCTCTGGTTCATACGCCTCTTTCTCCTCTGGTTTTTGGTCTGCCTCGCTTCTATATGTATCAAGGACTGAATTAGGGTTGAAAGAATGCATCCAATCTTCCTCCATCAATGAGTTTGATCTTGATTTGATTCACCTTAAAATCTTTCCAAAAATGGCCTAAATCCAATCTTTTTATGCACACCAAGCCTTTACACGAATTTGAATATTTGCTAGCTATAATTTAAAACCTGAAACAAGCACAAAATCTTTTGTTTTCAATGCTTTGGATTTTATATGATTTGTTTTGATTTAAATTGAATTAATTCAAATAAAAATCAAAATAAATAATAAAAACATGATAAGGACAGGTGGCAAGGGCTAGAGCTCGTGGACTATGTTGCCAACTCAAAACAAGTGAAAAAGATTGGGCCCATTTGGCAAAAATTGATGTTTTAGGCATAGTTGACTTTTGGCAATTTTGCAAAAAAGGTCAACTTCACCAATTCATAACTTCCTCAATTTTGACTCTTTGGAGGTGTTATTTGACTTTTTAGAAATCTTGAGATGTCCTCTAATCAACCCTTTTGATCTCATATCAATCTTATGTTCCATGCTCATGTATGAAGCTTTGACAAAAAAGGTGTTTTTGTTGACTTTTCAAAATGACCTATAATGTCCAAATTCATAACTTCTTGTGAGTGCATATTTTTAACTTGGGAGCTGAAGATGGATTGTAGGGCATGGTATCCTCTTCAAAATTAGATTTGGATGGGTCATTTATCATAAAGTATGATAAAGTTATGCTTGGTCAAAGTTGAGTTGACTTTTCCTACAAAACCCTAATTTAACAACTTTTGGTTCTTGATGAATTATTAGCAATCCTTGATGAATCATGATCAACCCTTGATAAAATGATGAAATATCCTTCAAAATGAGTATGTTGACCAAAAATCTTGAAGTTTGACTGTATGTGGGTCACAGTTGACTTTTGCCCTAGCACAGTCGATTTTTGGGCCTTTGAGCAATTGACTGAGCAAACTTTCTCTGTAGGGCTTGAAACTTGACATGGATGATCTTGAGAACATATTAGGAAAATGTTGAGATTTTGGGATCCCTTGGGCTCAAGTATCTTGATGCAACATGAAACCCTAATTTGAGGTAGACTGCCTTAGAAGAGAGCTTGTCTGGCCAACCCTTGGACTACCTTGAGCAACTTGAGGATCTTTCTTGAAATGTTTTGAGAAATATGGGAGGGAAAATTTTGGGGTACAACAAGGAGGTTACGCTGTTGGTTGATAATATTTCTTGAATGGGCTTAAAGATTCCATTTGTAGATATGACAGAATGTCATCGGAGATGGGCTTATAGATGCTACCCAGAGAGATGACGGAGTGTCGTTGGAGATGGTCTTATAGATGCCACCCAAAGTAACCGTTGATAGAACTATCAGAATGATTCTACACTTAACTGTATCTAAATAATTCTTTCCAGAAAGAACCTCTTGGGAAGGTGTTTAAGTAGCCGCTTGTCAGATTTAGTCTCTGAGGTGGATGCTTGTCATGTAGATAGTCACCCTGTCCTGTTTCCAGAATTGATCTACAATCTAGTGTTGTTGGTAAACCCGTCCTGTTTCAAGAATCATACCACATGTCCCTGTCAATAATTTCCCTTTCCTATTTCAAGAGTTAATATTTTCCTGGTTATAAAGATAGTTTCCTCGTCCCGTTTCGGGAGTTAATCTTTGCATAGTCATATGGAGAGTTTCTTCGTCCTGTTTCAGGAATTAATCTCTGACCTGCTTCTTGTTGGCGAACCCGTCCTGTTTCAGGAATTCATACGGCCTGGTCGTACAGATAGTTGCCCCGTCTTGTTTCGGGAATTAATCTTGGAAATGGTCATCTAGATAGTTTCCCCGTCTTGTTTCGGGAATTAATTTGCGACCTGTTCGAGAATTATTGATGATATCTGTCTATTTGTAGACTTTTACCTGAAAAGATGAAAAGTTAGTTGTATGCAATATCATGATGTATGTAATGCACTGCGTAATGATGTTCTCAAATTAAATGAGAGCGTAATATGCTTGTCGTATGCATATGCTATGATACTTGTAAATGAAGTATGGTTGTGAGATGTCATTGAAGTGTATTGGTAGCATGGTATAACATCTCCGATTAGGAAAATAAATCCTTCATTGCTGCTTGGGATGAAGAATATGTGTGATCTTCAATCTTGTCTAGGATGTCTCTGCTGGGGATTCCTGCTTGCTGTTTGAGGAAACTCTGCTGGGTAATTTGATTTTTGCTTGGGAGAAGAGTTCAGGAACTTTGGTCGTTCCTCTCTCTAGTGGGGAATTTAACTCTCATATACCCTGACTGGGGATAAAAAAGATGGATAACCTTCTGAGGCACCTGTCTGACCAAGTTTTATATATGGATGTCGGCTCATCTAGGAAGGATACTGTTAACTGATATCTAGTCCAGTTTCAGATTATATAGCAACTCTCTGGGGATAGAAGCCTGGATTTTCGTTTGCTAGAGATAGGAATTTTTTCGGTGATTTTTAGTAGTCAGAGAAATAAACTCAAGCTGGGGAGAATGAATTATGTTGGGGAAATAAACCCTGTTGAATAAATATACTCTGCTGAAGAAATAAACCTTGCTGGAGAAATATATTCTACTGAGGAAATGTGCCTTGCAGGAGAAGAGAATTCTGCAACGGATTTTATAGTTTTGTGGGAATAAACTCAATTGGGGTAGATATTTTCTATGAATCATGTTGATGACATAATCTCTGATGAGGATTCGGACTTTACCGGGGAAAAGATCATACTCCTTTATCCGCTAAGGGGATCTATTGGGGAGTATGATTAAGTTAATTATTGGAAGATGCCCTAATTCCTGTCTTGAAAGCATATTGGATTTAAAGGGAATGTATCTTTGTTGAAGACGAGCTTGTGAAGATAGCTCTGTGGGGGTCTCTGTGGGAATCTATGGATGACTTGAACGTTATCCAAACTCCTAGAGTCTTGAGTAAATACTTTATTCCTGTTGTTATGCATATATTTGTTAACAGTAATCATATTCATATGCATATTGGATTTACATTGGACGTTTTTGTGAACAAAACAGAAACAGTAAAACAAAATTTGGATTTTGAAATGGTATTTATATTGATAATTTGCCTATAAACAGGCGATTTTGATCAAAGAGACAAAAATCCTTGTAAGAGGAAATCGTCATGAAATGAGAGGAGTATAAAGTAAAAGAAAAACAACTATATGGAAATAATCTCGTCAGGTTTTAACTCTTCTATTGCCCTTATGTCTCCGAGCATATCATCCCTTGCTGTCGGAAGAAGTTGACTAAATTGGTCTGTACCATTTGAACTTGGCGATGGTAACAAAGCTTTTTGTACATAAATGATCCAACGGGACATAGTCGTACACTTTAATACCTAACTTTTTCCTGGACCTCCTTTTCGGGTTTTCAGTCCCCCGGGGTCCCCTTTTTTGCCCAAGCCGCCTTTTCTGGTTTTTGACTTGACGGGTGTACAATATATATATATATATATATATATATATATATATATATATATATATATATATATATATATATATATATATATATAATTTTTGCCCGAACCCTTTTGTTTCGCTGGGATACCCTTATTTTTGCCTAGTCTAGTCAACCTAGAGGGTCACTTTCATATGTAGTATCTTTTGACTATGTCCGCGTTCACAGGGTGCGGAAAATCTTCACCGTCCATGGTGGTAAGTATCATAGCACCTCCAGGGTGCGGAAGAGGCTTACAAATGGCCCTTCTTACATGGGAGTCCATTTTCCCCATGGATCACCTTGTGGCAGGATAATACGCTTTATTACCAAGTCACCAGCCTAATATACCCGATGCTTGATTTTCTTATTGAACGCTTTGATCATACACTTCTGATACATCTGACCGTGACAAACAATTGTGAGCCTCTTCTCTTCAATCAAATTTAACTGGTCCATCCTAGTCTGAATCCATTTATCTTCGTTTAAATCTGCATCTTTCATAATTCCCAGAGAAGAAATCTGAACTTTGACAGGTAGGACAACTTCCATACCATAGACTAGAGAGAATGGGGTTGCCCCAGTTGATGTTCGTGCTAAAGTGCGATAGACATGAAGATCAAATTGCAATATCTTATGCTAGTCTTTATACGTCACTGTCATCTTCTGTATAATATTCTTAATGTTCTTGTTGGCGGCTTCCACTGTGCCATTCATCTTCGATCGACATGGAGAAGAATTTATGTGCTTGATCCTGAATTGTGTACAGAGTTCTGTGATCATAGTGTTGTTGAGATTGGTACCATTGTCTATGATAATCCTTTCGGGGATGCCATACCGACAGATAAGGTTATGCTTAATGAACCGGGTGACAACATTCTTAGTAACAGAGGAGAACGAGGTTGCTTCAACCCATTTCGTGAAGTAATAAATAACAACAAGGATGAAATGATGTCCTTTAGAAGAAGTCAGCTTGATTTCTCCAATCATATCTGTTGTACCCCAAAATTTTCCCTCTCATTTATCAATACTTTTCTCACAAGGCTTCTTTGACTCAAGACAAGAGTAGGGTTTGGTTAGCTCAAGACATCTAATCTTGCACTGATAACCCAAAATTAGGGTTTGAGTTTGCACAAGGATTTTTGGACCACTAATGCTTCATGTGACTTTCATACATCATTTTGGACCCCTAAGATTGTTCATGATAAGTTTCAATCCTTGAACCACATTTTTGATCAGTCAATTGGACAGTTGACCTAAAAATCAGATGTATTGGGGAAAAAGTCAACCATGGCCAATTTACAGTCAAACTTCATATATTTTGACCCACGTCAACATTTTAGACTCTTATTTACCATTTGATCAAGTTTGGATCACAACTCCTCATGAAATTTGATCAAATCATCAAAAGGGCAAAATGGTCAAAATTAGGGTTTTGACTGAGAAAGGGCAATTTCTGATTTTTAACCTAGCCAATTGCCAATTGAGTTCAAGCATGACTTTAAGGGTTCAATGGCATCATCTTGACCTAATTACATGGTTTAAAAGATCTCAAGTTCATTGGATTGACAGATGAAATTTGCAGTCAATTGTATACTGAAAAGTCAAACTTTGACTTTTTGGTCAAAATCAAGTACCAAGAGTCGTAATTCATCAAGATATGTCAAAATATGAAACTTGTTCACAAAGAAAACCAAATTTTAAAATTAGGGTTTGAATTTGAAAATTTTCATAACTTAGAATTTTTCTAAGTATAAAAATTTTCTTATTTTTTCTCAACTTTTCACCATGTTTTCACCATGATGCATTTTGATTCAAGAAAAGTTCCCAACATGAAAGTTGTATTCCTCCATGAAATCTACAACTTTGCTTCACAAACTTTTCCCTAAAGATGCTTGGATCTCATGTTATGAATTTGTGAATATAGGGCCATGAACTTCTTAACTTAGTGAAATTTTGCCCTAATATAGGCAGGTTTTAGACCCAACTTCATGGAAACTTTTCACCTAGTTCTAAGAGGTATCTCAAAATGAATTTCAAATATGGATTATAGAGAACATTTCAAGCTTTCCAAAATGTCCAATAACTCTCTAAGATCATTTTTGAGTAGGGAGAATCGAAGAGAGGAAGTTGGCATTTTCTCACTTTTGGTCAAGCCATTTTCACATAGAACCAAGTTGCAAACCAAACCTATGTTGGCTATCTCATGCTTTACAGGTCCTAAGCTTTCTACACACTCCTTAATTAAATACATATTCAGTTGACAAAGCCTTTATCCTTGCTTTTGAGACTTTACACAAGTTGTATTTCCATTTTGGGCAAAAAGGCTTCATTGCCATTTTCATAAAGATGCACTTTTGCAACTTTGTCAAATTGGAGCATTGGACTTGTCTCCTTGATACAAGAAAACTATATAGCTCTCAAGAAATTTTTACAAACTCATATCAGCCATAAAGCAAGCTGGTACAAGCATGTGAGATTGGTCTTGTCAACTTTACTTCAAGTACAAGAAAAGTTTCAAAATGGCTAAAGCTTGCACAGCTAGTAGGAAGCTGACTTTGGATCACTTATATACTAATATGCAAACATTGTACAAGGCATAACACGCTTGTCTTAAACCTAGAACTCTCTCAAACTGAAAAACACCAAAAATCTGCCTAAGCATACAGTTTCTGCAAAAACTCAGCCAACTCTCATTTGGCTCGTGCGTTTTGTGTTTAACTGATTCAAACATCTTATACACTTGATACCTAGTCAATCCAAGCCATCACCCTGGTTCTGTAATTTCTGTTTCATCATCTGCCATTTTAAACTTGGAAGCTTGCAGTTAGACTTGATCAGGGAGTTCCAGCCATCCTCAGAGCAAGATAAGGGTTGGAATAGATTCAGGGAAGCTCAAGGAAGCTCAAGCAATCACCAAGCCTCCATTAAAGTCCCTACATTGCCATACACGATTCCAGCTGAAGGAGGTATTTTCTTAAACTCTATCTCTTTATACATGCAACCTCAAGCCACGATTTGTAAAGAAAAAATGTAGTTCTCATTATAACGAAGTTGTACATATCCTTACTTTGCATTTATATTACTTGTGCTAAGAGAATTTGAAGCTTGAAATCTCTGGGAAAAACTAGGTCACGATTTAGGGATTTCAAAATTCTCTTTGATCTTTGATAGTTAGGTTACATAATTTATATGGTTGGAATCGTGAGCTCAAATGCCACATTTTTCATGTTATGAGTTTTCATTTTTATGCAGGCATGAGGAAGTTACAGGTTGGCTAGCAAAAGCGTGAAGAAGATGAATGAAGGACAGGGACGATGGCTTCTAGGCTTTTGGTTGCTTGGGCCTTTTTGTTTTTGCTAAACACCCCCCCTGACTTGCTATTGCACCCCCATTGCTAACTATTTCATATTTTATATATTTCTTTTTATTTTTATATTTAATACTTTTATTTATTTTTCTTAACGATAAAAAAAAATACTAAAAATAATTTATTTGTTTTCACACTTTTATTTTATTTTTTTATTTCTCACATAAAAAAATAGTTTATTTTAATAATATAATTGATTTTCTTAATAAACTTATAATTAATAAAATATACTATTTTTTTTTTATTTTATATTTTTATACTTACGAATACCAAAATTTGCACATATTTAATTGTTAATATTCATATACAATATTATTTTTTATTTTTTATACAAAAAAATACACAAAATAATAATATAGAACATTATTTTTTTATAAACGAAAACTAGGGTTTAATCCCTTTCAAAAAGAATTAATTATTTTTTCCTTTTTTTTAGGTTTAAATTAAATATTCTTTTACACAAAAACAACACATAAAACATTTTTTCTAACATGAACATTGCATTGCATTTTAAATATTTGTATTATATTTATTTAATTCGCGCAAATTCGATTTGGTTGTAATAATATATTTAGCTTTATATTTGTGCAAATCCTCATTCAAACTTGTATTCCCCCCTCCCATAAAATTGTTGTAATAGCTTAGTATATTTACATTACGCAATTTATCGCTTTATATACCATGATTAGTAATTAGGGTTTGCATGACAAGAACAAAACAAATCAAAATAGAAAACCCTAAATACAAGACAAAATCAAAAGCATGAAAATGATACACTTTGCACACAAGCACCCTTAGGGTTTCTTCCACTTGGTTGCCTAAAGTAAAATGGACATGTTACGCATGCGAAGTATCTTGGCAAAACAAAACAAGTATAAGATCATATTCCCTCGATGACGCTATTCAAAAGTTGCCTTACAAAATGATCTTGGTCCCTCAAAAATGCTAAGATACTTGGCAACATTGTTATCATGGTTATACGATGACCCACGCCCGTCCCGTTTACATCCAAAGATAGGATTGCTTGCCAAATCAATGGTAAGTCAACAATGTCAAAGGAATAGAAAATGCACAAGAAAGACATTTGAGTAGGTAGATAGCTTCTAAGTTACTTGCTGCATTTCAAACAACAATCCTTGCTATTTTCAAAAACAAACACACACACGTTTCAAAACATTGAAAACATTTTCAAAAGACAAACATCTTTGTATACATTCTTACGAACGAGAATCATTACAAAGATTGCCTAAACGAATGGCCTCTTTTTCAAAATACTTTCAAAACCACATCAAACACCATTTCAAACAAACCAAAGCAAGTGATCTAAGCAAGTAACAAAGAGCCCATGGAAAACCATGGATGAAAAGGATGCTAGCACCTTCCCTTTTCATAATCTACCCCCCTAACTCAAGAAAACATCTCAAACGTCTTTCCTGTGATTTTTCACCTTTCCTTTTGGATAAAAGAAAAGTCGATGGCGACTCTTGCTAACTGCGACATTTGCGATAAAACGCAAAACCTTCAAATCAGTTCTCCCACCGTATCACAGAACTGGCGACTCTGCTGGGGAAAAATTTAAAAGTGGGGTTACCTTTGGGTTTAGATCACATTTATTTACATTGTTTGACTTGTTTGCTTTAAAATTATGGTTCTTTGTTTGGGTTTAAATCCTCCACCCGGATTTGGGAAACATTATAGGTAAATAGCAATACGTTATGGAAATTGTGCGTGGTATACCGACATGGTCTAAGCAATAGCTATATTAGTGTGACATATTTGTGGGTAACGGTAGCCTTTGAGTCAATCAAAGAGAATACGGGGCCGCTGAGTGATGTCATGAAGCACTAATGAACTTCTAGAACACTTTACTTAACCAACTTGGCCTTTAGGATGTAGTGAGATGACCGACTTTGGTGCAGTTTGAAGTTGGTAGATACTCGATACTACACTCATTGAGGGTTGGTTTCTTGGGATATTTCGGTCGCCATTAAAGAGGCTTGAGCTGAAACAATGACCAAGGAAACAATCCAGTGATATTGAGCTCCTTAGAACCCGGTTACTATTGTTAGGACAGGTTGAGCCAACTAAACTTCAAGAGGGTACTTACCTATGAAACCCCATGCAAGCCTAAACTAAGAACTTGCTTGATTTGCTTGTACATATATACTTGTGCATAACATCATGGACACCATTAACACCATATGCATTCACTAAGCATTTCAAGGATTTTGGAGATTCATCTTTGTTCTTGTTTTGTAGGTTATGGATTCACTTCACAGGAAAACTATTTAAATCAACCTTGTAAGAATTCCTCCACAACTCAAGGAGCTAGCTTCAAGGATTCCTGAGAACTCTCCATTCACCGAGAGACACGGTCGTCTACTCAACTTGGTAACCTCTAACACAGAGGAGGATATGATGAAGGTTCTCTTCCAGTTCTTTGACCCTTTGCACCATTGCTTCACATTTCCTGACTATCAACTTGTGCCCACTTTGGAAGAATTCTCTCAACTCTTGAGGATTCCTATTCTCAATCAACTACCCTTCAACGGTACGGAAAGAGATCCAAAGCCAGAAGAGATTGCTCAAGCCCTGCACTTGCACTCATCTGATGTCACAACTCATTGGGAAACTAGAAGTAGTGTCAAAGGCTTCTTGGCAAAGTTTCTGTTTGAGAAGGCCCAAAGCTGTTGGAATTCCCTATACTTGCAAGCTTTTGAGGAGATTGTAGCTCTTCTCATCTATGGGATAGTCTTGTTCCCTAATCCTGACCAACTCATAGATGTAAGTGCTGTCAAAATCTTCATGTCTCGCAACCCGGTGCCTACATTGCTTGGGGATATCCTACACTCTTTTCACACTCGTACAATGAGGAAAAGAGGTGTTCTTATGTGTTGTACTCCTCTCCTAGAAAGATGGTTTATTTCTCATCTTCCCCGATCAGTCTTGAAGAATGAGCAAGTCTTGAGGTGGTCACAAAGGTTAATGACACTTAAACATTCAGATATTCATTGGTGCTCTCGATCCAAGGAGAATGTTATCATTGTTGACCGTTGTGGGGAATTCCCTAATGTCCCTCTACTTGGAATTAGGGGAGGCATCACCTACAACCCGTGCTTGGCTCTAAGACAGTTTGGTTATGCCCGAAGGGATGGCCCACATGATATGTTGATTCAAGGTTTGGTTTTCGACTACGACAACGACGATCAAGGACTTCGCCAGAGATTCATCCGAGATTGGAGGATGCTAAACAAGGTGGATAGCAAGACTTTGGGACACAAGAATTCCATCCCTCTTGATCCTTACCTCAAGTGGGTACGAACCCGCGCTCAAAGTCTTATGATGCCTTATCCTTCCATTCTCCCAGTGATTATTGAGCCTGTTAAGGAGGGAGAAGTTCCATACACTATCCTACATCCTGACATGCCTACATCACTCGAAGACCTATAGAGGGATTGGATACAACTCAAAGGAGAGCGTGATACTTTCGAAGCTCAATTCTACGCAAGTGAGAAGAATTTTTTGGAACTCACTCAACTACTTCATAAAGAGCAGACTCTAAATACCTACATTGCACCAAAGAGGATGCGCAAGGTCTTTTTACCTTAGAATTTTGTATTATTTTGCCCAAGGGGCATTGATGTACTCAAATTCTATCTTATTAATATGATGTGTGTTCTTTTTGTTTGAAACAAATTTGAATTTCTAAATCCTTGAAAGCATTGCATGAATACATATGATTCATCATAAACATAGACAGGTCTTTGCAACAAGTTTCCTCATCTCTCTAACTGTTTATTTCAGTAAGATGGATCTCGAACAGACGGTCAAAGATCTTCAAGCTCAGAACACACAATTTTAACACTTACTCATGACCTTAGACAAGGGATAAGAGGAGCTGAAGACTCTGCTAGAGAAATAGAAAGAGAAAAAGAAGAAGAAGCCAGCTGGTGTGGTAATCATGGGCAGAAGGTTTCAGGGACAAGCTAGAAGGACCTTAGATTTTCCAACAACATCTGATGAAGGGGAAAGAAAAGGAAAAGAAACGGCAGTACCATCAGATTCTGAAGAAGAGGAGGAAGAGGAGGACTACTCTGAACAACAATACCCTTCGGCTGATGATAAATAAAAACACCTTGAAGAGTGTTTAAGCGCTATGGAAATACAGAGAGTACCAGGGCTAGATTTTGAAGAGTTGGGGCTGGTATCAGGAATTGTGATCCCACCAAAGTTTAAAGTTCCACTATTTTCCAAGTATGATGGGGTGTCTTGTCCTAAAATGCACCTCCGATCGTATGTCAGGAAGATTCAGCCGCACTCTGCTGACAAAGACTTGTGGGTCCATTTCTTCCAAGACAGTTTATCAGGAACGCAACTTGATTAGTTTTACCAATTAGAAAGGGCCGATGTCCATAATTGGGAAGACCTGGCAGCAGCTTTCTATAAAAAATACCAGTACAACGCTGATTTGGCGCCTACCCGTACTCAACTTCAGAGTATGGCTATGGTTTCAAATGAGGGCTTCAAAGATTACGCGCAAAAGTGGAGAGATCTAGCCGGAAGAGTGCAACCCCCTCTGTCCAAAAGGGAGTTGGTGGACATGTTCTTGGGAACTCTATCAGGCCCTTTCTTTAATCATCTGATTGGGAGCTCCTCTGCAGGGTTTACCGAATTGATTTTAACCGGCGAGAGGGTGGAAGCTGGTATAAGAAGTGGGAAGATTCAGAAGGATGCGTCGTCCTCTACAGCTGTGAAAAAACCCTTCACTTGAAGGAAGGAAGTATCTACTGTTTATTCACATAGGAATCAAGGAAGAACTGAACGCCGACCAACAGTGGGGGGCCATTTTGATTCCAAAGCCTGCATCAGACCAGCCAAGAAATAACCAGGCAAGGGCGGAAAGGCCAATCCGGCAATTCACCAGGATTAACATGACTCCAGCCCAGGTTCTACCATATCTTCTGAAATTGAATCTGGCAACTTTAAAGGAGGCCCCAAAGAATCCCAATACTGCGTCTCCTCATTACCATCTGAATTCCAGATGCACATACCATTCTGAAAGTCCAGGGCACGACACCAACAACTTTTGGGCTCTGAAGAACAAAATTCAAGACCTAATAGATGCGAAGGAAGTTGAGTTTGATGCGCCTGAGAAACCAAATGTTATTTCCGCTCCGATGCCTAGGCATGGTCACAATTCCAACGCTATCGAAGAAGATTTGTTTGTTGCTACCGTGGATGAACTGTTGACTCCTCTCCCGATTATTAAGTTGAATTTGTTGAAAGCTGGTATATTCCCAGGTTGTGACAAAGACTGCCATGTTTTCCTATCCTCATCATTTGACTGCCCTCTGTTGAAAAAAGGTATCTAACAACTGATTGATGACCAAGAAATTCTGTTTGAGAATGCTCCTATTTCACCCGTTCCAGTTAAAGACATTTCAATTATAACCATCTACGCCAATCCTTCCATGGCCCCTAAAAGACCCGTTAGGATTACACCTGCTCCAAAGACTACTCCACTTAAGATTACAATGCCCGGGCCGGTCCCGTACAAATCAGATAAAACAGTACCATGGAATTACGATGGAGAAATCTACTACCATGGTATTAAACAAGACGAACTGACTGCCGAAGAAGAGAGCTCTGAAGAGGAAAATTCCAAAATTATCAATATTGCCAGAACTAGCAAGATTACCCGCAGTGGTAGAATCTTCTCTCCAGAGATTGCCCCTCCAAAGGCAGTCTTTGGACCCGTGGCCGTTCCGAAGATTACCTCTGTACCAGTGATTATACCTGCAAGCGTACTTACCGACAAAGACAACACAATCCCTATCCCTACTTCCACTACTGAGAATAAAGGAAAAAACATTCAAGAAGAGCCTGTCCGGACGAAGGCTCAATCACTAGCTATCCCCGAAACATCCAAGAAGGAAATGGAAGAAATCCTGAGGATAATAAAAAAAAGTGATTATGATGTGGTTGAACAGTTGGGGCAAACCCCTTCTAAGATATCTATGCTAGCTCTACTGGTGTGCTCTGAAGCACATGCAAAAGCTCTGGTAAAATTTCAGAAGACAACTCATGTGCCACAAGAGACGTCTGCTGACCAATTCCAGGATTGTATGGCCAGTTTGACAACTGATAATGGCTTGGGTTTCTCCGATGCTGATTTGACACCCAGAGGGAGAAAACACAACGAGGCATTATATGTCTCTGTGGAGTGTAGAGGAACGACTCTGGCCCATGTCTTGGTGGACACAGGATCATCTTTAAACGTCTTACCGAAGAAAGCCCTTTATAGATTGGATTGCAAAGGGCTGACTTTAAAACCCAGTAACATAGTGGTGAGAGCATTTGATGGTTCAAAGAGGATGGTCCACGGGGAGGTGGACATCTCAATAAAGGTGGGAACTCAGATTTTCAACTCAACCTTCTATGTGATGGACATCCGTCCTTCTTATTCCTGTCTGTTAGGACGCCCCTGGATCCACAATGCCAGTGTTGTCACCTCCACTTTGCATCAGATGCTGAAGTACCCGGTCCAAGGAAATATCATAACTGTCCACGGGGAGGAGGAGTACATGATTAGTCATCTGAATTCTTTCCAATATGTAGAATTGGATGGCGAGTTCATTGAAACCCCTTTCCAACATTTTGAAGAAGTCTCTCAAGAAGTAGCAGCGACCAAGGCGGTATCCTCGATTCCTAAGATCAAAAGACCTCCACTTCAGATGTCATCTCTAAAGGATGCAAAGGTAGTAATGGAAGAGGGTGGATGCACCATCTGGGGGCAGCTTCCAGACATTCCGTACAAATCAGACAAGTTTGGCTTGGGGTTTACTTCAACTTCTCAGAAGCCTGTGCGTTGTGCCCGTGCTGGGGGCCACCCGTGAAGATTAGCAACCAAGGGGTTAATGCAGTAGAAGAAAATGAAGAGGATGGCATCTTGGAAGATTGGATATTTCCTACTATCAGCGGAGGACTTCGCAACTGGGAAGCCAGAGACTTTGTCCCAATAACTTTCATCTCTCAGTAATTCATCTTTTACACTGTTGGACTTGTAATATTCACGAACAATTCGCACTTTAAAAATCTTGTGTCTTACCCGAGGCACAATGGTCCATTTGTAAGGGTTTTTATTTCATCTTCATATGACATTCAATGAATCATGGACGTTTTTCCACATACAAACCTTTTGTGCTCATTGTCTTTCTTTTACATTTTATTGTTTTAAGATGGCTATACCCTTACACACACCCACACTCACAAATGCAGGTACCCCTCCATTTCGGATCCCATGGGTAACGATACTGCTATAGCCTTCAGTGACTCTGAAGATCTGATCTACCAAGCCGAATACGAAGGTGAGGAAGATTGTGAGGTACCAGGGGAATTGGCCAGACTACTACAACAAGAGGAAAGAGCCATTCAGCCTCATGAAGATTTGTTGGATACAATCAATTTGGGTACCGAGTAAGATAAAAAGGAAATCAAAGTGGGTGCCAATCTAGAGTCGAGTGTCAAGGAGCGCCTAATTCAGCTGTTGCATGATTATGTTGAGATCTTTGCCTGGTCATACGAAGACATGCCGGGACTCGATACAGACATTGTGGTATACCGTCTACCCACAAGAGAAGACTGTCCACCAGTGAAACAAAAAGTCCGCCGCATGAGACCTGACATGTCAGAGAAGATCAAAGCAGAAGTTATGAAACAGTTCAATGCTGGATTTCTGGCTGTTACTTCTTATCCTCAATGGGTAGCCAACATTGTTCTCGTGCCTAAAAAGGACGACAAAGTGAAAATGTGCGTGGATTATAGAGATTTAAACAGGGTCAGCCCTAAAGATGATTTTCCACTTCCACACATCGACATCCTGGTTGACAATACAGCCCAGCACAAAGTATTTTCTTTCATGGACGGATTCTCAAGCTATAACCAGATCAAAATGGCACCTGAGGACATGGAGAAAACTACATTTGTCACACAGTGGGGCACGTTCTGCTACAAAGTGATGCCATTAGAACTAAAGAATGTCGGGGAAACCTATCAACGCGCCATGGTAGCTTTGTTTCATGATATGATACATCATGAGATAGAGGTCTACATAGATGACATGATAGCCCGATCACAAACTGAAGAGGAGCACCTCGATCACTTGCAAAAGCTGTTTGTCAGATTGAAGGAGTAAAAACTAAGGTTGAACCCGAACAAGTGCACATTCGGATTCCGGTCCGGTAAACTCTTAGGTTTCATTGTCAGTAACAAAGGAATCGAGGTTGATCCTGCCAAGGTTAAAACGATACAAGAAATGCCTGCTCCTCGCACTGAGAAGGAAGTCAGAGGATTCTTGGGACGCCTGAACTATATTGCCAGATTCATTTCTCACCTAACATCTACTTGTGCACCAATCTTCAAACTGTTGAAGAAAGATCAAGTAGTCAGATGGAATGATGAGTGTCAGATTTCTTTTGACAAAATCAAAGAGTATTTACAAGATCCTCCTGTCTTAATGCCACCAGTCGAGGGAAGACCACTGATCATGTATCTGACCGTTTTAGAGAACTCAATAGGGTGTGTATTGGGGCAGCATGACGAGTCTGGCCGAAAAGAGCACGCTATTTACTACCTGAGCAAAAAGTTTACCGACTGTGAAACTAGATATTCACTTCTCGAGAAAACTTGATGCGCTCTGGTATGGGCTGCTCGCCGGCTAAGACAGTATATGTTGACTCATACCACTTTGCTGATATCTAAGATGGATCTGATAAAGTACATCTTTGAGAAGCCTGCTCTGTCTGGGAGGATAGCTAGATGGCAGATGATCCTAACAGAATATGACATACAATACATGACCCAAAAATGCTATAAAAGGCAGTGTGCTAGCTGATCATCTTGCTCATCAAGCTGTAGAAGATTATCAGTCCATGAAGTTTGAATTCCCGGACGAAGACATCATGACATTAGACAACAGTGAGGAAATCAGGCCATATGACGGACCTGGACAAGGACCCCGATGGACCCTGTTCTTTGATGGGGCATCCAATGCACATGGTAATGGTATCGACGTTGTACTCATATCTCCGGAAGGATGCCATACTCCTTTTACTGCCAGACTTTGCTTCAACTGTACAAACAACATGGATGAATACGAAGCATGCATCTTTGATCTCAAGGCTGCCATAGACTTGGGAATCAAATCTTTAGTTGTGTTTGGAGATTCAGCTTTAGTCATCAGTCAGATCAAAGGAGAGTGGGACACTAAGCACCCATACATTATCCCTTACAAAGAACATGTTTTAACATTTCTACCACATTTCGAGCAGATTACCTTCGAACATTTCCCGCGAGAAGAAAATTAGCTAGCAGATGCTCTAGCCACAATGTCATCTATGTTTAAACTTAATTGGGATAACGAGGCTCCCCAGATCACCATTGAACGAATGGACGAACCAGCACACTGTCACGAGATTAATACTAAAGAAGTAGTGGACCAACCTTGGTTTCATGAAGTCAAAAGGTATCTCGAGGCTCAAGAATATCTAGAAGGAGCTTCAATCAATGATAAAAAGTTTCTAAGGAGATTCTCTGCTCAGTTCTTCCTGAGTAATGTCATCATGTACAAGCGTAATCATGATTCTATTCTGCTCCATTTTGTGGATAAGATTGAAGCTGAAAAGATCATGGCTGAATTGCATGAAGGTACCTTTGGCACTCACTCTAGTGGGCATACGATGGCGAAGAAAATCCTACGGGAAGGCTATTATTGGTCTACCATGGAAGCAGACTGCTATCAACATTCTCGGACCTGTCATAAGTGTAAAATCTATGCAGACAAGGTGCACGTGCCTCCGGTTCCTCTAAATGTCTTAACAGCTCCTTGTCCTTTCTCTATGTGGGGAATTGATATGATTGGAGAGATCAAGCCTATAGCCTCCAATGGACACCGCTTCATTCTAGTGGCCATTGACTATTTTACAAAGTGGGTCGAAGCAGCTTCCTTCGCATTCGTTACTAAGAATGTTGTTGCTCGCTTCATCAAGCAGAATCTCATTTGCCGGTACGGTATCCCAGAAAGGATCATCACTGATAACAGTACGAACCTTAACAATACAATGATCACCGCTTTGTGCGAGCAGTTCAAGATTCAACATCACAATTCATCCCCCTATCGGCCAAAGATGAATGGTGTCGTCGAAGCTGCTAATAAAAACATTAAAAAGATCATACAAAAAATGACAGTCACCTACAAGGACTGGCATGATATGCTACCGTTTGCTCCCCATGGGTACCGTACCACGGCTCGCATGTCAACTGGGGCAACACCCTATTCTTTGGTTTATGGCATGGAGGTTGTTCTACCTATCGAGGTTCAGATCCCCTTTTTGAGAATTATGAAGGATGCGGGTTTGAGTGAGGACGATTGGATTCAAACCCGACTTGATCAGTTGAACTTAATTGATGAAAAGAGACACACTGCTGTTTGCCATGGTCAGATGTATCAAAAGCGGATGATCAAGGTTTTCAACAAGAAAGTCAGACGCCAAGTATATCAAGTTGGAGATCTAGTGATCAAGCGCATCATCTTGCCACAAAGTGATCCTAGGGGAAAATGGACTCCTACCTATGAAGGACCATTTGTAGTCAAGAACATCTTTTCTGGTGGGGCAATGATCTTAACCACCATGGACGGTGACGACCTGCCACACCCTGCGAACGCAGACATAGTCAAAAGATACTACGCATAAGAGACCCGCTAGGTTGACACCTAGGCAAAATAAGGGCATCCCGGCGAACCAAAAGGTTCGGGCAAAAGTTAGGGATAAAATAATTTAAAAAAATTGTACACCCAGCAAGTTGAAAACCCGAAAGGGCGACTTAGGCAAAAAAGGGTTTCCCGGTGGATCGAAAACCCGAAAGGGCGGTTCAGGAAAAATTTAGGGAATTAAAGCGTATGACTATGTCTCGTTGAATCACATTGAGGACAACTTTAACCTCTTCACTGACAAACTCGGAGTATCTGATCAATTTAATCATCTTCGGACGATGCAATGAATGGACAAGATATTCGGAGATACGAAGGCTATAGCAGAATGGGAACCCCATGGGATTATTACACATAGATGTCTTTCTTTGTATAATTTTTTTCTTATTTTCATGACACCGTCCTCTTACTAGGATGTCTGTCTCCTTTGTACAAAATACTTATTCAAAGTGAATACAAGGATATCTCTTTAAAAGTACAGAAAACTATTTGTCCTTTTCTTTTACACTTGTGTTTTATTTGCAAAAACGTCCAATGATTCACTAATGAACATATGCATTTGAACATAATTATTGTTTTACAAATAAACAAAATGGAAAAGAACAATTAATGACAGGTTGAAGGATTAGGAAAACGTCTTTTAAAGCTATTCCATGAGCAATCCCTATAGTACATCATTAAGATCCCCAGTGGAGCTGAAACTTCCAACCATTAATCCCTGGTGGAAACCATCCAGTTTCTCCAAATCCCCCAGCAAGTTGTCTTGAAGCCTGAAAATCAACCGGATAACAGCTAACTTATGTTTCTCCTATTCCTAGGATAAATCCCCAATAGAGTGGCAGGTGACCGAAACTCTTGAGTTTTTTTCAAACAGGAATAAGCTTTTTCCCACAGAATTTCCATTGTTCCCCAACAGAACGAGGATTCCTAGGATGATTCCCCAGTAGAAGTCATCAAGATTCTCTGGATTCCCCAAGCATATTCCTCAAGCAGTACATGTCATTACTCTCATGACAGAATTTTTTGTCAATACTCCAACTTCAAGGCATGAAGAATCCACATATCCTCAACAACAGTCAAGGATTAATTTTCCTCAGCAATACAGCAAATCAACTTACATGCGCATACATTACATCTATATATCATAAAGATTGATAAAGCACATATATTGCATCATACATTTCATGGAACATAACTTTGTATTTCAGCTAACATTTTACCCTTTTCAGGATAAGATTAACGAGCTACCATTAACAATATACAATCATGATACAGTTCAGATACCCTCCAGACACGGAAGTCATTCTGTTACTCATTCAGATTCAGACTTCAGATACAGTTCAGATACACTCCAGACACGGAAGTCATTCTGTTACTCATTCAGATTCATACTTCAGATACAATTCAGATACGCTCCAGACAAGGATGCCATTCTGATACTCATTCAGATCTCAACTTCAGATACAGTTCAGATATGCTCCAGACAAGGATTCCATTCTAATACTGATTCATACCTCAACTTCAGAGACAGTTCAGATATGCTCCAGACAAGGATGCCATTCTGATACTCATTCAGACCTCAACTTCATCATACAGTTCAGATACGCTTCAAACACAGATGCCATTCTAACACTTATTGAAACTCAGGTTCATGATGCAGTCCAGATACGCTCCAGACACGGAAGCCATTCTGTTTCTCACTCAGATTCACCTTTCAGATACGCTCCAGACACGGATTCCATTCTGATACTTATTTAGATTCAAGTTCAGATACATCTCGGATACGCTCCAGACACGGATGTTATTCTATCGCTCATACAGATTCAGTCTCCAGATACAGCTCATATACGTTCCAGATACGGATACCGTTCTGATACTTATTCTTCTGACTTACAACGTACAATTCGACAAACATTCCTGGATGGCATCTACAAGCCCATCTCCAACAAGATTCTATCACCTCTCCAAATGGCATCTTTAAGCCCATTCCCTCAACTACACTTTATCGAGTGCAAATTTACTGGCACTCTAGTGTCCAATCATCTTTTACCTTCGAGTCACGAACGTCAAAGCTCTCCAATCTAACTCTTCAGGTTCAAGAAGATTGAATAGGGGCAGCTGTTGTACCCCAAAATTTTCCCTCTCATTTATCAAAACTTTTCTCACAAGACTTCTTTGACTCATGACTTTAAGGGTTCAATGGCATCATCTTGACCTAATTACATGGTTCAAAAGATCTCAAGTTCATTGGATTGACAGATGAAATTTGTAGTCAACTAATCAAAAGTTACCTGTATACTGAAAAGTCAAACTTTGACTTTTTGGTCAAAATCAAGTACCAAGAGTCATAATTCATCAAGATATGTCAAAATAAGAAACTTGTTCACCAAGAAAACCAAATTTTAAAATTAGGGTTTGAATTTGAAAATTTTCATAACTTAGAATTTTTTTAAGTGTAAAAATTTTCTTATTTTTTCTCAACTTTTCACCACTTTTTCACCATGACGCATTTTGATTCAAGAAAAGTTCCCAACATGAAAGTTGTAGTCCTCCATGAAATCTACAACTTTTCTTCACAAACTTTTCCATAAAGATGCTTGGATCTCAAGTTATGAATTTGTGAATATAGGGCCATGAACTTCTTAACTTAGTGAAATTTTACCCTAATATAGGCAGGTTTTGGACCCAACTTCATGATAACTTTTCACCTAGTTCGAAGAGGTATCTCAAAATTCATTTCAAATATGGATTATAGAGCACATTGAAAGCTTTCCAAAATGTCAAATAACTCTCTAAGATCATTTTTGAGTAGGGAGAATCGAAGAGAGGAAGTTGGCCTTTTCTCACTTTTGTTCAAGCCATTTTCACATAGAACCAAGTTGCAAACCAAACCTATGCTGGCTATCTCATGCTTTACAGGTTATAAGCTTGCTATACACTCCTTAATTAAATGCATATTCAGTTGACAAAGCCTTTATCCTTGCTTTTGAGACTATACACAAGTTGTATTTCCATTTTGGGCAAAAAGGCTTCATTGCCATTTTCATAAAGATGCACTTTTGCAACTTTGTCAACTTGGAGCATTGGAATTGTCCCCTTGATACAAGCAAACTATACAACTCTCAAGAAATTTGTACAAACTCATATCATACCTAAAGCAAGCTGGTACAAGCATGTGAGATTGGTCTTGTCAACTTTACTTCAAGTACAAGAAAAGTTGCAAAAGGGCTAAAGCTTGCACAGCTAGTAGGAAGCTGACTTTGGATCACTTTTTTACTAATATGCAAACATTGTACAAGGCATAACACGCTTGGCTTGAACCTAGAAATCTCTCAAACTGAAAAACACCAAAAATCTGCCTAAGCATATAGTTTCTGCAAAAACTCAGCCAACTCTCATTTGGCTCGTGCGTTTTGTGTTTAATTGATTCAAACATATTATACACTTGATACCTAGTCAATCCAAGCCATCACCCTGGTTCTAAAACCTCTGTTTCATCATTTGCCATTTTCAACTTGGAAGCTTGCAGTTGGACTTGGTCAGGGAGTTCCAACCATCCTCAGAGCAAGATAAGGGTTGGAATAGATTCAGGGAAGCTCAAGCAATCATAAGGCCTCCATTAAAGTCCCTACATTGCCATACATGATTCCAGCTGAAGGAGGTATTTTCTTAAACTCTATCTCTTTATACAGGCAACCTCAAGCCACGATTTGTGAAGAAAAAATGTAGTTCTCATCATAACGAAGTTGTACATATCCTTACTTTGCATTTATATTACTTGTGCTAAGAGAATTTGAAGCTTGAAATCTCTGTAAAAAATTAGATCATAATTTAAGGATTCCAAAATTCTCTTTGATCTTTGATAGTTAGGTTATATAATTTATATGGTTGGAATCGTGAGCTCAAATGCCACATTTTTCATGTTATGAGTTTTCATTTTTATGCAAGCATGAGGAAGTTACAGGTTGACTAGCAAAAGCGTGAAGAAGATGAACGAAAGACAGGGACGATGGCTTCTGGGCTTTTGGTTGCTTGGGCCTTTTTGTTTTTGCTAAACACCCCCCTCCCCTGACTTGCTATTGCATCCACATTGCTAACTATTTCATATTTTATATTTTTCTTTTTATTTTTATATTTAATACTTTTATTTATTTTTCTTAATGATAAAAAAAATCCTAAAAATGATTTATTTGTTTTCACACTTTTATTTTATTTTTTTATTTCTCACATGAAAAAATAGTTTATTTTGATAAATATAATTGATTTTCTTAATAAACTTATAATTAATTAAATATACTATATTTTTTTTATTTTATATTTTTATACTTACAAATACCAATATTTGCATATATTTAATTGCTAATATTCATATACAATATTATTTATTACTTTTTATACAAAAAAATACACAAAAATAATAATATAGAACATTATTTTCTTTTAAATGAAAACTAGGGTTTAATCCCTTTCAAAAAGAATTAATTATTTTTTCCTTTTTTTAGGTTTAAATTAAATATTCTTTTACACAAAAACAAAACATAAAACATTTTTTCTAACATGAACATTGCATTTCATTTTAAATATTTGTATTATATTTATTTAATTCGCGCAAATTCGATTTGATTGTAATAATATATTTAGCTTTATATTTGTGCAAATCCCCATTCAAACTTGTATTCCCCCCTCCCATAAAATTGTTGTAATAGCTTAGTATATTTACATTACGCAATTAATCGCTTTATATACCATGATTAGTAATTAGGGTTTGCATGACAAGAACAAAACAAAGCAAAATAGAAAACCCTAAATACAAGACAAAATCAAAAGCATGAAAATGATACACTTTGCACACAAGCACCCTTAGGGTTTCTCCCACTTGGTTGCCTAAAATAAAATGGCCATGTTACGCATGCGAAGTATCTTGGCAAAACAAAATAAGTATAAGATCATAATCCCTCGATGACGCTATTCAAAAGTTGCCTTACAAAATGATTTTGGTCCCTCAAAAATGCTAAGATACTTGGCAACATTGCTATCATGGTTATACGATGACCCACGCCCGTCCCGTTTATATCCAAAGATAGGGTTGCTTTCCAAATCAATGGTAAGTCAACAATGTCAAAGGAATAGAAAATGCACAAGAAAGACATTTGAGTAGGTAGATAGCTTCTAAGTTACTTGCTCCATTTCAAACAACAATCGTTGCTATTTTCAAAAACAAACACACACACGTTTCAAAACGTCTTGCAAAACATTGAAAAAAATTTCAAAAGACAAACATCTTTGTATACATTCTTACGAATGAGAATCATTACAAAGATTGCCTAAACGAATGGCCTATTTTTCAAAATACTTTCAAAACCACATCAAACACCATTTCAAACAAACCAAAGCAAGTGATCTAAGCAAGTAACTAAGAGCCCATGGAAAACCATGGATGAAAAGGGTGCTAGCACCTTCCCTTTTCATAATCTACCCCCCGAACTCAAGAAAACATCTCAAAGGTCTTTCCTGTGCTTTTTCACCTTTCCTTTTGGATGAAAGAAAAGTCAATGACGACTCTTGCTAACCGCGACATTTGCGATAAAAAGCAAAACCTTCAAGTCAGTTCTCCCACTGTATGACAATATCAATGCCCCACATTGAAAACGGCCAAGGATGAGTCAAGAAATTCAAAGGAAACAGAGGAACATGCACTTTGTCAGCATAGATCTGGAATTTGTGACAAGTTCTTGAGTGGTGGTGACAGTCGGTTTCCATAGTAGACCAATAGTAATCTGCTCTCAAAATCTTCTTATCCATAGTATGGCCACTGGAATGAGTGTCAAAGATACCTTCATGCATATCTTTCATAATCTTCTCAACTTCCTTCTTGTCCACACAACGAAGCAAAGTAGAGTTATGGTTTCACTTGTACTAAGTTTCGTTGCTCAGGAAGAACTTGGCTGAGAACCTCCGTAGGAATTTCTTGTTATTGACAGGTGCCCCCTCGAGGTACTCTTGAGCCTCAACGTATATTTTCACTTCATGAAACCAAGGCTTCTCTTCTACTCCGTCATTGTCAGCTTCATAGCAATGTGTCGATTCGTCTAGCCTCTCAATGGTAATTCTGGGAGCCTTGTTGTCCCATATGACTTTAAGCATAGATGACATGGTTTGCTAATGTGTCTACCAACTGATTCTCTTCTCGTGGGATGTGCTTAAAAGTGATTTCATCGAAGTACGATATTAAGTTCAACACGTGCTCTCGATATGGAATGAGATTCGCATGTTTCGTGTCCCATTATCCTTAATCTGACTGATTACCAGGGCTGAGTCCCCATATACGCTCAAGAACTTGATTCTCATGTTAATAGCAGCTTTGATAACTATGATGCACACTTCATATTCGGCCATGTTGTTAGAACAATCAAAGTATAACCTGGCGGTAAAGGGCGTATGGAAATCCTTGGGAGGGATAATCACAACACTGATTCCATTTCCAAGTGCGTTAGAAGCTTTATCGAAAACCATAGTCCATCAAGATCCTGACTCAGGTCCTTCATACGGTTCAGGTTCTTCATAATTTGTAACCAGCATAATATTCTCGTTTGGTAACTCAAAATTCATAGACTGATAGTCATCTACAACTTGATGAGCTAAGTGGTCTTCCAGTACACTTCCTTTGATTGTTTTCTGAGTGGTGTACTGAATGTCGTATTCTTTTAAGACCATTTTCCATCAGACTATCCTTCTAGAGAGAGTTGGCTTCTCGAATATCTATTTGACAAGATCTATTTTAGAGATCAACAAAGTAGTATGGGTCAACATATATTGTCTTAGTCGATGAGCATCCCATGCCAAAGTGCAACAAGTTTTCTCGAGCAGTGAGTATCTTGTTTCACTCTCGGTAAACTTTTTGCTAAGGTAGTATATTGCATGCTCTTTTTGACCAGACTTGTCATGTTGGCCCAGTACACACCCCCTATTTAGTTCTCTAACACTGTTAAATACATGATCAGATGTCTTCCTTTAACTTGTGGAATCAAAACCGGAGGTTCTTGGAGGTACTCCTTAATCTTATCAAAGGCTGTCTAACAGTCACCGTTCCACTTTACTGCTTGATCTTTCTTTAGCGGCTAGAAGATTGGCTCACAAGTAGCAGTCAAATGAGAAATGAATCAAGCAATGTAATTCAGTCGTCCCAAGAAACCTATAACTTCCTTCTCGATACGGGGAGCAAGCATTTCTTGAATAGCTTTGACCTTAGCGGGATCAACTTTGATACCTTTACCACTGACAACGAAACCCAAGAGTTTACCGGATCTCACCCCAAAAGTGAAATTTTTCGGATTCAACCTCAGCGTGTACTTCTTCAACCTTTCAAACAGCTTGTGTAAATGGTCAAGATTTTCTTCTTCATTCTGAGATCTGGCTATCATGTCGTCGATGTAGACCTTTATATCATGATGAATCATGTCGTGGAATAAAGTTACCATGGCACGCTGATATGTGGCGTCGGCATATTCAACCTAAAAGGCATAACTTTATAGCAGAAAGTTCCTTACTGTGTGACAAAGGTTGTTTTCTCCATGTCTTCAGGTGCCATCTTGATCTGATTATAACTTGAGAAGCCATCCATAAAGGATAACACCTTATGCTGAGCGGTATTATCAACTAGAACATCAATATGTGGAAGCGGAAAGTCATCTTTGGGGCTTGCCCTATTCAGATCTTGGTAGTCTATACACATATGTACCTTGTCGCCTTTCTTTGGTACCAGAACCACGTTTTCAACCCATTGAGTATATGAGGTAACCACCAAGAAGCCCGCATTGAATTGTTTCATAACGTCAACCTTGATCTTCTCTGACATCTCAGGACGCATGTGACGAAATTTCTGTTTGATTGGAAAACAACCCTCTTTCATTGGCAGATGGTGAACCACAATATCAGTACTGAGCCCTGGTGTAACGCAGTAGGAGAACTGACTTGGGTGTTTTGCATTTTATAGCAAATTTTGCGGATAGAAAGAGTCTCCACCGACTTTTCTTTTATCCCATAAGGAAAGGATGAAAAGAACAGGAAAGACCTTTGGAGATTATTTCTGAGCTCGGGGGTAGATTATGAAAAGGGAAGGTATTAGCACCCTTTTCATCCGTATTTATCTATGGGATCTTAGTTGCTTGCAAGATCACTTGCTTTTGTTTGAAAGTGTGCTTGTGGTGTGGGTTTTGAAAGTATTTTGAAAATGTGACTTTGTAATGGCTCTCGTTTCTATAAGAATGCATACAAAGTGTTGTTTTAAAAGTATTTCAAAGAGGTGTTTGTGGAATGTGTTTTTGAAAGTGATTTTGAAAAGGTGTCTTTATAATGGTTCTTGTTTCCATAAGAACACATACAAAGTGTTGTCTTTTGAAAATGTTTCAAAATGAGAGTGTTGGTGTATAAAATGTTTTTTTTGTGAGCAAGCGAGCAACTAGGATCAATCTACCTACTCAAAAAGGTCTTACATGTTCTTTTCCTCCTCCTTTAGATGTTGCTATCTTACCATTGTTTTGGTAAGAAGCCCCATCATTGGATGTGAAGGGACCAGCGCGGGATGTTTGTATAGTCATAGAAGGCAACATATGGGACATTTTAGCAATGTCGTTTAGGGACTAAATCATTTATCGAAGGTAACATCAAGTGTCATCGAGGGACTACGATCTTTTATCGTGGGTCTTTGCTAAAACGCCCATGTTCGAGGGACATGACTATTTTTCTGAGGCAACAAGTGAGATTACCCTAAGGGTGCATGTGTGCAAAGTGTGTTTGGTTGCATGCATTTGTCTTTGATTTTTATGTTGTCTACTTGTTGGTTTTATCTTGCCATACACACCTATTTACTAGCATTTGTATAAAGCAATAAAAAGTGCAAAAAATAAATCCTACACTATTACAACCATATTGAAGTGCAAGGAAAATGTAAAGGCAAAAATGAAATAAAAGCAAGAAAAAATGAAGGTCTTCGATTGGAGAAGGAGATCCCTTCGATTTGCATTTCTTGGCCTCCTTCGATTGGGACCTGGAGTCAGCAGAGTCATGTCTTTTGATTGGGCAAGCACTAGCAGGGCCGTGTCTTTCGATTGGGCACTGGCACCAGTGAGGTCCTGGCCTTCGATTATGGCTTTCTGGGGCTTGGAAGTCAGCATATGGTATCCTTCGACTGGGGCCTGGAAGCAGCAGGTTGTGCCTTTCGATTGGGCCTAGAATTAGTGTAGGCATGCTTTTCGTCTGGGCCTGGAAGTCAACACGGTTTGCCTCCTGGTTGCCTCTTTCGGTTGACCTGGAGAAATGGGGTAGAACCCATAAGCTTCGTTTCCTATTTCCTGTTTCCTATTCCTCTCGTTTGAGATGTTAAATAGCAATATGTCCTAAAGCCATGCTAGCACTACCTTAGGGCCAAGTTAATTCTTAAAATATTTATAAGAAACCTAAAGCAAAAGCCAAAAGGCAATAGAACAAAACTATAAGGGTGTAAACGAAAAAGGGAAAAAACAACAATATGTACATGCTTGAAAATGAAAAGGAGTTGTATTTACATGTGCTGGAAACGAAAGATGCATGGGTAAGAGTAACTGGACTTGCTGCAGTCTTGAAAGTGAACTGGACCTTGAGTGGTGACCCTGGGTTCTCATGGATTCGAAGGGAGGGGCTAGAAGCTAGGCCTTGGATGCTAGATTCCAAGGAGGGAAGAAACAAGTGTTATGTTTCTTTCTACTGGATTCGAAGGAAGCCGAAGTGCGGGATTCTTTAGAATTGAAAGAGGTAGGTGTTTTGGGATTCTGGGTTTGTTTGATTTCTCAAGTGTTGGTGAACTTGAGAGTTTTTGTGTGTTTGAGAAAATTTTGGAGATTCGTTCCTCTGGCCAAAAATCCTCCTTTTCCTTGTTCATGGTTCCTCTATTTATAGAGGAAATGCTTGGGAGACGTTCAAGTATCCAGCCTTGCAAAAACAATAAAATAATAGCTAACGTGAAAGGTACAAGTGGGAGGCCTGTTGGCAGTTGATTAGACTTGTTCCTCTGGCCTTGCTTTTCGTTCAGATGAAATTCAGGTGGAAAGTTGCTTTTGTGATAAAAGTACTCTCTATGAAAAAAGGGTACACGGTCCTTTGCCAATTTATCCAAGAATGTTATTATCCTTCGAATAAACCTTCGAACCCTTAGGAAAAGTATCACAAACTTGTGTAAACCTCTGGTTATGTGAAGATTTGGAAGCAAAGTAGCCTGACAAGTAGCTGGTCATGGGATTTCCTCAGATTTGCTTCAAATGAAACCTGCTTCGAATGATTCAGCTTAGATTCGAAGGAAGCTGATTCAAATGGAATCAAAGCTCCAATCGAAGCTTTTTATGTAGGTTGCTTCTGTCCAATCGAAGGCTTGTGTTCGAAGGAAACATATTTCTCAATCAAAGCATGTGGATCGAAACAAACGTAAAGGGAGTCATTGCCTTGTGTCTGTTTAGCATGAGGGAAGTTCCTGGCTTCTGAATCGAAGGGTGTTCTTTCAGGGGAAGAAAGAACTTAGTCAAATCTTGTATGAAGATACCTTTTGGCTCAAACGAAGCTTGTATGAAGCAGAGTCTGCAAGAGGCCCTTGGTGCAAGTGGATTCGAAGGAGGTTTCAAATCCAAACGAAGGATGTACCCAAGTTGCATTCGAAGGAGGTTTCAAATCCAAACGAAGGATATTCTTAAACTTGCATTAGAAGGAGGCTAAGAGTCAATCGAAGGGTGCTAAATTGAAGGAGACCTGTTTTCCCTCCAAATTTGTCAAAATCTTATTTTTATCTGTTTTCTCCATTTTTGACAATTTCCTTTTAATTTTGGTACTGGAAAATCCCAATGCACTTGTGCAAGCTTGAATCCTGAGAATCTTTGTGAGAAAACCCTTGAGAATTGAGAGGGAAAATTTTGGGGTACAACAGCTGCCCATGTTCATTCTTCTTACATCTGAAGAGTTAAATGGGAAAATCTGCCATTCGTGACTTGAAGGTGGAAGATGATTGAACACTAGAGTGCCCAGAAACTTGAACTTGATGATGTCGTGGTTGATTGTGTAGGGAATAGGCTTAAAGATGCCATTTGGAGAAATGATGGATAGTTGTTGGAGATGGGCTTATAGATGCCATCCAAAGGTGATTATTGATAGAAATTAGACTAAGTCTAAGCTCTTACTTCAACTAGAATAGAATCATAATAAATCTTGGTGTGATTTATCCGAACCAGAGGAAATGTCTGCGGGAAAGAATCAGGATAAACCGTTGAGAGATTTAAACTGAACCTGCAGAGGTATGGAAAGAATCAGAATAAATCTTGGAGTGATTTATCTGAACTAGAGAAGATGTCTACGGGAAAAAATCAGGATAAATCATTGAGAGATTTAAACTGAACCAGTAGAGGTCTTGAATTTTCTTTAACTGGAAAGAATCAGAATAAATCTTGGAGCGATTTATCTGAACCAGAGAAATTGTCTACCGGAAAGAATCAGGATAAACCGTTGAGAGATTTAAACCTAACCAACAATGGTTTGGAGAAGAATCAGAATAAATCTTGGAGCGACTTATCTGCATCAGAGAAAGTGTCTATGGGAAAGAATCAGGATAAACCGTTGAGATATTTAAACTGAACCAGTAGAGATCTTGAATTTTCTTTAACTGGAAATAATCAGAATAAATCTTGGAGCGATTTATCTGAACCAGAGAAATTGTCTACCGGAAAGAATCAGGATAAACCGTTGAGAGATTTAAACCGAACCAGCAGTGGTTTGGAGAAGAATTAGAATAAATCTTGGAGAGACTTATCTGCATCAGAGAAAGTGTCTACGGGAAAGAATCAGGATAAACTATTGAGATATTTAAACTGAACCAGTAGAGATCTTGAATTTTCTTTAACTGGAAAGAATCAGAATAAATCTTGGAGCGATTTATCTGAACCAGAGAAAGTGTCTACCAGAAAGAATCAGGATAAATCGTTGAGAGATTTAAACTGGACCAGTAGAGGTCTAGAAAGAATCAGAATAAATCTTGGAGCGATTTATCTGAACCAGAGAAGATGTCTACGGGAAAGAATCATGATAAATCGTTAAGAGATTTAAACTGAACCAATAGAGGTCTTGAAATTTCTTTAACTGGAAAGAATCAGAATAAATCTTGGAGCGATTTATCTGAACCAGAGAAAGTGTCTACCGGAAAGAATCAGGATAAACCATTGAGAGATTTAAACTGAACCAGTAGAGGTCTGGAAAGAATCAGAATAAATCTTGGAGCGATTTATCTGAACCGTAGAAAATGTCTACGGGAAAGAATCATGATAAATCGTTGAGAGATTTAAACTGAACCAATAGAGGTCTTGAATTTTCTTTAACTGGAAAGAATCAGAATAAATCTTGGAGCGATTTATCTAAACCAGAGAAAGTGTCTACCGGAAAGAATCAGGATAAACCGTTGAGAGATTTAAACTGAACCAGTAGAGGTCTGGAAAAGAATCAGAATAAATCTTGGAGCGATTTATCTGAACCAGAGGAGATATCTGCGGGAAAGAATCAGGATAAACCGTTGAGAGATTTAAACTGAACCAGCAGAGGTCTTGAAAAGAATCAGAATAAATCTTGGAGCGATTTATCTGAACCAGAGGATATTTTTGCGGTAAAGAATTAGGATAAACCATTGAGAGATTTAAACTAAACCAGCAGAGGTCTTGGGATGAGTATCAGAATAATATCCATAAATGCATTGTATCTGACTTGTATCTGAGAGATGTATTAAAAGAGCGTCAGAATAACATTTGTATCTGGATTGTATCTGGACTGTATTTGAATGAATCTGGAGTAAGTATCAGAATGTCAGCCATATCTGGATCGCATCTGAACTGTTTCTAGAAGAGAATATGGAGTAAGTATCAGAATGTTAGCCATACCTGGATTACATCTGAATTGTTTCTAGAAGGAATCTTTGGTCTCCTGTCATTAACTGGAAGAAATAAATCTAACCAGAGGAGGTCTTTTTGATAATGATATGTGATGAAGGAATCTTGGACGATTACTACCTCAGCAGGGTGATGAAGGAATCTGGCACAATTGTTACTCCAAAAAGATGATGAAGGAATCTTGGAAGATTACTACCTCAGTAGGATGATGTAGGAATCTTAGACGATTAATACCTCAGCAGGATGATGAAGGAATCTTGGATGATTACTACCTCAGCAAGATGATGAAAGAATCTTGGATGATTACTACCTCAGCAAGATGACGAAGGAATCTTGGACGATTACTACCTCAGCAGAATGATGAAGGAATCTTGGATGATTACTACCTCAGCGGGATGATGAAGGAATCTTGGACGATTACTACCTCAAAAGGATGATGAAGGAATCTTGGACGATTACTACCTCAGTAGGATGATAAAGGAATCTTGGACGATTACTACCTCAGTGGGATGATGAAGGAATCTTGGACGATTACTACCTCAGCGGGACGATGAAGGAATCTTGGATGATTACTACTTCAAAAGGATGATGAAGGAATCTTGGACGATTACTACCTCAGCAGGATAATGATGGAATCTTGGACGATTACTACCTCAATAGGATGATGAAGGAATCTGAGATGATTGTTGTTGTACCCCAAAATTTGCCCTCCCATATTCTTCAAGAAATGGCCAAGCCAAGTCACAAAATTCCCCAAGGGTTGTGTAGTGCAACTGTCTCCTATACAGTCAAAACTAGGGTTTGGGTTCTGATCAAGAATTGAAAGTTTTCAAAGGCCCAATCAAGTCTCATATGCTTACAAAGATGGTCAAGTATCCTCATATCAAGTTTCAAGGCATTCAACTCAAAATTGCACAGTCAAAACCCTAAATTGCACTACAGTCAACTGTAGGGGCAAAATGGTCATTTGACGGTCAAAAGTTCAAATTTTTGGTCAACATATCATTTTGAAGCCACAAACATCATTTGATCAATGCTTGATCATGATTCTCAAAATTTGGCTCAGAAATCATCAAAGATGCAAAAGTTACTATATTTGGACAGCTGAAAAAGTCAACTGAAATTGACCAGGGCATAACTTTCACATGGATTATCAGAAAAATTCCATACAAAGCTCATTTTGAAGAGAAAGACATTTCCTACAACTCATCTTCATACTTCAAGTCCAAGAAATGCTCTCACAAAAAGTTATCAATTTCAACATTATAGGTCATTTTCAAAAGTCAACAAAAAGGGACTTTAAGTCAAAGGCCATAACTTGAGATTGGTAAATCAAAATGACATGGGACCAAAGGCATTGGTTAAAGGACTCAAAGACCTTTCCAAAATGTCCAAGGACATGTGGAAAGCTTAAAAATTGAGCAAGTTATGCCTTGTGGAAGTTGGGAAATTTTTGGGAATTTTGAAAAGTCAACATTGATGCAAATGATCCAAAAATGCTAATGGGCCCATTTTTCTTCCAAGTTTCTTCATGCCAAGCCTATGCACGACCATTAAGCCCAAGGGGAAGTATTTTCTCATTTTTAATTATTTATTTGAATTTATATTAATATTAATTCATTTAAATCATTTAAATATGTAGAAAATATAAACTTGACCTAAAAAAATCTTTTTATGCACATTCTAGACTCAAGATCTCGTGCACATCCTAATTAGGCAAGTTTTGGTTTGATTTGAGCTGATTGAACAAAATTGCACATGAAAAAAGATTCAAAAAAGATCTTACAAAATCAAATATGCAAATCATTGAATGCCATGGATTTTGTGCAATTTTGTTGACCTAAAAGCTTCTATACATAATCAGGAATAAAAACCTAATGGCATTACACTGAAAAGCTGCGCAAGAAGCTCTCTACAAAACTTGAAAATTGCCATAAAACTCAAGAACTGAATTCAGTGTTCTAGGTCGATTCAAGCCTTGATTTCCATCCCAAAAGCTTCCTTGTGGTTGACTGATCGTATTCCAACTCATAACCCTCATCAAAAGGCAAGGAATCGGTGTACAGAACTCAAGATATTCCATGAAAATTCCAAAATCGTATTCTATATTCTATGCATTTTCATGACATTTCATTGATTGATTCTTATTCCTGATATGATTTCAAAGCTAACTGGTATGTTTAATTGAGTTTTTAGGTTACACACGCGATTTCACCATGCTTAAAAATTAGGGTTTGCAGGACTGGAATTTAGGGTTTCCACAATAGGGAAAAATTAGCCCACGAAATTAATGCCATTAGACTCAGCGCTTGAAGACGAAGATGATGGAACCCTCGCGCTCAATTTATGAGCGTCGAGGGTCTAATCGCTATTTTCTGGAAGCACCCCTAAGGCCACGCCATAGAAACCGTTGCTATTGTGTTTTGTTTACAGGGATGGTGGAGAAGACAACATCGTGGCAAAGCATGATAGGCCCGTTTGAAAAATGGCGCGCTGGATCCACTAACGCGTTCGTTTGTCTTTTCATTATTTATTTGTTATAATATAATAACATGCGCGTAGTGGCTCAGATGGTGAACGTTGATTGCATTAACCCTCGTGACCTGGGTTCAAGTCCCAGGTCTGGCAAATTTCAATATTATTTTTCAATGTAAATTCCCATGCAGCGCTATCATTGATGCACACCATGCTCCACCATCATCTAGACGTCCACGTGCCTATGAGAACTAATCAGAGTGCCACGATCCAAGGTGTACCATGAACGCAAGTCAACGCGTTAGCACACAATCTGGGCAAGTCAAATGGATTTCAAGCTTATTGGGCCAGCTTCTTGGATCACACCTCCATGTTGGGATAGAAAACCCCCCTTGGTTTGCTTTATCTTTCTTTTTATTCTTTAATTGTTATTTTATTTTCTAATTTAATTAATTAATGTTTTTTTACAAAATATAAAAATATCATAAAATCAGAAAAAGGCAAAAATATGATATATGTTTATTTAATTATTTTTTTTATAAATTATTAACATGTAAATTAATTTAGTTTTAATTAGGTTACAATTTTAATTTCTTTTAATAACCAAAAAATCCAAAAAATATAGAATTTAGGTTTAATGAATTCTTTTTATTCCTTTTTAATTTTCCCTTTTTTTACAATAATAATATTTATTTTATTGATTTTCATAATTAATTGTATATAAATTAACTTAGATTTAAATTAGTTAAAAACTTCAATATTTTCTTAATAAACTTAAAAAACATTAGAATTAGGGTTTATATCCAATTTTTAGTTTTAATTAATTCTTTTTCCTTTAAATCTTAAAAAACACAAAAATACCAAAACATTTAATTTTCATTTTTTAATTCTAATTCCTCATTAAATTTAATTTTTTGCAAAAGGGTCCAACGCCCATTGTTTTAATTATTCTATTTCGCACGTTTATTTTATGTCGTTTATTATAATTATGTAACTCTCCCAAAGCGTTGTAACATTTTATACTTTTCGCACTTTCATCTTATTGCTTTATTTACTTTCAGTCAAATCGGGTCCGGTTTAATTTTGGCGATGTGGACCCGCGCCATTTGTAATAGTTGTAGATTTATTTTCCCGCAAATATAAACTGTTAAATGAGCATGAAAGAATGTATGGACTTAAATTAAAATCAAGCGTAGAACACAAATAAACATGACAAGACAAATAACTGAAACATGACACACGAATCGCACACACCACCCCTAGGGTACGCCTCACTGTTGCCTTGCCTTTCGAAAGGTGATCGTCGAGTAGAGGACGTCTTAGTAAGTCCTCATGATCCAGGAACCTGGCATGAGGGTAGCTTCTAAGGTGTCTTCCCATTGCTCTGGTGATCACCATGTCCCGATAAACCTCGAATTGACCCGAACACCTCCAACGGTGGTGCTACCTACCTCTTAATGGTGGGATGGCACTACTTTTAAGGACATTTACACAGACGAATTCCTTAGGGTAGGTAGGTTCTCAAGGATACTTGCTCTCTTCAAAACAAACTGAAATCTTTTCACACCAACACATTTTCAAAAGCTTTCAAAGCAAATTTTTTCAAACACTCTGACGTACGAGTCGAACTGAAATTTTTTCAAAGAAACTTTTTTAAAACCCATAGTTGAAAAGCAAACAAACAATTTTGAAAACACAATGAGCAAGTATCTAAGAGCCCATGGATAACCATGGATAGAAAGGGTGCTAACACCTTCCCTTTCTATAACCTACCTCCCGAACCGAGAGCGATCTCTTTAAGGAATTTTTCTGTGCTTTTGTCCTTTCCATTTGGAGAAAATAAAAGACGGTGGCGACTCTTGCTTCCGCGACATTTCGCGAACCAGCGTTAAACAGTCAGTTCCAGATCCACCGATCACAGAACTGGCGACTCTGCTGGGGACATTCTTATAAAGTGAGGTGTACCTTAGGGCTAGGTCATAACTGTATTTTCACTTGTATTGTTTTGCTTGCTTTACTATTGTGGGTTGCATCGGAGATACATAGATCCTAACCCGGATCTGGGGATACCCTGTTTAGGTAGCATAAGCTGTGAGGGACCTGTCCGGCGTAGACTGACACAGGTGAAGCAGTGGCTACGTTGGTGTGGCACCTTGGTCTGTACCGATATCCCTTGTGTTGCAACGAGGAGAATATGGGTCTTCTGAGGAGTCATTAAGCACCAACAACCTTAGAACCTTAATTGACACAACTTGGCCTTTAGAATTGTAGCAGTATGCTACGCCCATTGAGGCTAAACTCTCGTGATGGTTCTGGCCGCAAGAAAAGATTGCGATGCTGGAGTTATGACCGATTGAGGGTAGTCAATGATATTGGGATCCTCTAAGAACCCGGTTACTTTTGATTAGGACAGGTATGAACCAACAAACTAAAAGAGGGTAGTACCTAGACCTCATGCTGGCCTAAACTTTAGGGGCTTGCCTTGTGTGACTTGTGTGCCTTACCATGTTTGCCTTTGTATCTGTATGTGGTGTGCTTTATCATAACATCATAGCATCATGAGCATTGCATGCATCCTGCATAAGAACTGACCGTTTCAAAGACAAGAGGGTTTCATCTTTGCTCTGTTTTGTAGGACATTATGATGCCTGTGCGAAGGAATACTATCCGGTTCAACTTTGTTCGTTCACCTGAGTTGCTTGATGAATTGGTTAGCAGAATTCCAAACACCACTTCCTTCATTCAGAGGCATGGTTCTCTTCTCAGTTTAGTCACTGCAAAGCGGGATCAACAGTTGATGAGTGTTCTGACCCAGTTCTATGACCCTCAGTACCAGTGCTTCACCTTTCAAGACTTCCAGCTGGTCCCTACCCTGGAAGAGTTCTCTAATCTGCTTGGTATCCCTATCTTGGATCAGACTCCCTTTACTGGTTGGGAAAAGACCCTCAGGCTTGAGGATGTGGCTGCAGCTCTTCCTTTGACCCATCAAGAGGTAACAGACAACTGGGTAACTAGAAGCGGAGTTAAGGGTTTCTTGGCTAAGTTCCTAATTGGCAAAGCTAACAATTTCTGGAATGACCTGGACTTTAGGGCATATGAAGACATCTTGGCTCTCCTAATCTATGGGTTAGTCCTGTTTCCTAATCCCGACAACTTCATCAATGTCACTTCCATTAGGATCTTTATGTCTTAGAACCCCGTGCCCACTCTCTTGGGTGACATCTTGCAACAACTTCATGCCCGTACTACCCGAAGACGAGGAACCCTATGGTGTTGTATCCCTTTGTTGGTGAGGTGGTTTATTTCGCACCTCCCTAAGTTCGTACTGAAGAACCAAGAAGGAAGAGGTTGGGCTCACAGGTTAATGTCTCTCACCGATAAAGACATCATTTGGACTTGCAGAGGTTTGGATGAGATAGCTATTATTGATCGATGCGGGGAGTATCCTAATGTTCCTCTGATTGGTACTCAAGGAGGGATCTCTTACAATCCATGTCTAGCGCTCCGTCAGTTTGGAAGAGCAAGAAGAGCAGGCCCCCATGAGATGTTGGTGCCTCACATCAGTTTCGAGTTTCAGGTGGATAGTGACGAGCTGCGTCGTAGGTTCATCAAGGCTTGGGACAAGGTTCATAAAGCTGACCCACAAGAGCTAGGGCCAAAGACTTCTTTACCTATGGAAGCCTACTACAAATGGGTCCGCATCCGTGCTCAGAAGTTAGGTATGCCGTATGAAGCTGTCAGACCCATCATTCTTGAGTGTCCTGATAAAGATGGTGTTCCTCCAACTGTCCTTCCTCCTCAGATACCTACTGATTATGAGACATTGAAGAGATCTTGGTCGCAGCTGCAAGAAGAGCGGGATTCTTACCGGGAAAAGTTCAACGAGCAGGAATCAAAGATCCAGAAGCTGACAAAGCAGTTGGAGAATGAGAGAGCTCTGAATGCCTACATCCGTACTGAGAAGAGGAGACCATGGGATCAATGAGGAATTCTGAATGTGCCTTTACAGTTTTTATTTCCTTTCCAGTTGTTTCATTTCATGTAAACGCCTAAGGGCAACTTGTTGAATAATTTCAGTTGCAAAGTTGAATTTAATAAAGTGTGTTCCTTTTTTTGTTTACGAAGTTGATTCCCGATTGTATTTGAAAACATAATTCATACGCATTTCATACATCATGTGCATAGCAGGTTTTTCCCCTTTTTCAGGTTGCTTACAGTTCTTCGCTGTTTATTTCAGCATCATGAATCCCGGATCTGAATCAACAGAGACATCAATCAAGGCTCTTCAGGCGCAGAATGCGCAGTTTCAAGAACTAATCAAGGGTCTGGCTAAAGGCCAAGAAGAACTAAAGGCTATGCTCCTGAAGAAGGAGAAGAAGAAGAAGAGAAGAACTGTTCTGTTCAACTCGGGCCGAAGGTTTGGCAATACTCTGCAGCATGAAGAGGCTGGTTCTTCTGTGGGCAAGAGTCCTTCTCAGGCAGAAGTGAAGGTTCCTAGTCCGGTCGTCTCCGACAACGAGACAGATTTTGATGAAGAGCAATACCCTCCTGCAGATGACAGATATAAGCAACTGGAGGACATGTTGAAGGCTATGGAGGTGCAACAGGCACCTGGGCTGGATTTCGGAGATCTGGGTTTGTCGACTGGTGTGATTATCCCGCATAAATTCAAAGCACCATCCTTCTCCAAATATGACGGGGCGTCTTGTCCCAAGCTGCATTTAATGTCCTATGTTCGGAAAATTCAGCCGTACTCTGCGGACAAGAATTTATGGATCCACTTCTTCCAGGAGAGTCTTTCAGGGACTCATCTCGAATGGTTCTATCAGCTGGATGGGACCAAAGTTCGTAACTGGGAGGAGCTGGCTACTGCTTTCTACAAGCAGTATCAGTATAATGCCGACCTTGCCCCCACACGTACCCAACTCTAGGGTATGGCGTTAGGTGCAAGCGAAGGTTTTAAGGAGTACGCTCAGAAGTGGAGAGACCTGGCTGGCAGGGTGCAGCCACCATTGACTGATCGGGAGCTGGTTGACATGTTCTTGGGGACCCTATCTGGGCCATTTTTCAACCACCTCATTGGGAATTCTTCTGCTGGGTTCACTGATTTGATCTTGACTGGAGAGAGAATTGAAGCTGGGCTGAAATCTGGGAAGATTGCAAAGGCTGCCTCATCTAGTGCAGAAAAGAAACCATTTAAAAAGGAGTCTAGTGCCGTGTATGGCTCCAGGAAATCAGAGAGACCTGAGCACCGCCAATCTGTCAGTGCGGTGATGATCGCTAAGCCTGCTGCCGCTCCTCGGCCAAACAATTCCCAAAGGGCTGAAAGACCCCGGAGGGAGTTTACCCGGCTAAACATGACCCTATCACAGATCCTGCCACAGTTGCTCGCAACCAATTTAGTGACTGTCAGGGAAGCCCCGAAGTTCCCCAATACAACATCTCCCAAGTACAACCCGAATGCTCGTTGTGCTTACCATTCTGAAAGCCCGGGGCACTCTACCGATGACTGTTGGGCACTAAAGAACAAGCTGCAGGATCTCATTGACGCTAAGGAGGTACAGTTTGAGGCATCTGACAAGCCTAACGTGGTGACAGCTCCCCTGCCTGCTCATGGAGTTAATGCTATTGGGGATGAAGAGGAAGTTGATGAAGCCGAGTTTGATAGCTGGATTTACCCGGCAACTGACGATGGACTTAACAATTGGAGCGCAAAAGACAATCTCCCTGTTTCTTTTGTCACTAAGTAATGAATTCCTATGTTTTGTTATTTTGTAATAAACAATGATAAACTCTATGGCCCGGTGTCTTACCCGAGGCACCGTGGTTCTATTTGTGAGGGCATACAAACTGTCATTTTATACATCATGAATGAAAATCTTGGACGTTTTTCGCATTGCAAATATTGTGTTCCTTTTCTGTCTTTTTTTTCCTTTACATAATTTTCAAAACAGCTGTATTTACACACACACTCACTCATACAGGTTCCAATCCACCCTGGATCTCACTGATAACAGCTCTGCTACTGCCAATTATGACTTCGAAAATCCGATCAACTTAGCCGAAGACGAAGGTGAAGATGATTGCGAAGTGCCTGGCGAGCTTGCAAGACTGTTGCTTCAGGAAGAACGGGCAATTCAACCCCATGAAGAGCCAGTGGAAACCATAAACTTGGGTACTGAGGCAGACAGGAAAGAGGTGAAGATTGGTGCCAACCTAGAGCTCAGCGTGAAGCAACGGTTAACCAAGATGTTACATGACTATATGGAAATCTTTGCCTGGTCCTACGAAGACATGCCCGGGTTGGATACCGATATTGTGGTCCACCACTTGCCGACTAAGGAAGACTGCCCTCCAGTTAAACAAAAGGTCCGTCGGATGCGTCCAGAGATGTCAGAGAAGATTAAGGCCGAGGTCATGAAACAGTTTGATGCTGGTTTTCTCGCAGTGACTTCTTACCCTCAGTGGGTTGCTAATGTGGTGCCGGTACCGAAGAAGGACGGTAAGGTCAGAATGTGTGTCAATTACAGGGATCTGAACAGGGCCAGCCCCAAGGATGACTTCCCCTTACCTCACATTGATGTCCTTGTTGATAATACAGCTCAGCACAAAGTGTTCTCTTTCATGGATGGCTTTTCAGGCTACAATCAGATCAAGATGGCACCTGAAGACATGGAGAAGACTACATTTGTTACTCAGTGGGGCACCTTCTGCTACAAGGTCATGCCATTTGGATTAAAGAACGCTGGGGCAACCTACCAACGTGCCATGGTTGCCTTATTTCATGATATGATCCATCACGAGATAGAGGTGTATGTGGACGACATGATCGCTAGGTCCCAGACGGAGGAAGAGCATCTAGATCATCTGCAGAAGTTGTTTGACCGGTTGAAACTATACAAGTTGAGGTTGAACCCGAACAAGTGCACCTTCGGGGTAAGATCTGGGAAGTTGCTAGGCTTCGTGGTCAGTGACAAGGGAATTCAAGTGGACCCTGCTAAGGTCAAAGCTATTCAAGAGATGCCAGTTCCTAAGACAGAGAAGGAAGTCAGAGGCTTTCTAGGACGCCTGAATTACATCGCTCGATTCATCTCACATCTGACTGCTACCTGTGAGCCAATCTTCAAGCTGCTGTAGAAAGATCAGGTAGTGCGTTGGAACGATGAATGTCAGGCTGCCTTCGACAGAATCAAAGAGTATCTCCAAGAACCACCTATCCTTATGCCACCGGTTGAAGGGAGACCTCTGATACTATACCTGACAGTGCTTGACAACTCAATGGGGTGTGTGCTGGGGCAGCATGACGAGTCTGGCCGAAAAGAGCATGCCATTTATTACCTTAGCAAAAAGTTTACCGACTGTGAGACCCGATACTCACTGCTTGAGAAAACTTGTTGCGCTTTGGTATGGGCTGCTCGCCGGCTGAGACAGTATATGCTGACTCACACTACCTTGTTGATCTCAAAGATGGATCCGATAAAGTACATATTCGAAAAGCCTGCTCTGTCTGGGAGGATTGCAAGATGGCAGATGATCTTGACGGAATACGACATTCAGTACACAACCCAGAAAGCCATCAAGGGAAGTGTATTGGAAGACCACTTAGCTCATCAAGCTGTAGATGATTATCAATCAATGAACTTCGAGTTTCCGGATGAAAGCATTATGATTGTAACAGACTGTGAAATACCTAGACCGGATGAAGGACCTGAGCCAGGATCTCGATGGTCTATGCACTTTGACGGAGCCTCCAATGCTTTGGGAAATGGTATCGGCGCCATCATCATATCCCCTCAAGGTACTCATACTCCACTCACTGCCCGGCTGTGTTTCAACTGTACCAACAACATGGCAGAGTATGAGGCGTGTATCATGGGTCTTCAAGCTGCGATTGACCTAAGGATCAAATTTCTAAGTGTCTTCGGAGATTCCGCTCTTGTGATCAATCAGATCAAAGGAGAGTGGGATACGAAACATCCAAACTTGATTCCTTACAAAGAATGTGTGTTGACCCTGATCCCCCACTTCACAGAGATAACCTTTGAGCACTTTCCAAGAGAAGAGAATCAGTTAGCGGACGCGTTAGCTACAATGTCTTCAATGTTCAAGGTCAAATGGGATAATGAAGCTCCCCGAATCATCATATGGAAACTGGACGAACCGGCATACTGTTGTGATCTCGAAACTGAATTGGTGACTGAGAAGCCTTGGTACCACGAAGTGAAGAGATATCTGGAAGCTCAGGAATACCCGGAAGGTGCATCCATCAACGATAAGAAATTCCTGAGGAGGTTCGCAGCCAAGTTCTTTCTAAGCAACGGCATCTTGTACAAGCGAAACCATGATTCAACCTTACTGCGTTGTGTGGATAAGACTGAAGCGGAAAGAATCATGGAAGAGCTACATGAAGGGACCTTTGGTACACATTCCAGTGGACATACTATGGCTAAGAAAATCCTACGGGCAGGATATTACTGGTCCACAATGGAAGCTGACTGCTACCAACACTCCGGGACATGCCACAAGTGTCAGATTTATGCAGACAAGGTGCATGTTCCTCCGGTTCCCCTAAATGTTCTGACTGCGCCTTGGCCGTTTGCAATGTGGGGCATAGACATGATCGGCGAGATAAAACCTACGGCATCCAATGGACATCGCTTCATCCTAGTGGCGATTGATTATTTTACGAAGTGGGTCGAGGCAGCCTCCTATGCTACGGTAACCAAGACTGTTGTGGCACGGTTTATTCGACACAATCTGATCTGTCGATATGGCGTCCCTGAGCGGATTATTACAGACAACGGTACCAATCTGAACAACAAGATGATCGCTGAGCTCTGCGAACAGTTCAAAATACAGCACCACAATTCTTCTCCTTACAGACCGAAGATGAATGGGGCTGTAGAAGCAGCAAATAAGAACATCAAGAAGATCGTGCAGAAAATGACAGTGACTTACAAAGATTGGCACGAGATGTTACCGTTCGCTCTGCACGGGTACCGTACCTCAGCTAGGACGTCAACCGGGGCAACTCCTTTCTCTCTGGTTTATGGCATGGAGGAAGTCTTGCCGATCGAAGTGCAAATACCTTCTCTCCGGATAATGAAGGATGCAAATCTGAACGAAGATGATTGGATCCAGACACGACTTGACCAACTCAACCTCATTGACGAAAAGAGACTTGCTGCTATCTGTCATGGTCAAACGTATCAGAAACGAATGATCAGGGCATTTAACAAAAAGGTCAGACCACAGGAATATCAAGTTGGGGATCTGGTAATCAAGCGAATCATCCTTCCTCAGAGTGATCCAAGGGGCAAATGGACCCCTACGTACGAAGGGCCATTTGTGGTTAAGCATGTGTTCTCAGGAGGAGCAATGATATTAACCAATATGGATGGTGACGACCTTCCTCACCCCGCCAATGCAGACATAGTTAAAAAATACTACGCATAAAAAAAGACCCGCTAGGCTGACACGCCTAGGCAAAAATTAGGGCTTCCCGTCGAACCAAAAGGGTTCGGGCAAAATGAAGGGATGAAAATGAAAAAAAATCTGTACACCCGGCAAGTCGAAAACCTGAAAAGGCGGCTTGGGCAAAAATGGGTATCCCGGTGGACCGAAAACCCGAAAGGGCGGTCCAGGCAAAAATTAGGGATAAAAGCGTAATACTATGTCTCATTGGATCACTTTGCATCCAGAATCCGGTATCTACATCAAGTTCAGACGGAATCGATCAGTCAGCTTCACCTTCAACCAAGGTCATCAAGTGATGAGACGCTCAGAGTTATAAAGACAATAGCAGAGTTGAAACCCAGTGGGATCGTTCATATTTCACACAGCTGTTTTATTTTCTTTTGTACAAACTTGTATAAACTCTTTTGTTCGGCGGCGTACCTCTTACTAGGACGTCAGCCTCCTGTACACAAAAAGCCTATTCACAGGCCATTCAAAATCAATACAAATATATTTTCATTTAAACGTGCCAAGTGTTTTTCTTTTTTCTGTTTTGTTTTGCGAAGAACGTCCAAGGTTCAATTTGCGATATATGCATTGACAATAATTTGCTAACTCATAAATATTTGCATACGAAACAAAGGAATTAATTGCAGGTGACACTAGAAACAGGGGCAATAAAAGAATTGTCTGAGCAGTCTAATTGTTCTATCCTCCAAGGTACCAAGGTAGGTTCAGCTAAAGAACACGACCAAGTACGTATTAAATCCCCAGAGAGTGATTCAGCAAGACAGTACATTTCTCTCCAAGCAAAATTATCAAATATCAAGGAAATTGAGTATTCTCCTGTAGATCTCAAATACTTCCCCAGCAGCAATACATATAAACAAGCATCCCCGGCAGTCTTGGGCTAAAGATTGTTCCCCGGCGGTATACCCACGTTCAAAGGAATCATTTCCCCAGCAATTCAAAACTCCCCAGGAGAGTCCCATCCAGTTTCCCCAGGAAAGAGGGAGTCCGTATCCCCAAGCAATAAGCTTATCCCCAGTAGATTCTGGAAGCTTATCCCTCGCAGAACAACGAACGCGTCGTCCGGCTTTATTCAAAGAGTTATTTCCTTAACAGGATATAACTGGGTTATCCTCAGCCTAAAGCCATGGAAAGATCGTCGTCAACAAAGTCTTCTTACCCCAGCGAAGTCTGTCAGCACTTCCAACAACGAGGGTATCCTCAGCAAGCTATTATCAACAATTCAGCAAAGCATCTCTATCCCCACAGAGTATTGCTTCCCAGCATGGTCGCTAGAGTATCTTTTCTCCCCGCAGAATCGTCCATTTGCCAAGTTTATTCCGCAACGGAGTCATCTTCTCCTACCGGTATTCTTGCAGTCATCATCCCCAGCGGAAGCAAAATCAATATTTCAAGATCAGCCCAGGATACGACTACCCGGCATCCGTCAAGGATTTATATCCCTAGACAAAAACATGCATTCATAAACATCACATACATCATTATAGCATGCATAACGCATCATATCGTACAAATCTCATTTATGTTGAGAACATCATTGCTTGATCCATATCATGCATCGCATAGGACTGACCTTTACCTTTCAGGAAAGATGCAGTTAAAATGCTCAAACATAATTCAAAGCCTTCTCTAGTCCAGCTAAATCGACTCCCAACAGATTTTTCTGATAGAGACTCAGTAGAAGATATAGTCCCCTCTCCGGCAAGTGCGTGAGGTGGTAATTCCTTCTTCAGATGTTTCCCTCTCCGACGATGAGTGTGAGGTGATAGTCTCTTATGGTCCCCTCTCCGGCAAGTGCGTGAGGTGGTAATTCCTTCTTCAGATGTTTCCCTCTCTGACGATGAGTGTGAGGTGATAGTCTCTTATGGTCCCCTCTCCGGCAAGTGCGTGAGGTGGTAATTCCTTTTTCAAGATGTTTCCCTCTCCGACGATGAGTGTGAGGTAATAGTCTTATGGTCCCCTCTCCGACAAGTGCGTGAGGTGGTAATTCCTTTTTCAAGATGTTTCCCTCTCCGACGATGAGTGTGAGGTAATAGTCTTATGGTCCCCTCTCCGACAAGTGCGTGAGGTGGTAATTCCTTTTTCAGATGTTTCCCTCTCCGACGATGAGTGTGAGGTGATAGTCTCCTATGGTCCCCTCTCCGACAGTGAGCGTGAGGTGGTAATTCCTTCTTCAGATGTTTTCCTCTCCGACGATGAGTGTGAGGTGATAGTCTCCCATGGTTCCCTCTCCAACGGTGTGTGAGGTCGTAAGTCCTTTTCAGATGATTCCCTCTCCGACGATGAGTGTGAGGTAATAGTCTCTTATGTTTCTCTCTCCGACGGTGTGTGAGGTGACAATTCCTTTTCCTATGATTCCCTCTCCAACGGCGAGTGAGGTGATTCCCCATCAAGATTTTTCTCAACAAGCGTGTTGAAGTTAAAATCACCCAAGGTTCTCTTATCATCCATGCTAAGGCAGTAACCATATCTGGTCCATTCATCATCTTTTGAAGCTCCAGACTCAGCTCCTGTAACCAGTCAGGACACATCTATACCAAGAATCTAAAACCAACTCCTGCAACGTGTCAGGTACTCATTTTTCTTTTGCAGGTATGCGGGTTCTCGCTAAGGAATCTCCTACGCAATCAGCATCCAGATGGCATCTATAAGCCCATCACCCTATCCAGCAACCTCTAAATGGCATCTATAAGCCCATTCCCCCATCATTGTTACTATGTGAGCGCAAATTTCTGGGCACTCTAGTGTCCAATCATCTTCTACCCTCGGATTACGAAAGGCACGCCAGCCAATCTGCATCCTCAGGTCTAAGAAGATTGAACAGGGGCAACTGTTGTACCCCAAAATTTGCCCTCCCATATTCTTCAAGAAATGGCCAAGCCAAGTCACAAAATTCCCCAAGGGTTGTGTAGTGCAACTGTCTCCTATACAGTCAAAACTAGGGTTTGGGTTCTGATCAAGAATTGAAAGTTTTCAAAGGCCCAATCAAGTCTCATATGCTTACAAAGATGGTCAAGTATCCTCATATCAAGTTTCAAGGCATTCAGCTCAAAATTGCACAGTCAAAACCCTAAATTGCACTACAGTCAACTGTAGGGGCAAAATGGTCATTTGACGGTCAAAAGTTCAAATTTTTGGTCAACATATCATTTTGAAGCCACAAACATCATTTGATCAATGCTTGATCATGATTCTCAAAATTTGGCTCAGAAATCATCAAAGATGCAAAAGTTACTATATTTGGACAGCTGAAAAAGTCAACTGAAATTGACCAGGGCATAACTTTCACATGGATTATCAGAAAAATTCCATCCAAAGCTCATTTTGAAGAGAAAGACATTTCCTACAACTCATCTTCATACTTCAAGTCCAAGAAATGCTCTCACAAAAAGTTATCAATTTCAACATTATAGGTCATTTTCAAAAGTCAACAAAAAGGGACTTTAAGTCAAAGGCCATAACTTGAGATTGGTAAATCAAAATGACATGGGACCAAAGGCATTGGTTAAAGGACTCAAAGACCTTTCCAAAATGTCCAAGCACATGTGGAAAGCTTAAAAATTGAGCAAGTTATGCCTTGTGGAAGTTGGGAAATTTTTGGGAATTTTGAAAAGTCAACATTGATGCAAATGATCCAAAAATGCTAATGGGCCCATTTTTCTTCCAAGTTTCTTCATGCCAAGCCTATGCACGACCATTAAGCCCAAGGGGAAGTATTTTCTCATTTTTAATTATTTATTTGAATTTATATTAATATTAATTCATTTAAATCATTTAAATATGTAGAAAATATAAACTTGACCTAAAAAAATCTTTTTATGCACATTCTAGACTCAAGATCTCGTGCACATCCTAATTAGGCAAGTTTTGGTTTGATTTGAGCTGATTGAACAAAATTGCACATGAAAAAAGATTCAAAAAAGATCTTACAAAATCAAATATGCAAATCATTGAATGCCATGGATTTTGTGCAATTTTGTTGACCTAAAAGCTTCTATACATAATCAGGAATAAAAACCTAATGGCATTACACTGAAAAGCTGCGCAAGAAGCTCTCTACAAAACTTGAAAATTGCCATAAAACTCAAGAACTGAATTCAGTGTTCTAGGTCGATTCAAGCCTTGATTTCCATCCCAAAAGCTTCCTTGTGGTTGACTGATCGTATTCCAACTCATAACCCTCATCAAAAGGCAAGGAATCGGTGTACAGAACTCAAGATATTCCATGAAAATTCCAAAATCGTATTCTATATTCTATGCATTTTCATGACATTTCATTGATTGATTCTTATTCCTGATATGATTTCAAAGCTAACTGGTATGTTTAATTGAGTTTTTAGGTTACACACGCGATTTCACCATGCTTAAAAATTAGGTTTTGCAGGACTGGAATTTAGGGTTTCCACAATAGGGAAAAATTAGCCCACGAAATTAATGCCATTAGACTCAGCGCTTGAAGACGAAGATGATGGAACCCTCGCGCTCAATTTATGAGCGTCGAGGGTCTAATCGCTATTTTCTGGAAGCACCCCTAAGGCCACGCCATAGAAACCGTTGCTATTGTGTTTTGTTTACAGGGATGGTGGAGAAGACAACATCGTGGCAAAGCATGATAGGCCCGTTTGAAAAATGGCGCGCTGGATCCACTACGCCAAAAATAAGTTTTAGCAGCGCCTCTACTAAAGCGCTTATTGAAAAAGCGCTGCCATAGCCTTCACAAAAAACAAAATTAAAAAAAAGGGAAACCTACGAAGGCGCTTTTTTAAAAGCGCTGGCATAGGGTTACCTACGAAAGCGCTTTTCAGAAAGCGCTTTCATAGGTATTTGAAATATCTAACCTACGAAAGCGCTTTTGAAAAGCGCTCTTATAGGGAACCCTATGCCAGCGCTTTTGAAAAGCGCTTTGTTAGGGGGACCTACGAAAGCGCTTTTTACCTCAGAAGCGCTCTTATAGGGAACCCTATGCCAGCGCTTTTGAAAAGCGCTTTGTTAGGGGGACCTACGAAAGCGCTTTTTACCTCATAAGCGCTCTTATAGGGTACCCTATGCCAGCGCTTTTTAAAAGCGCTTTCGTAGGTTGTTTTTATATTAAAATTAAAAATCCCTAAATCTGTTCTTTAGTCTTCCTAATTTCTTTCGTTCAGAGCTTCCTCATTGCCGTCGCCGCCGTTCGTCTTAAGCTTTTCAGCCTCCGTTGGTCACCCCCACCGTCTACACCCTTTCCAACCACAATTCCGCTCCATCAACTCCTTCCAGTACACCTACAACGAGCTTCCCCTGTCTTCCTCTAGCTATGCTACCATTTCCGGTATCTTAGAAGTGAAAAGCTTTGCGTCAATCTCAGTTATCATCATCAGGTATCATCAATTCTTCACTACCCAGATGCTAATTCCTCTTTACTTGTTGAATGCTGAATATTCCTAATCATGACATGTTTATTCTGTGCAAATGTTTCTTTAATGAAAATGATCTTTACAGTGTTCTTCACTATCCATTTCAATTGTTTTCAACAACAAACAAGCTAAAGCTCTCAAGATTTAAGGTATCACTATCTTTTGATGCTTCACTAAGTAAGTCATTTGTGATGGATGTCAAGGAAACTTGTGTATTTTTATACTCTTCATTCAACAGTTTCTTCAAACTAATGTCAAAGAAACTAATGTCATTGTTCTTGTTTACCCTAACCAATTGATATTTTCGCATTCCAGGAGAACAATTTCTTTCTCTCGTTCAATTGCTTAAGTAATCTCTCTCATTCAAGTAATCTCAATCCTCCAGAGGCCTTCACGAACTGGTTTTTAGAAGTCCATCTTCTTCATCTAACTTGCTTCCTTCCTCTTAAATCTTAAGTAAGATTTAACATTGTTTTTAAAAATTAATCTTGAAGTAATCTTGTGTTGTTGTAGGTTGGTGTTTTAGTTTGAAGTATAATATTGTGATAATGTGATAATGTGTTTTTGGTTTGTTTTATTAAGTTGATGTTCTGGTTTGAAGTATTGTGTTTGTATTGTGATAATGTGATAATTTTTTTTAGTTTGGTGTCTTAGAAGTTGAAATTTTGTAAACTTTAATTATTAGTTACATAAGACATTAATAGAAAAATGGTAGTGTTTATTTTTTAATTTGTTAGGAGTAGAAGGAATTTGTTTATATTAGAGGTGGTTATATTTTTAATGCGCTATAATGTAGTGGAATTGGAATTTAGAGAATTGGTACTTACTAATATGTGTAAGATTGGAACTTAGATAATTTTGAGATTTTGTTGTGTTGTGTTAATTTATTTAATTGATTATGCATCACAAAAGTGATAATGAAGAGTAGAAAAAATGATTCTTTTTTCAATAGGAAAGAAATAGATGAAGAGAACTTAACTCCTATGTTAGAATCTCAAGGAGAGTTCTTGATAATCCAAGAATTAAAGAAAACTGGCAGGAACACACGCACCCAATGACAGCTTGACTAATAATAATGGGTTACAAGCAGTCGTAAGATTGGGAGGCAAAGTTGATCTCTTGGGAAAGGCTTGAGACATGAGAGTGTATTTCTCTCTAGCTTTTAGGATCAAATTATGTTATGTGCTAATAATTTATGTGTTAGGGACGGTCTATATAGAACTTTGTTCTAATTTTAAATGAGTCCCCTATTAGTAGTGGAAGTAATAGGATGGCCTTGAATCTGTGCAATTTAGGAATTCCAGTTATGAAAGTCATGGACATGCCTTCCAAAACAACATCAAGAATGGGGAGGGAATGTATTTGCTGTAGTAACCAGCAGGTGCCATTGTATTTTTGTTAAACAATACATGAACAATGAAAAGTAGTATCAACTAGAATCCTAGATCAGTAATCACATACATCTTGTTATTTCATTGTTTTTATAATGGGTAATATTATAACCTATGTGGCCTATATTATATCTCCAAGAAAATTCATATAATAAAACAATCAAACATGACAATGGATATGTATATTCTGCAATTCATAACACACAATAAAAGAAAACAGAAAATCAAGAAATGAAACTGTTATTTCCCACCCATAACAAACAATGTAGACTAAGGTTTATATATTTAAAGTTCCTTAAATAAGCTTATTGTTCTAATCTAAGGTTTATATTATTGTGTTTATGAAGTCTGTTTTGAACTTTGTGTGAGTTTTAATAGTTTTGTTCTTTATGTGAAACTCGTCTCATTGGTTGAAGAATGTCGATGTTTATAAATTATCTTTAGTCCTGATTCTTAAGCAACATAATTTTTTGATTCAAGTGTTAGCATATGTTCGGCCTTTATGTATCATGTTCTTAATAGAATTTAAATAATTAAGATGATGACAAATAGGTGAAAGAAATACTCTATAAATTTGAAGTGAAAGTTAGGTTAGTGTGAAACATATTGTTAGATTATGATGACAAATAGGTGAAATAAATACTAAATTTGAAGTGAAAGTTAGGTTAGAGTGAATCATATATCTTATATATTAAAGTTGTGAAGTCTATTAAATTATTTTGGAGTTAAAATTAAGGTTTTTTTTAGTAATTTTATATATTTATTTTATTTTATTTTATTAGTTATTTATTAAAATTAATTTCCTCTCAGTAACTCTTTAATTTCGTTTATCGTTAAGTGAGGTACTTACTAACTTTGTGAATTGAATTCGCCATAGGGGTTACTTGTGAAGAGTGAAAGTTTGACCGTTTTTGTTTAGCTTAATTAAGACATGGATAAGACATGGATGAATTCAAACCGATTGTCGAAAGAGTACGAGAAAGGGGTATGGGAATTTGTTGAGTTTGCGGTTGCGCACTCCAAAGACCCGCTTCGAATGCCGTGTCCTTGCTTGGGTTGCTGTTATGCCGGGGGTAAGGTTGACGGGAATCAGTTGGGATCTCATTTACTACGGTTTGGAATTGATAGAAGTTATACATGTTGGACAATGCATGGTGAGAAAAGTACCGGGAATGCTGAGTCGAGTTGTAATAGGAAGTATGCTTCAAACGACGATTGCACAGACACATACGATTGTGATCGAGTCGAAGAGATTGCAGAAGCGCTTGAAGAAGATCTTGCGGATTGTCCCAAAATGTTTGAGAGGTTGGTAAGCGATGCAGAGAAACCGTTGTATGTTGGTTGTTCAAAATTCACAAGATTGTCTGCGGTGTTAAAGTTGTACAACTTAAAGGCGGACAATGGATGGTCGGATAAAAGTTTCACAGAGTTATTAGCCCTTATGAAAGATATGCTACCAGAGGATAATGTTCTTCCCAATCGAACGTATGAAGCCAAAAAGATGTTGTCTTCTATTGGAATGAGCTATGATAAGATACATGCATGTCCAAACGATTGCGTTTTGTTTCGAAACGAGTATGCAGCGTTGAATGAGTGTCCTAAATGTGGTGCCCCTCGATATAAGAAAAAGTTGTCTCCTGCTAAAGTCTTATGGTATTTTCCTATAATTCCGAGATTTAGACGCATGTATCGTAGTGAGACCGATTCAAGACACTTGACTTGGCATGCAGATGAAAGAATTATTGATGGAAAGTTGCGACATCCGGCAGACTCACCACAATGGAGTAAAGTTGATACTGAATATCCTGAATTTGGAAAAGAAGCAAGAAACCTTCGGTTGTCATTGTCTACTGATGGAATGAACCCGCATGGTATTCAAAGTATCTCGCATAGCACATGGCCTGTGATTCTTATGATTTATAACTTACCTCCGTGGCTATGTATGAAGCGTAAGTACATGATGTTATCTATGCTAATTTCTGGGCCTAAACAACCAGGGAATGACATAGACGTATACTTGGCACCCTTAATCGAAGATTTAAAGTTTTTGTGGGAGAGAGGTGTGGAGGTTTACGATGGGTATAGGAAAGAAAGTTTCAACTTGAGGGCGATGTTGTTTGGAACAATTAATGATTTTCCAGCATACGGAAATCTATCCGGGTACAGCAACAAGGGTCAAAAGGCGTGTCCTGTTTGTGAAGATGAAACCGATACGACACGATTGGCGCTTTGTCAGAAGAATGTCTTTCTCGGCCATCGTAGATTCTTAAATTCTAATCATCACTACCGTGGGTGGAGAAAAGCATTCAATGGAGAGGCCGAACATCGTACAGCCCCGCCTTTTTTGTCAGGTGATCAAATTTTTGAAAAGGTGAAAGATGTGAGCACTCAGTTTGGCAAGCCTTTTGCACATTCAATTGTCAAGGGTGGGTGGAAGAAGAAGTCAATTTTCTTTGAACTTCCATATTGGAAGTCGTTGTACGTAAGACATTTCCTGGATGTTATGCATATTGAAAAAAATGTATTTGACAGCGTTATAGGTACGCTACTCAATATACAAGGAAAGTCTAAGGATGGCGTTAACATAAGGAATGACATGGTAAACATGGGGATGAGAACTGAATTGGGGCCCGTGACGAAAGGAAGACGAACATATCTGCCACCTGCTGTTTACACTCTATCTAGAAAGGAGAAGAAAACATTGTGTAAGTTCCTCAGTGAAGTAAAAGTTCCAGAAGGCTACTCTTCAGATATTAGAAGACTTGTGTCCATGAAAGACCTCAAGTTAAAGAGTTTGAAGACGCATGATTGCCATGTTATAATGGAACATTTTTTACCAATAGGTATACGTTCTATTCTGCCAGAAAAAGTAAGAAGCGCAATAACTAAGCTGTGTTTCTTCTTCAGGTCTATTTGCAGTAAGGTGGTCGATCCCGCGATCTTACCAACATTGCAAAATGAGATAGTTGTTACTTTATGTGATCTTGAAATGTATTTTCCTCCCTCGTTTTTTGACATAATGGTTCATCTAGTCGTTCATCTTGTGAAAGAGACACAACTGTGCGGACCAGCTTATATGAGATGGATGTACCCTGCTGAACGTTATATGAAAATATTAAAAGGGTACGTGAAAAACAGAAGTCGACCAGAGGGTTGTATTGCCGAGCGATACGTTGCTGAAGAAGCGGTTGAGTTTTGTACTGAATATCTGTCAAACGTTCAATCAATTGGACTCCCCAAATCTCATATTGTCGAAAAAAAAGAAGGAAAAAGGCTAATTGGAAATAAAGTTGTGACAGTATCAATGGTCGAACGGGATCAAGTGCACTTGTATGTTCTGCACAATGAGATTGAGGTTGAGCCGTTTGTTGAAATGCACAAAGTTGTTCTCCGAGATTTAAATCCAAATAGAAATGAGAACTGGATAGTACGAGAGCACAATCGAAGTTTCATACCGTGGTTTAGAGATCATATTTATTCAAAGTATCTTTCAGATCCTGCTTCAGTAACAGAAAGGTTGAGATGTTTAGCCTATGGTCCATCTGTAATTGTGCTTTCTTATAGCGCATACGCAATTAATGGATACACATTTTATACCAAAGAACAGGATGATAAAAGTACTATGCAAAATAGTGGTGTTACCTTGGTAGCTGAAGCTATGCACATATCAAGTGCGAATGACTTAAATCCGAAATTTGCAAATTTGTCATATTTTGGGGTTATCGAGCGTATTTTGGTGTTTGATTACGCGAAGTTTCAGATTCCTGTATTTGGTTGCAAGTGGGTTGAAAATAATAGTGGCGTACGAATGGATAAGTCAGGATTTTTGCAAGTGGATCTCAATAGGGTAGGGTACAAAGATGAGCCTTTCATTCTAGCCTCTCAAGCTAAACAAGTGTTCTATGTCAATGATCCGACAAGTACGAAATGGTTTATAGTGCTTTTATCTAACAAAATAGTTGATGAAAAAATTGAAGATCAAGGTGATATTGGTGTTGGCATTGAATCTTGTACAAGAAACGATCAAAATGAGAATGAATCTTGTATTAGAAATGATCATAATGAGGGTATTTGGATCAATCCAACCGTCCGCATTGTTAAGAGACGCGTAGTACACAATCCTACCAAGAAAAGAAAGAGACGTTAGTGATAAAGTTAGTGTTAATAGTGTACTAATGTGCTTTAGTTTGTTTGATACAGGTTCAAAATTTGAAGCATTTTTTCTGTGTCAATGTTTCTTGGAATTGGATTAGTATATATTTTGTATGCTATGATGACTTGTTGCAATGATGAAACTTGATTGTTGTTGTTATATGTCGCTATGAGGTCGATATTGATGATGGTACTGTAATGTTAGTTTAATGGTGTACATGTTCAAATATATACATGTTCTCTCTATTTCAATCTTAATATGAGTATCATCTAATATTATTTTTGTCATTTTTGTCTCCTTCATTTTCCTTAATATCTTCACTAATGGTTTTTATTGGTTACTGGTTCATATACCATCTACATATTATCTAGTTGTTCAAGAGTTAAGGGGTAATTCGAATTAAAGGTATTATCTTTTTATTTTGTTTTAAAGTTTTCATTTTTGTTTTTAGTATATCCTCCAACAGTGTTTTGTTTTTATTTTAATATTAAGATGTTTTTTCTAACATTTTTTTTATGTTTTAGGTATCTCTTCAAAGCAAGAAAAATATTACTGGACTGCTTATTTATTATCTATGGGTTTAGTTTCTTTTGTTGTTAAATACTTTATTATTTTTAGTAAAAGGGGTTGAGTTTTGAGGTTAGAATTGTGTAAGGTTTTGTGTCACTTTGTTTGTATTATAATTTGTTAAGATTGGTTATTTGATTTTATTATTGTCTATTTGTCTCTATATATTATTGCTGTTTATATATTATTGTTGTTTGATACAGGTTCAATGGCTCCAGATAGAGATGCTCCACCTGAAAACCCACCTGAAAACTCACAAGAAAACTCACAAGAAAGAGTTGCTTCGGATACAAATGCTCCACCTGATACTGAAGCAAAAGAGGTTGCACGAGGCATCACTATTATGAAGGGAATCATTCGACATAGAGACCAAGGATTAGTATACCGATTGGAATGGAATTCTGATAAACAACCAATTGGTCCTAATTCTGCAAAGTTGACAAGTTATATTGGTACACTTGTCCGTATGCATATTCCGGTCTCCGTAGCTACCTGGAAATCGAAAACGAAAAATTTAGAATTGGAGGAGAAAAAACAAGCGATTTGGGAAGAGCTTCAGGTATATATCATATATGGTTAATTGTTGTTATTATCTTGACGATAAATTGTTTAAATTACTTATACTAACACACTATGCGTACGTTTTTTTGCAGAGGACTTTTGAGATACCAGATGAACGTAAAAGCTACATACTTAGTTTGGCCGGCAAAAGATATAGAGGGTGGAAAAGTTTTTTGACAAACACCTATCTTAAGGATAAAGATGGAAAATTTCTTGAAGAGGCACCGGGACGGCCAACAAAGTATGCGACCTTCATTGATGAAGCAGATTGGGCTGAGTTTGTAAAGCAAAGAGATGAAGCTTTTCAGAAAAAGAGTGCCACGAATAGTGAGAGAGCATCCAAACCCGCGTATCCATACAAAAAAGGGCGTTTGGGATATGCACGCTTAGAGGATAAAATTGTAAGTAAATAGAAATGCGTTTTAATTAATTGTCTACATGTGCATGTTTTAATTGACGATTTTATCGTTTGTGTCAATGCATAGTTAGAGGAGACTAAAAGTGAGGAAGCTTCACTTCCTGTACATGTGTTGTGGAAGGAAGCTCGTGTGGGCAAGAATCAAGCTGTCGATCCCGATGTTCAGAGAGTTTATACTGAATGTGTAAGTATAATACTGTGTCTTTAATTAAATCAAATGTTTTTTAATATATAAATGATTTTTTATCTCCACTAATAATTATTTAAATGTAAATGAATTACAGGAGACCTTGTCGCAATCGGCATCCACCGGTGAGGAGAGCGTACTTAGTAGAGTACTAGATGCTCCCGAGTATCCCGGTCGGGTGAGGGGTAAGGGTCATGGTGTGACTCCAACCTCTTTTTATAAGAGTTCTAGGAGAAGATCAAATCTTACCAATGAAGAAGTGTTGCAAAAGTTGCAGGAATTGCAAGCACAGGTCTCTGAATTGCAAAGAGATAAAGATATGTATATGAGAGAAAATTGCAACACTTCATCGGTGAGAGAAACTAGTGATAAGGCTAGTATCAACTATCAAAAGAAATTTCCCGAGGTAATTATAAGTTTTTTTCCTTACAAACTGTTCTATTTTATTAATGATAATGACTTTATATTTTCTATTTATTTAGGGCATTTCATCTTGCCAACTATACTTATCGTCACCGAATTATCGACTAGTTGGCAAGGGAAAAGTGCACAACACTTCGGGAGATTTACTTCACCACAGACCGCTCCCGGATGGACACCTGAAAGTATCGGTGGATGTTGTATTAGATCGTGATGCGATTCTACCGGTACCTGACATGGTCTCAGAGACGACATTGCTGCGAGATGCAATAGGATCATTTGTTGCATGGCCCTCGGAGCTCATTACCATTAGTGATGAGGTATACTGAAAACGATTATGAATCATTTAGTTTTCGAATGTCAATTCTAAACCGTTTATTAATTATTTTTTACATTTTAATTTTAGACTGCTCCTATAAAACCCGCAATTAAGGGTAAAGGGATTTTACAGGAGGAGGAGTCTGTTGCATCACTAAAAGAGGTACATTTAAAGTGTTAATATATAGTCTGAATCTAAATCTGCATGATTTTATATTTTACCTAACTTATATGATTTTTAGGCATCCGCTCGGGAGTCACAACAAGTGACGCAGCAGGTTCGTAGCGTACCACCCACTGGTCCTCCGAAGCAAGCGGCAAAAAAAGGCGGTGCTTTTGTGCCTCGATACCGTTCGACACTCGCAACAATGGTTGATATGTCCGATTTGAAGGATGGTGGTTTACGTGAAATCAACATGGATGAAAGTGTCTTCGGTATTGAATTCCCGTCACATATTACAATTGATGACTTGGAAGAGATTTTTAGGCATGATCAACTAGGCGTCAGTAATATGCACTCATACATCCGGTAATATTCACTCATCCGATATATTATTTAATTAGTCCCACAATATAATTTATTTACACATTTCAATGAAAATAATCTAATGTTTATTATGTTTTTATTTAAGGTTGTTGTATGACAGAGTGTTGCGCGGGACTGCATTGTCTAATAGATTCCGTTTCGTGTCTTCCGCCCATTGCAGCGGAATGACAATTGCTTCGGAACCGGAATCAGTTAGACAGCGCTTAGTAGATAGATTCATGTCCACCGGCAATACAGAAAGTCTGCATCTTTGGGCGTATAATACCCGACCAGTAGGGTTAGTTTCTCATTCTTGGTTCATCTAATCTCTGTTTCTTTTGTGTATAGCAAAATTTTCATATAACCTATTGTTTTAATTTATAGAGCACACTGGTTGCTGCTTGCTATCAACCCGATAAGAGAAGTCGTGTATTATCTGAATTCGGTAAATGGTGAATGGACCAATTATCCGGCTATGAAGGAAATCGTTGATTTGTAAGTGGGATCGTTCTAAATATATATTCGTGTATATTTATATATTTTCTTATTTGTGGGATTGATCTAAACATATGCTTTTATATATTTAATAATTAGATCAATACAAGTGTTCCGTAGTCAACGGGACGCACAGGTATCCCGGACTAAATCAAACAACATCACTTGGATCCAAGTGCAGGTACATTACTTTTCACAATTTTGCTTATAATATTTATGCTACTTGGTAAAACAAGACAACTATAGAATCTTATTTGTTTTATTATGTAGTGTCCGCAACAGCGAAACAGTCATGATTGCGGATACTTTGTTTTGAGGTTCATGAAAGAAATCCTTCAGGCGAATCAATTAGAGATTCCGCTCACGGTATGAATTTATAACTTAAGATAATTTCATATAATTTATTACATTTAACTAAATATATCATTTATATTATGTTTTTGTTTTGTAGTACCTTGACGAATTCCGTGCTGCTGGGTACCCGAAGCTTAAGTTGGAAGAAATTAAAGAAGATTTGTGTCAATATTATATTAAGCAATTTTTCATGTAGGATTTGTGTCGATTTGAACTATAATATTATTGATGTAATCATGTATATATATAATTTTGGATATTATAATGGTATTATATTAGTATATATATTGTCTTACTGATGGCTGAAATAATAGCGTCGAAAATATATTACAGGTCAAAAATATATTACAGGTCGAAAATATTACAGGTCGAAAACATTACAGGTCGACTGGGAGGATTAAATTATAGGCTGCACATAAAAATACCTCATTTAGAAACGACAGCGCTTTTAAAAAGCGCTCTTAAAGGTCCACCTACTAAAGCGCTTCTTAGTAAAAGCGCTGCCAAAGACCAGTAAAAAAGCATAAAAAATTAAAAAAAAACGCAGCATACAAAAGCGCTTTTGGAAAAGCGCTCTTATAGGGGGGCCTATCAGAGCGCTTTTTCCAGAAAAAGCGCTCTCATAGGGGGGCCTACCAGAGCGCTTTTCCAAAAGCGCTTTTGTATGCTGCGTTTTTTTTTAATTTTTTATGCTTTTTTACTGGTCTTTGGCAGCGCTTTCTGGGAAAAGCGCTCTTAAAGGGGGGTCTACCAGAGCGCTTTTTCCAGGAAAGCGCTCTTATAGGGGGTCCTACCAGAGCGCTTTTTCCAGGAAAGCGCTCTTAAAGGGGGGGTCTACCAGAGCGCTTTTAGAAGCGCTTTTGTTACCTACGCCAGCGCCAGCTATTAAAGCGCTTTTAAGCGCTTTTAAAGGCCAAAATAAGCGCTTTAAAAGCCCTTTTCCGTAGTAGTGATCCACTAACGCGTTTGTTTGTCTTTTCATTATTTATTTGTTATAATATAATAACATGCGCGTAGTGGCTCAGATGGTGAACGTTGATTGCATTAACCCTCGTGACCTGGGTTCAAGTCCCAGGTCTGGCAAATTTCAATATTATTTTTCAATGTAAATTCCCATGCAGCGCTATCATTGATGCACACCATGCTCCACCATCATCCAGACGTCCACGTGCCTATGAGAACTAATCAGAGTGCCACGATCCAAGGTGTACCATGAACGCAAGTCAACGCGTTAGCACACAATCTGGGCAAGTCAAATGGATTTCAAGCTTATTGGGCCAGCTTCTTGGATCACACCTCCATGTTGGGACAGAAAACCCCCCTTGGTTTGCTTTATCTTTCTTTTTATTCTTTAATTGTTATTTTATTTTCTAATTTAATTAATTAATGTTTTTTTACAAAATATAAAAATATCATAAAATCAGAAAAAGGCAAAAATATGATATATGTTTATTTAATTATTTTTTTTATAAATTATTAACATGTAAATTAATTTAGTTTTAATTAGGTTACAATTTTAATTTCTTTTAATAACCAAAAAATCCAAAAAATATAGAATTTAGGTTTAATGAATTCTTTTTATTCCTTTTTAATTTTCCCTTTTTTTACAATAATAATATTTATTTTATTGATTTTCATAATTAATTGTATATAAATTAACTTAGATTTAAATTAGTTAAAAACTTCAATATTTTCTTAATAAACTTAAAAAACATTAGAATTAGGGTTTATATCCAATTTTTAGTTTTAATTAATTCTTTTTCCTTTAAATCTTAAAAAACACAAAAATACCAAAACATTTAATTTTCATTTTTTAATTCTAATTCCTCATTAAATTTAATTTTTTGCAAAAGGGTCCAACGCCCATTGTTTTAATTATTCTATTTCGCACGTTTATTTTATGTCGTTTATTATAATTATGTAACTCTCCCAAAGCGTTATAACATTTTATACTTTTCGCACTTTCATCTTATTGCTTTATTTACTTTCAGTCAAATCGGGTCCGGTTTAATTTTGGCGATGTGGACCCGCGCCATTTGTAATAGTTGTAGATTTATTTTCCCGCAAATATAAACTGTTAAATGAGCATGAAAGAATGTATGGACTTAAATTAAAATCAAGCGTAGAACACAAATAAACATGACAAGACAAATAACTGAAACATGACACACGAATCGCACACACCACCCCTAGGGTACGCCTCACTGTTGCCTTGCCTTTCGAAAGGTGATCGTCGAGTAGAGGACGTCTTAGTAAGTCCTCATGATCCGGGAACCTGGCATGAGGGTAGCTTCTAAGGTGTCTTCCCATTGCTCTGGTGATCACCATGTCCCGATAAACCTCGAATTGACCCGAACACCTCCAACGGTGGTGCTACCTACCTCTTAATGGTGGGATGGCACTACTTTTAAGGACATTTACACAGACGAATTCCTTAGGGTAGGTAGGTTCTCAAGGATACTTGCTCTCTTCAAAACAAACTGAAATCTTTTCACACCAACACATTTTCAAAAGCTTTCAAAGCAAATTTTTTCAAACACTCTGACGTACGAGTCGAACTGAAATTTTTTCAAAGAAACTTTTTTAAAACCCATAGTTGAAAAGCAAACAAACAATTTTGAAAACACAATGAGCAAGTATCTAAGAGCCCATGGATAACCATGGATAGAAAGGGTGCTAACACCTTCCCTTCCTATAACCTACCTCCCGAACCGAGAGCGATCTCTTTAAGGAATTTTTCTGTGCTTTTGTCCTTTCCATTTGGAGAAAATAAAAGACGGTGGCGACTCTTGCTTCCGCGACATTTCGCGAACCAGCGTTAAACAGTCAGTTCCAGATCCACCGATCACAATTGTTACTCCAAAAAGATGATGACCTTTATCTGTTGATTGATCTTTCCTGAAAAGGTAAAGAGTTAGTTGTATGAAATGACATGATGTATGCATTGCGTAATGATGTTCTCAAAATAAATGAGATTGTGTCGTATGAATTTGTTATGCATGTAAATATGATGCATGATGGGTGAAATGTTATTTGAATGTATCTTTGTCTGGGAAAATAAATCCTTAACAAATGTTGGGGAGTTATTAAATCCCGGACTACTGTTGAAGAGTAGGTGTGTCTTCAAACTTTGCTTAGAATGTTTCCACCGGGGATTCCTGTTTTGTTGTTTTGAGGAGAACTCTGCTGGGGAATATTGAAAACTCTATGGAGAGTGTTTATTCCTGCTTGGGGAAAAGAGTTCAGGAGTCTCAGTTGTCTGTTGCTCTACTGGGCAGTCGAAGTTGAACTGATATCTGGTTAGGTTCAGGCTTTACAGTAACTTGCTGGGGATTGTAGAGTAGTCTACTGGGGAAGAGGAGTTGTGGTCCTTTGATTTGTAGTAGTCATAGTGGCAAACTCAAGCTGGGGAATCCTACTGTTTGTTGGGGAAATAAACCCTATTTCCAATCTGTTGGAGAGGTGGCAACTTCACTGGCAGAAATCCTCGAGGATTCTTGAGGTCGACTCAGCTGGTGAGAAGTTTTCAGAGATTTAATATCTTGTTGGGAGTCACCCTATGAGAAGGATTTAGGGGAGATTTGTCACTGCCCCTAGTAGCAAGTGTTGGTGGAACTTCCAGGAATTATTTAATTGTACGTAACCCTTTGTTGGGATTTGCGTTCAATTCCCCAAGTGATGGAGATGGAGACCTTCCCCTGGTTATTCAGCACTCCTTGAGATATTTCTTAGAATCCTAACTGGACTGCCCCAGGTGTGCTGGATAATGACATGTCATGCCCCCTTGTTGATAAGAGATTTTTCATTGGAAATGTCATCCCATCTGAAGTGATTTTGTTCACTGAGAGAACTTTCGTTCATCGGATATTCGTTGTGCGAATTTCTCTGCTGTCAAACAAATAGCCCAATTCAAATAGCGATATTCAAATAAATGCGAAGTTTATGCTTGTCTTGAAGTTTTGAAAATGCGTTTTAGCAAGAAAAGAAAAATTGTAAGAAAATCCAACTCAGGATTTAGAGTAAAGCCTTACAGGAGTCAGGATACCTTTTGTAACAGTATGCTTTCGAACTAACCCATGCTTCAATTAGGACTTTTGAAGGGTTGTAGCGTGGCTTGGTTCAAAGGATAAGGCTCAAAGTATATTTGTACCCGTCCGTTCTTCATGATGTTCTTTAGTCCTAAACTCAGTTAATTGTACGTTTAAACTCCAATTGAGTCTGGAATGACGTTTTGATGATGGTTCATACAAGTTAAGTTTGTTGGAAGGCAGTCATTTTTGCAACATTTTTGTTGAGGGTTTATAGTGACCTCTTTCTTTTGATTTGTTATCCCTAATTTTTGCCTGACTGTTCTTGTTTTGAGATTATGGTCAGCGGGATGCCCCAGTTTTTCTTAAGTCTCCTTTGTAGGTTTTGACTTAGTGGGCTTTTCTTTTTGAGAGATAATGACTGCCTATTTGGTAGGGAACCATCACTGTCTTTTGATTCCATAGGAATGTCCTTGATATCACTCGTTGTATTACGAAGTGAAAGTTTGCGACTGAACGCGCATTTGAATTAACTGAGAGACTACCTTACCCCAGGTTTTGATTAAAGGTTTCAATTTGTGTAAAAAAGAAAACTTCTACTTCTTTGGCTAAAAGGGGTTAAGTAGGGATTATCTTCCTTATAACTCCAGTGTTTAGGATTTGAAAGAAATGCATGTACATCGTCAGCAAGGTCTATCCAAAAGCATATTGTATGAGATTAAGGCATTGTTTTCGTCATCCTCCCTCTAAAGGCTTGTAACTTTTAGCAAGAGTTGAATGTCATAAAGATAGTAAAAAGCATAGTTTAAATGTAATGAAAATGAATGGATGAATTCAAGACAAACATATGCAATGCATTAATGAAACAAAGTTTGACATTAATAGATAATTGTTTGAACAAGCAAAAGAAATTACAACTGAAAATTTTAATAAACAGAAAATTCTTCGCACAGACCGTCACTTTAATTGGATGCCCTTGAGGGGAGATAGAAGAGTTCTAGTTGATCGTCTTGTGTAAATTCCAAAACTACTTCGTAGATTAGGTCCTGGATCCTGTTCTTCAAAGCCCAAAATTGTTCGTATCATGCCCAGGACCATCAGAATGGTATGCACACCTCTCATTGGGATGGTAGCTAGAAGCAGCAGTGTTAGGATTCCGGGGAGGAGCCTTTAATGTAATTAGGTTTTCCTTCAACATGTGTTGTAGCACCTGAGCTAGCGACATACCAATCCTGGTGAATTGTCTCTTAGGTGCGACCTTCTTGCGTTGATTCCCTTGTTGTCGTTGGCGAGGTTGTTATTGGACTCGAGACGCGGCAGCAAATTGGAATGGTCTACTCTCCACCAAACCGGCTTCATGTCTCATGGGAGGTAGAATGGTGACTTGATCCCCAATCTAGATGGTTTGTTTCATACAGTTGCAACCGTCTTGATGAAGTTTGTTGATGAGAGTCCTCGACTCTTCTTGTCCCTGAGCTAAGTTTTGGATGAGAGCCATCTGGTCCACTAGTTATCCCATCATTTGGACCTTCATTATGTCTATCTCGGTTTGTAGCCGCTCTAACTGGTCATCCTTGGTGCCCCCCGGATTCCCCATGACCATGCCCCTTGTGATAAGAGCTTTCACCTCTTCTTTCCCCTTGGATAGGTTCAAGAACATTTCTTGGAGTTGAGTGTTTTGAGCCTGGATATCCTTGTAGTCTGCTCTAGAGCCATCTCTACTGAAATAAACAATAGGAAGATAAGGAGACCTGTATGGGAGAAACCTGTCATGATATGATGCATGATATGTGGATGCATGTTTTCAAGGATCTCGCGGGGTAAATGTTAGTAGTCACTTACAGCTTTGATTGGAGCACTTTGTATCGGTGGATGTACTTCCACGAGAATTAAGCTCACCATTCCAAGTGGGTTGTAGCCCTTGACTCAAGTTGTTGTGCTTTATCTTTGACGGCGTTTGTCTAGAGGAAAATAAATCCTCTTGCCTCTTGATAAATGTTTGGTTTAATGTAACCCTGCATCAAAGGCCCTCGAGATCCTTGAAATGGTTATTGAAAATTCTATAGTAATATGTCATGATGTTATGTACAAGTATGCAAAGTAAGCAAGTTTATATACAAATAATGATATACACACAAAGAAGACAAGTCCTTAGGTTTAGGCTTGCATGGGGTTTGTAGGTAAGTACCCTCTTGAAGTTAAGTTGGCTCAACCTGTCCTAGTTAATAGTAACCGGGTTCTAAGGGATCTCAATATCACTGACCTTTCTTTTAGGAATTATCTCAGCTCAATCAATCTTTTCTTGTGGCCGAGATATCCCAAAAGTCTAGTCTCAATGAGTGTAGCATCGAGTATCAACCAATCTTCAGTCGAAACCAAAGTCGGCCATCTCACTACTTTCTAGTGGCTTAGGATGAGTTAATTAAAAGGTTCTAAAGGCCAGTTAGCGCTTAATGACGCTAAGGAAGCCTAATGTTATCCTTGACTGACTCAAGGAACATTAGTACAAGCCAAACTGTCACGCTAACGTAGCTATCACTTCGTCCATATCGGTTTACGCCGTACAGCTTCCATGATTTATTGCTACTTACCTAAAAAGGTGCCCCAAATCTGGGTGTAGGATCTTTAACAGTAACCCAAACAAAGACCCATAATGTAAAGCATGAAAATCAAACAAAGAAAGCAAGTAAAGATGATCTAGCCCTAAGGGAATCCCACTTTTAAGTTTTTCCCCAACAGAGTCGCCAGTTCTGTAACGCGGTGGAAGAACTGACTTGGGTGTTTTGCGTTTTATCACAAATGTTACGGATAACAAGAGTCGCCACCGAATTTTCTTTTATCCAATAAGGAAAGGCTGAAAAGAAAAGGAAAGACCTTTTGAGATTATTTGAGTTCGGGGGGTAGATTATGAAAAGGGAAGGTATTAGCACCCTTTTAATCCGTAGTTATCTACGGGCTCTTAGTTGCTTGCTAGATCACTTGCTTTTGTTTGAAAGTGTGCTTATGGTCTGGGTTTTGAAAGTATTTTGAAAATATGACTTTGTAATGGCTCTAGTTTCTATAAGAACGCATACAATGTGTTGTTTTAAAAATAGTTCAAAGAGGTGTTTGTGGAATGTGTTTTTGAAAGTGATTTTGAAAAGATGTCTTTGTAATGGTTCTCGTTTCTATAAGAATGCGTACAAAGTGTTGTCTTTTAAAAATGTTTCAAAATGAGAGTGTTGGTGTATAAAATGTTTTTTTTGTGAGCAAGCGAGCAACTAGGAGATATCTACCTACTCAAAAAGGTCTTAGATGTTCTTTTCCTCCTCCTTTAGATATTGCTATCTTACCATTGTTTTGGTAAGAAGCCCCGTCGTTGGATGTGAAGGGACAGGCGTGGGACGTTTGTATAGTCATAGAAGACAACGTATGGGACTTTTTAGCAATGTCGTTTAGCGACTAGATCGTTTATCAAAGGCAACATCGAGGGTCATCGAGGGACTACGATCTTTTATCGAGGGTCTTTGCTAAAACGCCCATGTTCTAGGGACATGACTATTTTTCCGAGGCAATAAGTGAGATTACCTTAAGGGTGCATGTGTGAAAAGTGTGTTTGGTTGCATGCATTTCTCTTTAATTTTTAAGTTGTCTACTTGTTGGTTTTATCTTGCCATACACACTTACTTAGTAGCATTTGTATAAAGCAATAAAAAGTGCAAAAAATAAATCCTACACTATTACAACCATATTGAAGTTCAAGGAAAATTTAAAGGCAAAAATGAAATAAAAACAAGAAAAAATGAAGGTCTTCGATTGGGGTAGGAGAACCCTTTGATTTGCATTTTTTGGCCTCCTTCGATTGGGGCCTAGAGTCAGTAGAGTCATGTATTTCGATTGGGCAGGCACCAGCAGGGTCATGTCTTTCAATTGGGCACTGGCACCAGTGAGGTCCTGGCCTTCTATTCTGGCTTTCTGGGGCTTGGAAGTCAGCATATGGTATCCTTCGACTGGGCCTAGAAGCAGCAGGTTGTGCCTTTCGATTGGGCCTGGAACCAGTGTAGGCATGCTTTTCGTCTGGGCCTGGAAGTCAACATGGTTTGCCTCCTGGTTGCCTCTTTCGTTTGACCTGGAGAAATGGGGTAGAAGTCAGAAGCTCTGTTTCCTGTTCCTTTTGTTTGAGATGTTAAATAGCAATGTGGCCTAAAGCCATGCTAGCACTGCCTTAGGTCCAAGTTAATTCTTAAAATATTTATAAGAAACCAAAAGCAAAAACCAAAAGGCAATAGAACAAAACTATAAGGGTGTAAACAAAAAAGGGAAAAAACAACAATATGTACATGCTTGAAAATGAAAAGGAGTTGTATTTACATGTACTGGAAACAAAATATGCAAGGGTAAGAGTAACTTACCTTACTGCAGCCTTGAAAGTGAACTAGACCTTGAGTGGTGACCCTAGGTTCTCCGGGATTCGAAGGGAGGGGCCAGAAGCTGGGCCTTGGATGCTAGATTCGAAGGAGGGAAGAAACAAGTGTTATGTTTCTTTCTACTGGATTTGAAGGAAGCTGAAGTGTGGGGATTCTTTAGAATTGAAATAGGTAGGTGTTTGGGATTCTGGGTTTGTTTGATTTCTCAAGTGCTAATGAACTTGAGAGTTTTTATGTGTTTGAGAAAATTTGGGAGATTTGTTCCTCTGGCCAAAAATCCTCCCTTTCCTTGTTCATGGTTCCTCTATTTATATAGGAAATGCTTGGGAGACGTTCAAGTAGCCAGCCTTGCAAAAACAATAAAATACTAGGTAATGTGAAAGGTACATGTGGGAGGCTTATTGGCAGTTGATTAGACCCGTGCCTCTGGCCCTGCTTTTTCGTTCATACGAAATTCAGGTGGGAAGCTGCTTTTGTGATAAAAGTACTCTCTATGAAAAAAAGGGTACACATTCCTTTGCCAATTTATCCAAGAATGTTATTATCCTTCAAATAAACCTTTGAACCCTTAAGCAAAGTATCACAAACTTGTGTAAACCTCTGGTTATGTGAAGATTTGGAAGCAAAGTAGCATGACAAGTAGTTGGTCATGGGATTTCCTCATATTTGCTTCAAACAAAACCTGCTTCGAATGATTCAGCTTAGATTCGAAGGAAGCTGATTCGAAGCGAATCAAAGCTCCAATCTAAGCTTTGTATGTAGGTTGCTTCTGTCCAATTGAAGGCTTGTGTTTGAAGGAAACATATTGCCCTATCGAAGCATGTGGATCGAAACAAACGTAAAGGGAATCATTGCCTTGTGTCTGTTTAGCATGGGTGAAGTTCCTGGCTTCTGAGTCGAAGGGTGTTCTTTCAGGGGAAGCAAGAACTTAGTCAAATCTTGTATGAAGATACCTATTGGCTCAAACGAAGCTTGTATGAAGCAGAGTCTGCAAGAGGCCCTTGGTGCAAGTGGATTCGAAGGAGGTTTCAAATCCAAATGAAGGATGTACCCAAGTTGCATTCGAAGGAGGTTTCAAATCCAAATGAAAGATGTTTCTAAACTTGCATTCGAAGGATCCTAAGAGTAAATCGAAGGGTGTTGAATCGAAGGATACCTGTTTTCCCTCCAAATTTGTCAAAATGTTATTTTTATCTGTTTTCTCCCTTTTTGACAGTTTCTTTTTGATTTTGGTACTGGAAAATCCCAATGCACTTGTGCAAGCTTGAATCCTGAGAATCTTTGTGAGAAAACCCTTGAGAATTTAGAGGGAAAATTTTAGGGTACAACACCTGGCATATCTTCGTATGACCAAGCAAAGATCTCAACATATTCATGCAACATCTTGATTAACCTGTTCTTGACATTGCCCTCCAAGTTGGCCCCTATCTTGTCTTCTTATCTGTCTGCTTCAGTACCCAAGTTTACAACTTCAACTGGCTCTTCATGTGGTTGAATGGCCTTCTCCTTTTGTGCTAATAGTCTGGAAAGTTCTCTAGATATTTCACAATCTTCCTCACCTTCGTCCTCGGCTTGGTAGATCGTATTTTTAAAGTCATAAGTAGCAATAGCAGAGTCATTATCAACGGGATCCAGAGTGGATATGGATCTATAATGTATTGTGTGGGTGGGTGTAAGAACACATTGCTATTTGAAAGTGATAAAAGTAAAAAGATAGACAGAGAGCACAAAATTTGAATGCAAAATGTCCAGTGCTTTATTAAATGATAACATGTTTATGAAAGGACAACCCTTAACAAATGGACCATTGTGCCATGGGTAAGGCACGCGACTTTAAGTCATTGCTTAAATATTACATAACCAAACTTTGAAAGCAATAAAAAAGATGTAGCTATTACTCCTGATTAAAGGAGATAGAGATAATGCCTTAAGTCTTCCAGTTGTTGGGTTTGTTTCCGATGGTAGGGAAGATCTAGCTGCCGAGGTCATAATTACTGTTAGCATCTTCTATAACGTTGACTCCATTATTGTTGATGCGGAATGGTGGTCTTCCAGCACGAGCGCCACAAACAACCCTATAACCCTTTACATTGAAACACAAACCAAAATTTTCATATTTATACGCAATGTCGGGAAGATGACCCCAAATAGTACAACCACCTTCTTTTAAAATAACTTTAGCATCCTTCAAAGAAGCCATTTTGGGCGAAACCCTGGTAACCTTGGGAATGGCAGAAACATATTCAGTAACGGCTGGAGAGATAACTTCAAAATTCTGACAGGGAGTCTCAATGAATTTGTCGTCCATCTCTATATACAGGAATTAGTTCAAGTGGCTAACCATATACACTTCTTCAACACAGGCTATAACAAACTTTCCCTGCACGGGATACTTCAGCTTCTGGTGTAGGATTGAGGTAAAAGCGCATTCCCCATGGATCCAGGGGCATCCTAGTAATCAAGAATAAGTTGGTCAAATATCCATCACATAGAAGGTATATTCGAAGACCTGCGAACCAACCTTGATCGGAAGATCCACTTATCTGTGCACCATTCTCTTTGATCCGTCAAAGGCTCGAACCACAATATCATTGGGTTTCAGTACAACCCCTTTGAAATCAAGTCTTTCAAGGGCACCCTTCAGTAGCACATTTAGTGAGGAACCGGTATCAACCAATACATGGGCCAAGGTAGTGCCCCTACGTTCAATGGATACATAAATGGCCTTGTTGTGATTTCTTCCTTTAGGATTCAGGTCAGCATCAGAAAAACCTAATCCATTATCATTCGTTAAGCTAGCAACATAGTTCTCAAATTGATCGATAAAAATCTCTTGTGGCACATGAGCAGACTTCAATAATTTCACCAAAGCTTGTGCATGGGCTTCAGAACACAATAACAGGGATAACATAGAGATCTTAGATGGGGTCTAGCCCAACTGTTCAACAATCTTGTAGTCGGTCTTATGGATAACCTTTAAAACCTCATCCAACTCTTTCTAGAGGTATCTTCATCTGCAACTTCTTTAGGCGCCTTCGTTTGGATAGGCTACGTTATTTGCTCTTTTCCCCTAGTCTCAACAGTCGACTCGGTAGCTGTAACTAGAACACGTGTAGCAAGAGTCTTCAGATATATTTTCAGGGAGAAAACTCTTTCGCTTCTAGTAACCTTACTGGTCCCAGCAATATTGTCGATGTTGGAATCAATAGTTTCAATAACTTCACCTTCAGTAATCGGTAGCTCTTGCTTGACACCATGGTAGTAGACGTAGGATCCATAACTCCATGAGATAGATTTATCCGAAGAATATGGAATAGGTCCAGGTGTAGTGATGATTAGAGGAGCAGCTTTGGGGTTGGCCGTAATCCTTACAGGACCTTTGGAGGTGATCCTGACAGCGGGACTAGATATTACAGATAAGTCTTGAAATAGATTCTCAACAGACGAAATATTCTCAACCAGAATTATGTGATTGTCCATTAGGCACTGAACTCCTTCCTTCAGTAACTTGCAGCCATTGGGTCGGGCTACGCAGCAGTAACATCTTTCAATACATCCCGGAAATAAACCATCCTACAACATATTCTTTTTTATAATTGGGAGGGGATTAACCAATTCACTTACAGTAGCAACATAAATAACATCATCAATAGCACTTACACCTTTGTCATGCTTCAAAATTGGTGCAGTAATTACATTCGGAGTCTCTGGAGGATCAAACTCAATCTCTTTGTTGTCAATCATATCCTGAATTTTGTTTTTCAGGGTCCGACAATTATCAGTGTCATGCCCCGGACTAATGGAACTGTAAGCACACTTCACATTTGGATTATAGCGAGGAGAGGAGGTGTTGGGATTCTGAGGAGGATCCCTTAATGTAATCAGCTCCACTTTCAGTAAATTTTGTAATGCCTGGGACAATGGCATACTGATCATGGTAAATTGTCTTCTCGGTGCGTCTGACCTACGTTGATTTCCCTGTTGTTGTTGTTGAACAGGCGCATGATTAGAGATTAGCACCGCTCCTACAGAGTGATTATGGTCACTTCTAACACGACCCTTCTGGCCATAAACAACATTAACTTCTTTCTTTCGGCTAAATGTCTTCTTTACAGCACTTGAAGACGCAACAACTTGAATTTTTCCACTCTTGATACCACTTTCGACATGCTCCCCAGTTAGGATTGGCTCAGTAAAACTAGATGAGGAGCTTCCGATAAGGTGATTAAAGAAAGGCCCTGTTAGAGTTCCCATGAACATTTCAACCATCTCCCAGTCAGACAAAGGAGGTTGTAATCTTCCGGCCAGGTCTCTCCTCTTATGGGCATATTCTTTAAACCCTTCATTCAATCCCATGGTCATATTTTTTAATTGCACACGAGTTAGTGCAAGGTTAGCATTGTATTGATATTGTTTGTAAAAAGAAGTAGCCAGGTCTTCCCAAGTGCGGGTGTTGGTTCCTTTCGTCTGATAGAACCATTTGAGTTGTGTCTCAGATAAACTCTCTTGAAATAAGTGAACCCATAACTTTCTGTCAGCAGTATGGGGTTGGATCTTTCGAACATAAGACCACAGATGAAGCTTTGGACAAGACACACCATCATACTTAGCAAAGGTAGTAACCTTGAACTTGTGAGTGATAACAACCCTCGAGATAAGACCCGACTCTTCAAAGTCCAGCCCGGACACTTTTTGTATCTCTATAGCATTAGGTCAATCTTCCAGCTGCTTGTATTTGTCATCATCAGGAGGATATTGTTCGGCAGAATAGTCTTCATCAGAATCTTGGCTAGAACCAATGTTGTTGTTCTCTTCAGCTTTCAAATTCTCATCTTCTTTCTCTTGGTTATCATCTTCATTCAGGGGGACCTCAAAATGTAGAGCCCTTCTGACTGGACCCTTGAATCTTCTGCCCATATTAAGAAAGACTGCTAACTTTTTAGTCCTCTTCTTGTCCCCCTTTGTGATGGGGGTCTTTAACTTGTCTTGACCCTTAGCTAAGTCCAAGAACATCTGCTGAAACTGAGCGTTCTGAGCTTGAAGTTCTTTCATAGTTTGCTCGAGTTCCATCTTTTACTGAAATAAACAGCAAGAAGATGAGAAAACATGCCTAGAAAGTACCTGTTATGTGATGGTATGCATGATATTCAAATGCAAGTGCAATGTTTTCAAGGACCTTTGCGGGATTTAAATTTGTTTAAACAAAAGGAAACAAAAGAAATTTTTAGTAACAAGCTTAAATTATAATTGGTTTCCAGGATTATAATGACAATAAAAAGAGTTACAAAGAAGAAAAATGTTAATTCAAGTCTCCCATGGACGCTTCCTCTTTATGTTGACATATGCATTAAGGCTTTGTTCTTCGTGGAGTCGTTTCGTCAGCTCCGGTACTATATTCTCACTAGCATAGAGTTGAGTTCAAAAGGTATATCTTTCTTCCTTGAGTTGAATCCAAGAATTCTATAGTTCTTTGAAGTCAGTAGGAATATCGGGATGAAGAATGGTATAAGGAACATCCCCTTCAACAATAGGCTCTACGATCACTGGTAGGATAGCAGGATATGGCATTATGAGATTTTGAGCAAGAGACTGCACCCATCTGAGGTAAGGCTCTATAGGAATGGAATTATTGTGTCCCAAAGTCTCTCTATCAATCTTATTGACCATGGCCCAAGCACGTATAAACCTTTGATGGTAATTTTGAGGATCATTCTCATAGTCGAACACAATACCCTGGATGAGCATATCATGAGGACCGTCCCTTTGAGCATAACTAAACCGACGTAGAGCTAGAGAAAGGTTGTAAGTGATGCCCCTCTTATACTAAGGAGTGGTACATTAGGTAATTTCCCACAGCGATCAATAATAGTGACATCTACTTGAGATTGAGAACACCAATGGATATCTGCATGAGTGAGTGACATCAACCTTTGATACCACCTCAAACATTGTTCATTCTTTATCACTGATCGGGGAAGGTGCGAAATAAACCACCTGGACAGTAGAGGTATGCAACACATAACAGTTACTCGCTTCTTCATAGTACGAGTGTGGAGGGAATGCAGGATATCTCCAAGAAAAGTAGGCACCAGATTATGGGTGAAAAATATTTTGATGGCATTCACATCTATGAATTGGTCCAGGTTAGGGAATAGTACCAAACTATAGATCAGTAAAGCCAAAATATCCCCAAAAGCACGAAAATTCATGACATCTAGAAACCATTGAGCTTTCTCTATCATAAATTTAGGAGAAAAACCCTTGACTCCATTCCTTTTTTCCCAATTAGATACAATGTCCAATTGTTTCAAACGTGAGGCTACTGCAATGTCTTCAGGTTTCAGAACTTTCACTAGACTGGTGAAGGGTATCTGATCAATAATAGGCACTTTGAGTAACTTAGAGAATTCTTCCATTGTGGGCACCAACTGATAATCTGGGAAGGTAAAATAGTGATGCTTCGGATCAAAGAATTGGAACAGAATACTCATCATGTCTTCCTGGAAACCAGTAGTAACCAAACTAAGTATATGGCCATGTCTCTTGGTGAATTGAGAATTGTCAGGAACCTTTGAGACTAATTCCTCAAGCTTGGAAGGTACTATTATGAAGTTGATTCAGATAGTTTTCCTATGACTGGAAGCCATGACACAGTAACACAGAATAAAGATAAATCTCCTAGATCCTTGAAATGGTTAGTCATGATATGATGTTATGATGTTATGATGTCATGTTTAAACAGATAACAAACATAAACAAAACACACAAGAGTCTTAGGTTTAAGGCTTGCATGAGGTCCGTAGGTAAGTACCCTCTTGAATTTTAGTTGGCTCAACCTGTCCTAAAGAAGTAACCGGGTTCTAGGGATCTCAATATCATTGATTTTTCCCACAAGTTTTCTCTAGCACGACAACTGACTTGCCACCAAACAAAAACCCGGGAGTCGAATCTCAATGAGTGTAGTATCGAGTATCAACCAACTTCGAACTTCCCAAAAGTCAACCATCTCACTACCTTATAATGGATAAGTTGGGTCAATTAAGGTTCTAAAAGTCAGTTAGTGCTTATGACACCACGCGGAAGCCTAGTATTCTCCCCTACTGACTCAAGAGACACCAGTACAAACCAATGTGTCGCACTAACGTATCCATCACTTCAATCATATTGGTATACTCCGTATAGTTTACATGATCTATTGATACTTACCTAAAATGCCCACAGATCCGGGTGTAGGATCTTTGCAAGAAAAGTAAACTCGAGCAACCCTCAAATGTAAAGCATATAGAGAAAACAAGGAAAGCGTTTAAAAATAATCTAACTCTAAAGGTAACCCCTTTTTTTAGTAGTTCCCAAGAAGAGTCGCCAGTTCTGTAATACAGTAGGAGAACTTACTTTTGGTTTTGCATTTTACCATAAAAGTTACAGATATCAAGAGTCGCCACCGAATTTTCTTTTATCTAATAGGAAAAGGGTGAAAAGAACAGGAAAGACCTTGAGATTATTGAGTTCAGGGGGTAGGTTATGAAAATGGAAGGTGTTAGCACCCATTTCATCCATAGTTATCTATGGGATCTTAATCTCTAGCTCACTTTGGAAATTCTTCGTGAATGTGTGTTTGAAAAATATTTAGAAATGCCAGTAGTAAGGCAACTTTGTAATTATTCTTGAGAATGCGTACAAAGTGTTTTTAAAAATATTTTTGAAAGTGTTTGTGTGAAAAATTGTTTGTTTCGTTTGTGAGAAAGCAATTAGGAACCATCTACCTACTCAAAGTATTTTATGTTATTTCCTCCTCCTTTAGATAATGATGTCCTACCATTAATTAGTAGGAAGCCCTGCCGTTGGATGTGAAGGGACAGGCGCGGGTCATCGTACAGTCATCCAAGGCAACTCATTGAGGTGTTTTAGCAATTCGTAAGGGACAAGATCGTTTATCGAAGGCAGCATCGAAAGGGTTATCGTGGGACTACGATCTTTTTAACCGAGGGTATTTGCTAAAGAATCCCCACGTTCGAGGGACATGACTGTTTTTCCGAGGCAACAAGGGAGGTTCTTCTAGAGGTGTGCGTGTGCAAAGTGATTCATGATTCAATTATTTTATCTTATATTAGGTTAGCTATCGATTCATTATTAGTTTTTTCATGCAAACCCTAATTACTAAGCAATAACAATGAATATAGTGAAGTAATAAATGTACGGAAAATAAAATTTTATGCTATTACAAAGCTTCGGGAATGGGAGGTACAATTAATAAAATTGCGGGAAAAGAGTAAAACCCTAATTATTGATTACAAACCGTAAGCAATTATAATATTTGAAAAAGGAGAAAATAATGAAATACTCAAAGCGATAAAAAAAGGAAAAGGGAAAGGAAATTGCTTTGGAGATTTTTAATAGAAAAGATTTGATGATAAACCTAATAACCTAATTAATTTTAATTTGAAAAAAAAGAAGAAAGTTTATTAATTAACAAAAAACCTAAACCCTAATGTTGATTAGGATTTGTGAAAAAAAATTAATTGATACAAAAAATGGTTTAGTTTGATGAATTTAGCGTTTTATAAGTGAAAATAGTAAGAAAATAAAGGTTTTTAAAAAGTTACCAGGGCTGGGTGTTGAACCCACACCCTCTACCCTTTCAATCAGCACCTTCACCACCAGGCCAGGTGTGTGACTGTGTCAAAGGACAGAAGCCAACTCATTTTGTACTCAAACTTTCAAAATATGGGAAATTTTTAAAAAAGCAGCAAAAGGCAGGGATCGAACCCACGCCTTGATAGGGTAATGCCTTAGCGCATGCGTCTTAACTGTTGGGGCGGTAATATATACATTAACTTATATGAAACAATTAAAACAAATATGAAACTCAAACGTATTGACCGAAGAGACGCCAGAGCCCTAGCTTCGAACGTCTTCTATGATGAGCCAATTCATTGTTCCTGCAAAATAAAAGATCTTAGAAAACCAAAGGTACCCTACCCCCCTAAATCAGGGGTTGTAAGTTCAATAGGATATTTATTTTGGACTGAAAAATCCTAGTTTGAGAGCTGGTGAAAACAACACCGACCTGCATGAATATGGTGATTCACGATTCCGATAGCATGGGTACCATGCGATCAATATTTCCTGTACATAGAGACCTCACGAACACATTAGCATGGTTAGTTTATCTTAAAATTCAATGAAACTCAAGAATCAAAATATTATACAATCATGAAATCGTGATGCATGCACGAGTATTTTCTGGCCATTTGGATCGTTATAAACGATCCAACCTTACCGTATGATCTTCCTAGGGTTGATTGGGATGTCTAGTTTGCATTTAACATGATGGAAACTTTGTTTTACAATATTCCCTAGGTTTGAAGATTTTTGTGTTTTTTGAGAGGTCTCTTGGACAAGGGTTTTTCGTGCCTTTTGTGTCTGAATGAGTGTGGTTAAATAGCATGGAGATAGGTCAAAGATATGGGCTTGGACCTTTGTTGACAAGCCTTGTATTTTTGTCTTATTTATTTTTGAATTATTAATGAATAAATAAAAAATAATTAAAATAAAATATATCAAGGGGTATATGAACAAGAAATGAGATGTATAAGGAGTGTAATACACGCTTGGACTTAAAAAGCAATGACCCAATAGCCCAAAATACCAAGTTTGCTCATTTTGAACTTCATGCATTTGCTCAAAATTTCCTAACTTTCACTGGTCATAACTCTCTCAATTTTCATCCTTTGAAAGTGATATTTCACTTTTTGGAAACCCCAAGGTGTCCTCTACAATCTCTACATTTATCATTTTAGGATTTTAATACTTTATCTTGATGTAAGTTGCCTTGACAAAAAGTGTCTTTTTGTTGACTTTTGAAATGACCTGTAATATATTGACCCATATCTCTCAAATGAAGCATTTTCTGGACTTGAGCTTAGACTTAAAAAGTTGTAGAGAATTGAATTTCCTTCAAAATAAGCTTTGAATGGGGAGAAATTGATGAAGCATGTGAAAGTTATGCTTGGTCAAAGTTCAGTTGACTTCTCCTAAGGAAACTCTAATTTAGCAACTTTAAACTTTTGATGATTTAAGCGTTTTCCTTGAGGAATCATGATCAACTCTTGATCAAATGATGAATATGAGTTAAAAATTTTAATTTTGACCAAAAATATTGAAGTTTGACTGTATGTTGACCATAATTGACTTGCTGTTCAATATAGTTAATTTTCAGTCATTTGAGCAATTGATTGAGCAAACTTATGATGCAAGGCATGAAACTTGTTATGAGCATTCTTGGGGACCCATAAGAAACCATGGATTACATTTGATGCTTTTGAAACCCATACTTCCTTGTGAAAAGTGAAATCCTAGTTGTGGATCCATTGCTTAGGAGGAGAATTTGTCTGATTAATCATTGAGCAACCTTGAGCATTTGAGAACCCGAGGAGAATGTATTGAAGAAAAAGAGAGGGAAATTTTGAGGTACAACATTGTGGGATAAAAAATGTTCGATGGAGACTTCATTGATTTCATTTCGATGATTTTTTTTCATCTGGTTGTTTCAGTACCAAGAAGAGGCACATTCCGAAATTCACCAAAACTATCAATAATCTCCACATTGTCATAAACCCCAGAATACCAAATTTCATTTGCATTAGTAAGGGACATGATCCTCTAAGATCAACTTAAACAACTCTTGTTATCCTTGAATGAACTAGACTACGGCAAGTGCAAAATAAACCACTTGTATAGTAAAGGTGCCCAACACATAATGGTTCCTCCATTATTTGAAGTCCTATAATGGATAGAATGATAAGTATCTCCGAGCAAGTCAGGAACAGGATTCCCAATCAAGAAGATTCAAATAGCATTAACATCCACAAAATTGTCAATGTTAGGAAACAAGACTAGGCCATAAATAAGCGAAGCAAGAATAGCTTCAAAAGCAACCATACTCCCCGCATTAGCAAGAGTTACAACCTTACCCATCAAGAACTTAGCAGATAAACCAAGAATACCTCCCTTAAACACAATATTAACCTTAGTCTCTGCTTTCCTCAAGTAAATAGCTCCACCAATAACATGAGCTTCAGGAATCTCCTCTAAACCATTGAATGGAATATGATTTGAAATAGGAAACCCAATGAGATAAGCATACTCCTCCAAAGTAGGTGAACACTGATAATCTAGGAAAGTGAAACACCTATATAAGGTATCATAGAACTGGACCAAGGTGTTCATAACTCCATCTTCAACATCAATATTCAGCAGTGTCTGAATCTTTCTATAACAGTCTTTGAAATCCAAAGGACTAGTCACTATAGATCCAAGCTTTCTCAACTATTTCAATTCAGGACTCTTGAAACTAAATTTATGAGTGTTTCTCCTTCCAGAATCCATAACCACAATACTTGCAATTTTTGCAAAGAAAACTCCTAAGTTCCTTGAAAACCAAGTGAAAAGGATATTTATGAATGCATGAATGCATGATTATACCAGAATCACAAACATGATAGGTTCAAAGGTTCAATGTCACGAGCATGGAGCTCAGGTAACGACCCACCCACAAGGTATGTCATATTGGTTTAATCATATGAACAAGTAACCGGGTTCTAACAAGGTTCCCAGAGTCTTAGATCCACCTTTTAGATATTATCAGTGTAAACGACTTACTCGCCAACCAATAATATTCTCAATAGAAACTCATCTGAGTGTAGTATCGTGTGTCAAACAAACCAGGTTTAAAGGTCTTTAGCTTCGCAGACTCCCACGTTGAAAGAAACAATTCCATTCCATTTTCTCATAAGACATTATTACAGTCAAAGGGGCCTCCATTAAGCAGCGGATCTCAAATCAACCTACTGAGGCTTAACACCAGGTAGGCCAAGCATGACTATACCATCCTCTTAATCATGACTATACTCAAGTTTGGGTATAGGACTTATCTCACCACACAAAGATCACCAAGCACCCAAAATAAAAAAATAACAAACAAAAGTAAAATCATAAACAAAGACAAACTAGGCTCAAACCACTTGAGAACTACTCCCCAACAGAGTCGCAAGTCTGTCGCAGAGGGAAAATTGAGATTAAGCTATTAATTAACTTAATTCACAAAACAAGCAAGAGCTGCCACCTGAACTTTATTATTTCCAAAGGGAAAATGGAAAAGATTGAAAAAACCCACAAAAAGTTTTGAAAACTAAAAAAATATACATTTAGGTACATGGGTTGGATATGCAAGGGGAAGGTATTAACACCCCTCACATCTATGGAACTCCATAGGAATAACTTGTATTTTTTTATGAAATGATCTTTTGTTTGTTGATCATTTTTTAGGTGAAAAAGACATTTTGTCATATTCGAGTAAAAAACTCAACCTACTACCCACAAGTATGAGGAAATGAGAATTTGCATCATATTGATATGGATAATTTTACTTGGATTTACTCAACAAGCTTATCTCAACATTAAAGTTGAAAATTTCAATCAATTTCACAACATCTTGTAGAAGTATAGGAGTTTGCATCATCTCAAGAATAGACTCATATGCTTTCTTTTAGAAAAAGGATTTGGTTTGAAAAGAAAATTGCACTAAGGCACAAAAAGAAGTTTGACGAGGTTTGTCCTTTTTAGGAGTTTTAAAAGAGTTTGAATATACTTAAGTGTTTTAGCATTTATTAAGAAAAATATTTTCTGGATCACTTGACAAAGTCAAGGTTTGTTAAAAAAATATATGAAGTGTGAAAACAAGAAGTCTTTAAAATAGGGATTAGATTTTTAAAATTAAAGAAATAGAGGAGATGAAGAGACTATCCTAAACCATAAAGTAAAAGACAAGAAATAAATGGTCTCATTGTAAGGTAGTCCAAGAGAAAGCCTTTGTATGTGCAACTGAACTAACCATAAGAAGAGCAAGCATTTGAAATTAATCAAAATGAGCATTTCTTTTCCTTTGGATTAAGCCACAAGATAATAAATAAGATCCAAATGAAAGAATAAAGCATCAAATAAATCACAAAAAATCAAATAAAAATCCCAATCATCAGATGAAAATTAGACGTCTCAACATCAGACGAAATATAGAACACCAGATGAAATCCACGTGTGTCAGATGAAATCTAAAGTCTCGGACGAAATTCTACTGTATCAGATGAAATACCAAAGTCTCAGATGAAATATATAATATCAAGTAACCACTACAAGAAATGGGAAACTAAGTCCTAAGTCCAAGGTCATAAGTCCAATAGTCCTCAAGCAAGGGATAGTAACCAATAGTCCAAGTAATCCGAGCCAAGTTTTTTAGGGTTTTGTCTTTATTAATGTCTTTTAATCAAAAGAAAAAGAAAAGCCCAAGAGACAAAGGGAAAAGGCATAAAATAAATGACATAAAAGTAAAATGATATGAAATGTAAATGCTCAAAATATAAATGGCATTAAAGTAAAGGGGAAGGAAATTAATTGGAATTAATGTAAAAGTGTGGAAAAGTAAAGTTAGCACAATAATATTGAGTTAATGTGAATATTAGTAGTTAATAATCCGATTCGGGATAATTAACGCTATGTTAAGCAAACTTATGTAGAAGTTTCACCTATCGGAGGCCGGACAATAACAACGTAGGTGTAATGCATGTTAGAGAAATGATACAAAGACACTCTCCGAAAAAAATGCAACACCATGTTTTTAAACCAAAAAAAAGAAGAAGGAGATAATGAGAGAAAGATTGATTAAGCCAAAAAAAACACAACATCGGATCATCTATAATCAATTTCAATCACCTCTCTTGGTACCACAATGGGATAAACCTATCATCAATTCAAAGTACAAAAAATAATCCAGATAATCATTTAATGATAAGTTTGAAATGATGAAGGTTCGTACAACTAAAGCATCACCCAAAGTCCATTGATCTTAATGAAGCATTGGTCAATCAAGCCATAATCGAAGTCAACCAGAAGTCAAACAAAAAATAGATGAAGAAAATCACATAAAATTAAATTAAAACGGTTTAAAAATGGAAAATAAAAGGAAATTTCAAATGATGCACTAAAGCATCAAATAAATATTCAAGAAAATTATGGAAAGTAAAAAATAACTCCAAAGATCAAGATCTCAAAGTTTGAATCCAAAATTTTCAAAATCAATAAGAAAAAATTGTTTGAAATCAATTAAAAAGAAAACAAACTAGCAAAAAATGCTAAAAATCATTTTTAAAATCAGAAAAAAATCACACAAGGTAGAAAATATATTTAGAAAATCATGAAAAAATTATAGTGAAAAATATTAATGGAGATATTTTTTATGTTTTTTTAAATAAAATAAAATAATAAGAAAAATAAAATTAAAATGAAGCAAAAATCAAGCTACGTGTCGCGCGTTGATTGGATAAAATTCAAATTTTGGTACCAACATGCATGAATCTCATTTCATCTTCAACCGTATGCCAGAGTTTTGCAGATCATGAACTCTTTGATTTAAGCTTAAACAAGACATGTTTCAACTTCACCAAACATCATCGTTCATGTCTCCTTGCTCCAGATCAATTTATTTGATCTGAGCATGGAGAATTGGCAAAAAAACGTAAAAACCCTAACAAACTTCAAAGTAAATTAAATGCCAAATATCAACAACAAATTCCAATGGAGTTAGGACTTTCACTCAGAAGAACAAGATGAAGAATGTGGTAACTTGTTTGAGTGAAAATAAAACTCATAGCTAAATATTTTGTTGTACCCCAAAATTTCCCCTCCCATTTTATTTAGGGCATGCTCATTAAGGTCCCCAATTGCTCAAGGTTGACCAAGAATTGATCAGATAAATTCTCCTCCTAAGAAATGACCTTTCAACTAATTTCACTTTTCACCAAGATGTGTGAGTTCCAAAGCCTCAATTGATTTCCATGACACCTCATATGCCTCAGCATAATGGCACAGCTGAAAGAAAGAGAAGAAGTGTGCATGACAAAGTGTAGGCCGAAGGCTGAAAATATGCCTAAGGGCTTTTGGGTCGAAGCAGCTTTGATAGAAGTATGCAGGCTAATTTGAAGGATCGAAGGAAGGATAATTAGATGGAAAATATGAGGAGGCTTTTAATAAGTCTTTGATTGGAAGAGCTAATAAGGAGCTTCGAAGGGTTCGTTTTTGAACCACTGAAATATAAGCTACTCAAAACATCCAAGGAAGGCTAGATCGACCATAGATTTAAACTTGGAAAATACCTCAATCAGTTCACTTTTCTTCTTTATCATGTAAGTACACAGTTTTCGACTAAAATCAACTATGAATGTTACGAAATACTTATTACCTCCCTTAGACTCCACCTGGATTGGTTCTCATACTTCTCAGTATATGATTTCGAGAATAGTCTTCGACTTGCTTCCTGCATCCTTGCTGAAGCTATTCTTATGTTGCTTCGCTTGCACACATTCCTCACACACTTTGTTTGGAATGTCGATTTCTGGAAATCCTGAAACCATATTTCTTCTCTTCAAATCTCTTATGTCTCTTAAGTTGTGATGGCCAAGTCAATAATGTCATATTCATTCATCCCTACTAGCTGCGATTGCTAGGAATTTATGCTCTATTATATTTAGTTCAATCTCGAAGGTTCTATTCTGGAACATGTGAGCCTTTAAGATTAGTCTTCCATTTGCATCTACGAATCTAATCATCTTTCCTTCGATCAAAACTTTATAATTCTTTTCGACCAACTTCCCTATGTTGAGCAAATTGCTCTTCATGCCTAATATGCACAACACGTTGGAAATTATTAACCTCTTGTCATCTTTCCTCATAATTAGAACATCACCAATACCTTCAGCTGCTAGAGTATTGTCATTTGCAAATTTCACCATGTTCTTCATTGAGGGCTTTATGTTGAGAAACCAATATTTCCTTCCAGAAATGTGTTATGAGCATTCTGAATCCAAGTACCATTGGTCCTTGAATTTCTCTTCATCTCTTGTTGTGACCATCAGCACCATCTCTTATTCTTCATACTTTGCAAGCTTTTCATCACTTTCTTAATTTTTCGCTTTTCTGGACAATCACTAGAATAGTGACCATACTTCTGACAATTGTAACATTAAATGTGACTCTTGTCAGGGTTTCGGTCACCGCCTCTTCCTCTATTAGTAACACCACCTCTTTGGCTGCCTTGGTATGGGAGTCTTTTCTTATTCGACATGTTTTATTTGTGCTGAGTTTCTCTACCAGTCAAATTATTGTAGCCTCCTCTACCTTTATTGTTTAACCACTTTCCTTTGCCTTTCTTGTCTCTTGCTGACTGCGCCTGCAAAGTCACATTACTCTTCGACTTGCCTGCAACTCTTTTATCCATTCTTTGTTCATGAGATTAAAATATCCCTTGAAGCTCTTCCTTCGACAAAGTTGACATGTCCTTCGACTCTTCTATGGAAACTACCACATGTTTGAACTTCGGAGCCAAAGATCTCAAGATCTTTGAAATGATTAATCTTGTTATTAACGTCTCTGTACAAACCTTAATTTGATTCACTAGTTTCTTAACCCTAGTGCCAAAATCATATATGTTCTCGCTATCTTCCATCTGAAGTAATTTATACGTTCTTTTGTGAGTGCCTCTAAACGATTTCTTTAAAATCTCCAAGGCTTCTTTTGCAGGTTCTACATCACTAACCTTTTCGAAATTGTATGGACTCAGACAATGATGAATTATAAAGAGAGCTTTATAATTCTTCTTCTTTGATTCTTTGTATTCTTCCTCTTCTTCTTCTGAAGCATCTTCTTCAAACGATTCTAATCCATATTTTACAAGATCCCAAAGATCTTGACAACAAAACACAACCTTCATCTGCTTGCACCAATTCTTATAGTTATCAGCTTTAAGAATTGGAAGACTTGCTGGAAAATGCCCGTTTGGGTGATTCATTGCCAGCATTCTTGCTTTTCTTGAATCGCTCAACCGGAGCTCTTGATACCAGATGTTGAAAATCCACCAGAATCTATGATAAATTTCTATCAATCTTGATGAACAAGATTGTTATCACCACACAATGACAATGAAAAGAAAATAAAAATAAAGAAGAAAATATATTTAGGGTTTCTGCAGAGTAATCATCTGCCCACAAGCTGTGGAAAATCTTTATTCATTTTGAGACTGTAAAATTCTGAGAATACAAGTTGTTATGAGTTGATTACAAAAATAAGTGTTACTCCCTCTATTTATAATTTTAGGTTAGCTTTCTCCCTAAGTCAAAAAATTCAAAACTATAAAAGCATAAAATACCTATTTTGGATCTAAATCAAAACTTGCGTGTAACAACCTGCTGACAACACTTCGACAACTTCGTACAACTCGACAAACTAAATTTTTCGGCACACCTTGTGTCGAGCAACAACCTACTTCGATACAAGAAATTACACTTCTAATAATAATCTTCATCATAAATGTTAAGTTTGTAAGAGTCGAATTAGGTCAAATTCAAATTAATATTATTTTATTCAACCTAATCAAAATTTTAAGAACAATAACATGTATGAAATTTATGCCTTTCAAGTTGGATTGAAAAGTTGAGTATCATATAAATAAGAATACTTGTTTTGTGAGATCTCTTTTGTTTGTATTGGGTTAGCACCCTTTGTATTTTTGATCAAATATAGTTGTTTATAAAAATATATATAAATAAGAATACTTTTATACTTTATATCATAAAATTTTGGATAAATTTCACTCGTATGGATTTGTATGGATGTCCTTAATCAAATGTAATAGTCTACCGGATTCCTTCAAGATCAAACACATGCATCAACAATATGTATGAAATATTCTTGATTATAAATTTTTCTGCAAACTCCGGCTGTCAAACTGAGCTACGTGTTTAGAATAACATATAGTACTATACTAATTTGTCAACATAAAAAATTTACTTTGTTCTTCTTATTACTTAAAAGATACTTCAATCAAACCTGAATAATCGGAACTCAGAGCAGTAAAACATGAACATTGACCTGACATTATAAACTACTAGCTGCCTGTCATGATTATTCAATTATTTGACTTCTTTGTTGCAATTAATCTCACAATAACCGGAGGTGGATTTTCATATTTCAAATATTAAAAAAACATTATGTATTGCTAAAGAGTATATATATATATATATATATATATATATATATATATATATATATATATATATATATATATATATATATATATATATATATATATATATATATATATATATATATATATATATATATATATATATATATATATATATATATATATATATATATATATATATATATATATATATATATATATATATATATATATATATATTAGATATTGATTTATATTTAGGAATATTTTTTTAGAGGATATTATTATATTTTTTTAAAATTTTGTTAGAAGATATAATTTTGTGTATAAATAGCCTAGTGGAGTAGTTTATTGTAATTCATTGTAAATCTTTATTTTGAAGCTGTCATTAAATATATTTCTTTTGTCTTTTATCTTTTCTTTGTGCACCAACAATTAATATCTAGAGTTCTGGTTCGAAATCCACGGGAAAAAGAAGTATTGTGATTAAGAATTACATTATTTTGATTCTGGGGGTTTTGAGAAACATTGATTTGGGAAACTCTGCGTAAATTGCTCAAAGGTAGAAGATGAACGGGAACGACAACGATATTCATTCCAAGCTTCCAGTATTTGATGGCAAAAACTGGAATCGTTGGAAGATCCAGATGCGCGTGTTATTTAGCTCTCAAGATGTGTTAGATCTTGTCACCGATGACTATGATCTGTTAGCAGTGGACGCAACAGAGGCCTAGAAGATAACACAGAAGGCGCTAAGAAAGAAAGATCAGAAGGCATTGTTCTACATCCATCAATGTGTGGATGTGAATGTGTTTGAGAAGATTGTTGATTCTGAAACAGCAAAGGTTGCGTGGGACACACTGGTCAGATGTTACGGTGGTGACGCATCAGTGAAGAAGGTGAAGCTTCAGTCTCTCAGAAAGCAATATGAGAATCTCAACATGAAGGACAACGAGAAGATCTCTAAGTACATCTCTAGAGTGATTCTGATCAAGTATTCATTGAGAAGATCTTGAGATCTTTAACTTCCCAGTTTGATTACATTGTGGTAGCAATTGAACATTCCAAAGATCTGAGCACCATGAGAGTTGAAGAGCTGCAAAGTAGTCTAGAGGCGCATGAGTTGCATATGACTGCGAGAACTTCTGAGAGGGAAGTAGAGTAGCAGGCTCTGAAAGTAACTTCTGATAAGAAGCATCAGAAGAAGACTTGGTCAGAAGCCAAGAAGAGAACTAATGGTGGTCAAAAGTCAGAAGCTTCAAACTCTGATAGACAGAAGAATGTCCAAAGGGAAAAGAAGAAGTCTGACAAGAAGAATGTTCAGTGTTACTGTTGCAGGAACTTTGGTCACTATGCCAAATATTATTGGTCAAACAAAGAAAGGAAGTTAGAAGAAGCAAATGTAGCCAAATGAGATTCAGAAGATGAACTTGTGCTATTTATGGCTTATGAATCTGATAAGGAATCAGTGAAATTGTCATTTTTTGATTCTGAAGGGGAAGAAGAATATGACTCTGAATATTCTGATTCTGAAGGAGTGATTTTGTATGAGTCAGAATCAGAATATGACTCCGAGTTAGAATCAAATGACGACTTTGAAGATTTTGAAGATGAGTCGGAATCTGAGGTTTTTAAAGACGAGTTAGAGTCAGAAGATGACTCTGAAGCTGAAGACAAGTCAGAATCTGAAGGTGATTCTGAGTCTAAAGAAGATTCTGCTTCTGCAGAAGAGTCAGAAGATGGTGACTCTAGAAACTCTGAAGGTGAGTCAGATGGTGAATCTGATTCTGATCTAGATTTTGATGATGATCCAGAATTTGGTGGTGATCATGCTTCTAGAAGGGAAAACTCTAAAGATAATCATGTTTCTGATAGAAATCATGATTCTGAAAGTGGAACTTCTGAAGGAGTCGCTTCTGAAGGAAATTCAGCCTTTAACGATGATCATGATTCTGAAAGTGAAACTTCTAAAGGCAGAGGTGATCCAACTTTTGAAGATGGTATTTTTGAAGGTAGTGGCTCTGACTCTGATGATTATTCAGACCTTGGGAATTTTCAAGACTCTGAAGACAGTCAAGGTTCTGGAGAAAGTCAAAACTTTGAAGCAAGATCTTCTGAAGGGGAAAGTTCTGGTGTCCAAGGTTCTGAAGGTCCAGTTCAAAGGAAACAAAGAGTCATAAGCATCCCAAGAAGATTTGCAAAGTTTGACATGTTGTAAGACACTGAAGTAGACTCTGAAGAAGAAGTTATTCAGTGTGCAATGTTAGTAGACTCTAAATCCATGAGTACGGAAGAGGCTCTTAAGCATCAAGTTTAGTTACAGGCCATGAAAGAATAACTTGATGCTATAGAGAGAAATAAAACTTGGAAGTTGACAAAACTAACTTGAAAGCTGACAGAACTTCCAAAAGGCAAGAAAAGATGGGTTTTCAAGCAGAAGATAAAACTAGATGGATCTATTGGAAAGCACAAAGCAAGATTAGTAGCAAGATACTTTCTACAGATGCATGGGCTGGATTACTTTGAAGTGTTTGCGCATGTAGCGAGACATGAAACAATCAGATTAGTGATTGCAATAGCTGCTAACAGGAATTGGCCTCTGATGAGTTTAGATATAAAATCTGCATTTCTGAATGGTCCATTACAAGAAGAGGTATACGTATCACAACCTCCTGGATTTGAGAAAAATAATCAGGAAGGGATGGTGTTCAAATTACACAAAGCCTTGTATGGATTGAAGCAAGCGCCCAGAGCTTGAAATTTGAAGATTGATTTTTTTTCAAAGAAAAAGGTTTTCAGAAGTGTGAGATGGAGTATGGTGTTTATGTTCAGCACACTTCAGAAGGTAATATGATTCTGGTCTGTTTGTATGTTGATAACATATTACTCACAGGAAGTTCTGAACAAGAGATAGCTGAGTTCAAGGAAGTTCTGATGAATGCGTTTGAGATGACAAATCTTTGAAAAATGAGTTTCTTTCTAGAGATGAAATTTATGTACTCTGAAAAAGGAATCATTTTGCATCATATGAAGTATGAACTCGAGCTTCTGAAGATATTTGAGCTAGAAAATTGCAAAGTTATTATCACACCTGCTAATACGAATCAGAAGTTAGACTCTGATTCTGATGGAGAGGATGTGGATGCTACAACCTTCAAATAGTTGGTTGGTTCTCTAAGGTATTTGTGTAATACCAGACTTTATATTTGTTATGCAGTTAGAATGGTTAGCAAATTTATGAGTAAACCAAAGTGGTCTCATTACCAAGCTGTTGTCAGGATTTTGAGGTATGTAAAGGGAACTCTGAAGTATGGAGTGTTATTTCCGTCTGGAAGAAAGATCAAATCAGAACTTCTGAGTTATTCAAACTCTGATTGATGCAGAGATAGGGTGGACAGAAGAAGTACTTCTGGATACTTATTCAAATTTCTGGGAGGTCCTATTTCTTGGTGTTCCAAGAAGCAAACTGTTATTGCGTTATCAACCTGTGAAGCTGAATATATTGCAGGTGCTCTGACTGCATGTCAAGCTGTGTGGATTTTGAACTTGCTGCAAGATCTGAAGATTAAAGTAGAGAAACCTCTAAAGTTGATGATTGATAACAAGTCTGCAATCAATCTTGCCAAGAACCCAGTGCTGCATGGGAGAAGCAAGCATATTGAGACCAAATATGACTTTCTGAGGAATCAAGTTTCGAGCGGAATATTAGAAGTTGTGCACTGTAGCATCCAGAAGCAGCTGACAAATGTTCTGACAAAAGCTATCAAGACTAATCAATTTTTTTGTTTCAGAGATGAAATTGGTGTTGTCAGTTTTAGATAAATATAAATTAATGGATTATGTTAGATTTAATTTATATTTTAGATATTGATTTATATTTAAGAATATCTTTTTAGAGGATATTATTATATCTTTTTATATCTTTGTTAGAAGATATAATTTTGTGTATAAATAGTCTAGTGGAGTAAGTTATTGTAATTCATTATAAATCCTTATTTTGAAGCTGTCAATAAATATATTTATTTTGCCTTTTATCTCTTTCTTGTGCACCAATAGATATTACACTAATGATAAGGTTATAAAAATTGTTTCACGAGTTTCAATGTATAACTATATATGATTATTATGAATATGCAACATGAACACTTATAGCTGATATTGTGATTCAGATTAATTGCTTGGCTGGCATATAACTGGTGTTGGACTTAAGTTTATCATGGAAGTTGCTACAACTGGATGAAATAATGTAATAAACAAACTAAAAGGTTATGAATTGAATATAATGAAAAATATACATAGAGTTCTAGACCATGTACTTTTTTTGTCATACGTGAATATGATAAATTAAAGAAATTAAGTGGTTATGTCCATTATATATAGCCTTTATGGAGCTTCCATGGTCACGTACAACATAGGGAATGCAAGAACTCATTTTTATTTTATATGAAAAAATTAAATTAAATACTACCTTGCAAATTGGCATTTGGTGACACAATCAATAGAACGGGTAAAGGTTCACAGTTTTAGTATAAGCACTTAAATGATGGGAGAGAGGACTAAAGAAGTGACACACTTGCATCATTGCATGAATATGTCATATAGAAAATTAATTCTCAAATGATAAAAGGCAAACTTTGAAGCATATGTATTGTTCATTACAAGTTAACAGAAATCAGCACATAGGAAGCATCCAAAAATCAGATAGTCTTTTATACCTTTCAACTATCTTCTTCAACGTACATATAAAATTAAGGTAAAAAAGTAGGAATTTAGAGTTGAATTTTGATTCAAACCAATTGTAATGGAAAAATCGTCTGTCTCTTCACCGTGTGTTTAAATACTAGTCGATACCCCTTCATACATATCTTAGATAACTCGAATATAAGCAATCATACCCCCTTTCTTCTTTAGGGCTTTCCACAAAATCTCTATAGACACTCTATCATACACCTTATCCAAGTTAATAAAAATTAAGCGCAAGTTTTGTTGGTCCATTCAATATTGCTCCATCAAACATCATAATAGATAATTCGCGTCCATGATCGACCTTCTTGGCATAAAACGAAATTGACTTTTTGTGACTTGAGTCTCTTTTCTTAATTTCCTTTCAATCACTCTTTATCATAACTTTATGGTATGATTAATAAGTTTAATCCCTCTATAATTTGCACAATTTTGTATATCCTCCTTGTTCTTATAGATTGGAACTAAAGTGTTTCTCCTTCATTCATCTGACATGTGTTTTGACATCATAATTTCATTAAAGAGTTTGGTGAGCCACTAAATACCTTTATCTCCAAGAAATTTCCACACTTTAATAGGTATCTTGTCTGGCCCAACGCCTTACTGTTACTCATTTTTTTCAATGCTTCCTTTACCTCTTATTTATGAACCCAATTGTAGTAATTATAGTTTTGATCCTCTTCTCTAATGTTTAATCTGCTAGAGCCCAGTGAGATATCATATCCTTCATTAAATAAATTATAGAAATACATTTTCCACCTATCCTTTATATCTTTTTCCTGAACCAAGGCTTTACCTTCTTCAGTTTTAATACACTTCGAAACCAGTACTCTTATTATCATCACACTAAGCCACTAGAACCGGTACTCTTATTATCATCACACTAAGCCAATATCCAGTCTATCTCTGGAAGAAGAAAGGGGGACAATCATGGTAAAATTACCCTCATTCGGAAGAGTGTGAAAAAAAATCATCAAGATTATTGTTAATCAGGAAATAATCTTTATATTTATTGTGAATAATTTACTTTCATAGATTAGGAAATTACTCACTATGAGTTGTAATTAGTCATCATGAATTGTAATTACATGTAATTATTGACACTATTATATATAATATAAAATGCAATAAGAAAGACATGGAGCCAATTTTAATGACATGATATTAGAAGTTCGATCAAACCAAACCTTTGAAATCGTGTTATCTTGGGCTTGTCCAGCGACACCCACTATGTCACTTTCGAAATTGTCTCTTCCATTCTGGTTCATTATTGGTTTGTTCTGTTGTTTGCAGTTTCATGCTTGTTGTACCCCAAAATTTATCCTCTAATTTTATTCAATACATGCTCCTAGGGTTCTCAAAGGCTCAAGGTGGACCAAGAATTGATCAGACAAATTCACCTCTTAAGCAATGAACTTCCAACTAGGGTTTCACTTTTCACAAAGAAGTTTGGATTTCAAAGGCATCAAGTGGTTTCCATGGTTTCTTACATGTCCTCGAGAATCCTCATACCAAGTTCCATGCCTTGCATCACAATTTTGCTCAGTCAATTGCTCAGGTGATTGAAAATCAACTGTATTAGGTCAAAAGTCAATTATGGTCAACACACAGTCAAACTTCAAGATTTTTGGTCAACATCAATATTTTGAAGTGATATTCATCATTTGATCAAGGGTTGATCATGATTCCTCAAAGAAAGCTCTCAAATCATCAAGAATCAAAAGTTACTAAATTAGGGTTTCCTTAAGAGAAGTCAACTGAACTTTGACCAGGCATAACTTTCACATGCTTCATCAACTTTCCCCCAACAAAAGCCTATTTTGAAGATAAATCGGTCCTCTACAACTTTGATTTTACTCTCAAGTCCAAAAATGCACCATTGGAAAGATATGAGCCAATACATTACAGGTCTTTTTAAAAGTCAACAAAAAGGCACTTTTTGTCAAGGCAATTTACATCAAGATAAAATCTCCAAATGCAAAAATTATCAAAAGAGAGATTGTTGAGCTTTCCAAAAAGTCTAAGATCATCTTAAAAAGATGAAAATTGAGCAAGTTATGACCATTACAAGTTGAGATATTTTGGTGAAATGCATGAACTTCAAGTTGAGTGATTTTGATATTTTTGACTTATTGGCCATGAATTAAGAGCCTAAACGTGCATTTTACTCCTTCTACGCCTCACATATGTTTCTCACTCACTTTGGCCTTATTTTATTTTAATTATTCCAATTATTTTTTATTTAATTCATTAATAATGAAAAAAATATTTAAAATCAAATCAAATCTTTTGTACAAAGGTCCAAGTCCATTATTTTTTATCTAATTGCTCATTATATAATCTCTCCAATTCAGACACAACGAGGATGCGAAACCATAGCCTCTAAAGTTGCAAAAAATCTCAATATTTTCCAAGAACCCTAGGGACTTTAAACCCTATTCTTCATCCGTGCTCAAAAGATTTCAAGCCTAGTATCACTCTCCAGAGATTGCAAGGGGTTGATACCATTCCTTGTTCACCATAAATCAGCGCCAGAACTCCCTCTTGAAGATGCTCTGATTTGGTAAGTGGGTAAGTGGGTAAGTTGTGATTTTTAGATTTCGTGATGGTTTCAACTGTTATAAGCATGCTAACATAGTTCATACACATCATTGCGGATGTTCTTAAGTTTTATATGGAAGCTTTAGTGCAGAAACAACCTTGTGCTATTGTTAGGGCACGAAGCTTTTAAAGCTTCGTATCCCATGATACAAACCTTTTCAGGACAAACCAGTCATGCCATTGGATTCACAAGGCCTTAATTAGTCCAATAGGTATATTTTCTTGTTGGTTTGCATTGAATTTTTCATGATTGAATTTTTGTCCAATCAAAGATGGTGACCGGAGCCACCGTCCAAGGTGGTTTCACTGGCCGGGGACTCTGCGTGACACAATGGAGTCTTTTGGTTGGTCCATTCAAATGGCAGGGACACACTCTGCACGCGCGTTTTGATTAGTTTGACCTTTAGCGTTTGATTTGCATTATATATTTATGGTTGTGTTTATGTTACCGGATGTATGGTTGTTCCAACGGTTGAGATAACGCGCGTTAAGGCTTTTTTACGGGAAAAGGGCAGGGGTTTGATCTCGGCCTCTTGCATATTATTTTGTTGAATTTTATTTGCAGATCCAGTGTCCCCGGGTCCAAGCGCATACACCACGTGTCATCAGATCATACCATCAAAGCATCACAACATCAGATCAAGCGTTCTAGATCTGGGCGCTCATGATAGACCCTCGGAGACTAGCTGCACTGAATCACACGCTGGATTTAGGCTTGCTTGTTTTGGGCCTAACAATTTCAAACAGGCACACCCACATTCTGCTTCATACACCAGGCCCATTTTCAATTTTGTTTTCTTTTTTATTTAATTATTTTTTATGTTTTTTAAAACCGTTTTTTTAATCATAAAATCAGAAATTCACAAAAATAATGGACTTAGGTTTTTTCTAATTTAATTTAATTTTTGGTAATTAAATTGATTTAATTTATTTATTTTGACTTATTTCATTAATTAAAAGTTAATTAGAATTAGGTTAAAATTTCAAATCTTTTTCTCAATAAAATACCAAAATATTTTATTAAATAATTAGATTTTTTAGGGTTTTAAACACTTGTTCCCTTTTCAATCTTCGCGCGTTTATTGTTTTACGTATTCTTATTTATTTTTTCAATTATTGTAACTGTTAATAGTTTGTAATAGCTTTAAATTAGGGTTTTTATTTACTATTTTACCCCCAATTTTGTATGGTTTGTACCCCCCTTCCGAAGCAATATAATAGCGTAGGGTATTTCTTTACTGTTTTATTATTACTGTAACTGCTTAGCTTAATAGGATTGTATGGAAAGACATAAAAGAAATAAGTAGCTAATCCTAACTGCAAGATAAATGAATTGAATTGAATCACTCGGAGACTTACACCTCTAGGGTAACCTCTCTTGTTGCCTCGGAAAAAACAATGGTCATGTCCCTCGAACGTAGGGATACCATTAGAAAAGACCCTCTGTATAATTCATCATAAAAGATCATAGTCCCTCGATGTCCCTCGAAGTTGCCTATGGTATATGATATTGTCCCTCGATGTTGCCTACGAATATATGATGACGTTCCTTCAAATGGCTAAAGGCATCCCTACATGTTGCCTTCAATGACCATAATGATGACCATACGCCTGTCCCTCAAACATCCAACGATATGGCTACCTACTAACTAATGGTATGATAGTACTATCTAAAGGAAGAGGAAAATAATGTGAAAGACTTTTGAGTAAGGGTAGAATACTGTTAATTGCTTGCTCACACAAAACATTTCTTCACACCTCACACTTTCAAAAACATTTTCAAAATGCTTTATCAACACTCTTGAGGACTGATACAAGAGTTATAATAAAGAAAACTGCCTTGCTATTTGGCATTTTAAAACTTTTTCAAAAACACACACACAAAACAAATAAAGTGAGAAAGCGATTGAGAGCCGGTAGATAACTACAGATGAAAAGGGTGCTAACACCTTCCCTTTTCATAATCTACCCCCCGTACTCAAAAAATTATCAAAGGTATTTCCTGTTCTTTTCAACCATTCCTTTATAGGATAAAAGAAAAGTCGGTGGAGACTCTTGCTATCCGTAACACTTGCGATAAAACGCAAAAAAAAATAAGTCAGTTCTCTCACCAAATTACAATGTTGTATCTTGATTTTGTCTTGGTGATTCTCGATTTGAAGGATTGAGATAGTGATTCTCGGTATTATTCTGGATTGTCGTTATTTGTGTGTGATTCTGAGTTCTGTTTTCGTCTCTTGATTCTCGATGTTGTTATGGATTGTTGTTGTTTGTGTTCGAGATTGGCGGTCTTGCTTTGAGATCGTGATTTAGTATTTGCGATGGATTTTGATCTGTGTGATTTTGGTTCAGTGACTTCTTGTGATTCGTATTCATCACTTCCATTTACGACTCTGCGACGGTGTGATTTGTTTTCCTTTTATTACGGTGTTGGCCATTTAGGTTTGCTAAGTTATTTTGTTTTCCTTCCTTTTAATTTTTCTTTTGTAATATAATTTCAAGCGGTGGGTGACAGTATTAAAAAAAATCAAATCTTCTGCACGTGCTTTACTTTATATTTTAAGGAAAGAAAAAAAATTACCACTTGTGTCATGGCTTCAGAAAAAGAAAGAGATACTTTTTGTGTTCCTTTTACCGGTAAAAATTATTTGGCTTGGAAATTTCAATTTCAAATGTATGTCAAAGGAAGGTATTATGGAATCCCTTGGATGATATCTCTATGGCACCGTTAGAGACAACCGATTTAGATGCCTGGGAAATCAAAGATTCTCAAATTATCACTTGGATTCTCGGTACTATGGATCCTCTGATGATTAACAATTTGCGATCTTTTTCTACTGCTCAAGAAATATGGAACTATTTAAAGCGTATTTACAATCAGGACAATGCGGCCAAATGTTTCCAGTTGGAGCTCGAGATAGCCAATTACAAACAAGGTAATATGTCTGTTCAAGAATATTATTCTGGTTTTTTGAATTTGTAGACAAAACACTCTGCAATTATACATATGGATGTTCCCAAGAGCTCTCTTGCGGATATCTAGGAGGTCTACAACACTAGTAGGTGAGATTAATTTCTTATGAAACTTCGTCCAGAATTTGAGGTTGTTAGAGGTGCTTTGCTGAACAAGAATCATGTTCCTTCTTTAGATACATGTGTTGGTGAACTTCTCCGAAAGGAACAACGTCTTGCTACTCAAGGAACCATGTCTCATGAAGTTGTTGTTTCTGAGCCTACAATGGTTGCATTTGCTACTCGGAGTAAAGATAAAGTATGTGATATGAGACAAGTTCAATGTTTCTCTTGCAAACAATTTGGACATATTTCCCGAAGTTGCAATAAAAATTTCTGCAATTATTATAAGCAGCAAGGTTATATTATATATGATTGTCCCACACATCCTCCACGACCAACATAATGTTCAGTGCAGGCATTTCATGCAAATACAAATTCTACAGTTGGTTCTTCTGTTACTAATGCATCTAATGATGGTACTCTACATCCTGAACTAACTCAATAAATGGTACTTTCTACTCTTTCTGCCATGGGAATTCAGGGTAAGCCTTCTAATATTTCTTGCCCATGGTTTTTTTATTCTGGTGCATCCAATCACATTACGAGTTCCTCTCAATATTTTCACAATTTACAATCTTATCATGGTAATCATAAAATTCAAATAGTTGATGGTAATAATTTATCTATCACTAATGCTAGCGACATAAACTCTGACTTTTGAGATATTCTTGTATCATCTGAACTTGCTTCCAATTTATCATTTGTTGGTCAATTGGTAGATAAAAATTATGATGTTAACTTTTCTAGTACTGGTTGTCTTTTGCAAGAGCAGGTGTCAGAAGGTAATCGCGAAGGGGCCTAAAGTGGAAAGATTGTTTCCAATACAATTTATTTCTAATAATTTATCTATTGTGTGTACTAACATTTTGAATTCTTATGAGGACCGGCATAGAAAGTTAGGTCATCCAAACTCTTATGTTTTGCCTCATTTATGTAAAATTGGTTTGTTGGGAAATCAAGATGTTATTTATAATGCCTCTGTTTCATGTTATGTTTGCAAATTGACTAAAAGTAAAACACTTCCTTTTTTGTTTGATGCTCATCGTGCCTCTACTTGTTTTGAGATAATTCATAGTGATGTATGGGGAATGTATCCCGTAGTTTCTCATGCTCACTATAAATATTTTGTCACATTTATTTATGATTATAGTCGTTTTACTTGGATATATTTTCTCCATTTTAAATCGGAAGTGTTTTCTATGTTTCGGAATATTTTGACTTATGTTGAAACTCAATTTCAAGCAAGTGTTAAAAAATTTCACTCTGACTCTGGTGGTGAGTACATGTCTCATAAGTTTCAGGAATACCTTCAACAAAAAGGCATCTTGTCTCAACGATCTTGTCCCAATATCCCTCAACAAAATGGTATGGAAGAACGTAAGAATCATCATTTTCTCTATGTAACACGCACCATACTTCTCCAAGCTTCTTTACCATCCTGATTTTGGGTGTAGGTTCTATCCATATTTGTCTTCTTGATCAATTGTCTTCCTTCTACGATTATTGATCTTGATTCTCTTTTCTTTCGTCTTTTTAAAATACATCCTGATTATAGTGTTTTACATACTTTTAGTGTGTTTGTGTTTTGTTCACTTACCTCCTTTTGAAAGGAATAACGTTAGAGCACAGTCCTTTCAATGTGAATTTATGGTATATAGTCACTCTCATAAGGGATTTGTGTGTTATGATGTCACTAACCATCATTTTCGTATTTCTAGGAATTTCACATTTTTTTATAATCAGTTTATGTTTCTATGTGTTTCTCCTGTCATTAATGATATTGTTACTCTTCCTAAGTTTTCTATTATGCCTAAATCTATAGAACATTTTAAACCAGGTCATGTATATGTCAAAAAAACACAGATAGCAGGTTCCCACACCCTTTCCCGACGCTGAACCGCCACCTGATCCTGTACAGGTTGAACCACAACGTTCTGGTTGAATATCTTGCGCACCAGATAGATATTCACCAGATAGGTATAATTCCTCACATACTTCTCTGACTGCCACACTCTCTAGCATATGTATTCCTACTTGTTACTCACAGACTTTTAAAGATGTGCAATGGATAAAAGCAATGAATGAAGATCTTTAAGATCTTCAAGATAATTTCACATGAAATATTGTCTCTTTTCCTCCTGATGTCAAACACATAGGTTACAAATGGGTGTATTATGTGAAATTAATTTCTGATGGGTCCATCAACCATTACAAGGATCGTTTGGTTGCTTTAGGAAACAAGCATGAATATGAAATTGATTATGATGAGACATTTGCACCAAAATGATAATTGTTTGCACGATCATCTCTTTAGCGACTTCTAGTGGGCGGTCTCTTCATCAAATGGATGTAAATAATGTTTTTCTTCACGGTGACCTGACATAAGATATTTATATGACTCCACCTCAAGGCATATTCTCTTCATCTAAAGGTGTGTGCAAGCTCAAACGCTTCTTATATGGTTTGAAACAGGCACCTAGAGTATGGTATGAAAAATTATGCTCCACTCTACTTGGATTCTCCTTTACTTAGAGTCAGTATGATTCCTCTTTATTTATTCATAATACACTTGCAGGTATTATTCTGCTTCTTTTGTATGTTGATGATATGGTTATTAGTGGTTCTGATCATGCTTCCATTTAGTGACTTAAGCAACAATTACAGGCCTCATTTCACATGAAAGATTTGGGTAATCTACATTATTTTCATGGTCTTGAGATTCATTCTACATCCAAGAGAATCTTTCTCCAATAACACAAGTATGTTACAAATTTGATTTCTATGGTCAGTCTCGAATCGGCTAATCCGGTAGATACTTCTCTTGAGGTTAATGTTAAATATCATCGTGATGATGATGAGCTTTTTCCTGATCCCTTATTGTATCGATAACTTGTGGGTATCCTCAACTACTTGACTATTACTCGCCCTAACATATCTTTTGTTGTTCAACAAGTAAGTTAATTCATGCATTCTCCTTGCCATCTTCACTTGGTTGCGAATCGTCGCATAATTCGCTACTTAAAGGGAATCTCTCACGGCAGATTATTCTTTTCCGTTGGATTTTCTCTTCAGTTGAGTGCTTATAGTGATGCTGATTGGGCAAGGTATCCTGATACTCGTTGATTTGTTACTGGTTTGTGCATGTTTCTTGGTTCTTCATTGATCTCTTGAAAAGTAAGAAGCAAGCAAGAGTTTCTAAATCGTCTACTGAATCAGAGTATCGTGCCATGTCTGTTGCTTGTTCATAAATACTTTGGCTTCATGGTCTTTTGACTGAAATTGGATTTTCCCAAACATGGTCAACTTCATTTATGTTGATAAAACAAGTGTCATTCAAATTGTGGTAAATCCTATTTTTCATGGACGCACCAAATATATAGAAGTTGATTGTCAT